>VYXF01010912.1:56732-80872 GCA_013397295.1 Polioptila caerulea
CCCACCCAGGTTCCAATTTCTCCATCTCTACTCCACAGTTGTGTTTACCACCACAATCCCCATGTCCTCCCTCTCCCAGTCTCTGTGTTCCATCCTGTCTCTAACAACCCCCCTACATCATTCTAACATCTGTGTCCCCCCCTCTGCCTCTCCCTATGTCCCTCTCCCCATCGTGTCCCCTTCAACCCCCCTGTACCTTTCCAGCCTCTGTGTCCCACTGTCCCAGTTCCTGTGTGTCCTGAAGTCCTCAGTCCCGACCCCATATCTGACCGCGTGTCCCACGTGCGGGAACCCGGGGGCACAGTCCTGCCTCTCCCCAGTCACCACCGTGTCCAGCCTGTCTCCTTGTCCCAACTGAAGTGTGCCATTGCCACCAACCTGCCCTGAGAACAGGGCTGGGGAACTGGGGGAAATTCTCTCTGGGTGGCTGTGCCCTTGGAGTCCTCAGGAGACACGGCTATCTCTGGGACATCCCACCCCACTGCCAGTCAGCGGTGTCCTGCAGACCAGGGACCATGGCAGGCAAGAACAACAGCAGGGAAAATAATGACTGTGGCTGCTGTCACAGGGCTTTCTGCATCCCAGGGGTCCAGGTGGCCCGAGCAGGGCTGGAGGACACCAGGCACTATCCAGGGCGGGTTGACCATGCTTAGGAGGACACATTCCCAAGATCCTTGTCTGTAGACTCCATGGGCCACCCAGCAACAGGATCCCCTTGCCATGGTTCTGCTGGGGTGACCCTACAGCACAGGAGGATTTACACGGCCTCCCCACGGCAGCACCAATCCCCCAGGAAGGGAGGACAAAGCCACCTGTGCTCCTTGGGCTGGTCAGGGACCACATTCAGGTGCCCTCTCAGCAAAAAGAAGTGACATACAAGGCCATGGGGACACACAGGTGTGGGACAGTAGGGGCAGAGGCTGGCGGTCATCACCAGGACAACACCCAGATCACCTTGACACCATGTGATTTTGGGGGCCACTGAGCACACTTACGAGGGCAGAGCCCACAACCCCTTGTGACACAGGTCCCCTGTATTGTCCTCCCCAAGCCGTGGGGCTGGGCTGAAGGCTTTATTGAAAAATCCAAAACAAACAGCATGGTCATTATTATCATACAATGAAAACCCAAATCAACTCGCCCTGCAGTGGGGGTGAACCCCCGCCATCCCCATCACCAGCTGCCATCACTGGGGACACCGCAGGGACCCTCTGCCCATGCCTGGCTGAGATACAAAAAGGACAAGTGGATTTGGCCAAGAGTGATGCTTCTGTCCCCAAGCCCCCACTGCCACTGTGACCCCCATGTGCTCCCCAGCCCCAAGGCCTGAGGTAGTTGGGCGTGCAGGCGAGATTTCCCCCCCCCAAAAAATGGGGAGGGTTTTGGGGCTCCCTGTGTCCTGCAGAAACGGGACGGTTGGTATTGCATCTGAGGGGAGCCAGCACGGGTTGAGGATAGGGAAGCAGCAGGACCCCCAGGGGGAGGTCCAGGTCCCTCTGGCAGGCTGGCACAGAGAGCAGGTGGTCCAGCAGCAGGGCTGGTGGGGGACACGGGAACAGTGGGTCCCTGCACACTGGACAGCTGCGGAGAGGGGTGGCAGCTCTGAGGCCATGATGGTGGCAGATCCCACTGCTGCAGGTGCCAACTGGGTGCTGATGGGCAGCTGTTGCTGGGTAAGCACAGTGACAGCCCAGCTCCTTCCCAAAGGGAGCAAGGCCAAATCCTGTCTTCAGCAGCCCGAGTGGAGGGACACTGGCCCTGGCAGGGGCTCCAGCAGGACCGGGGGGATGGGGACATCGCTGCATGGTCTGACATCACTGTCTCCACTACAGGAAGATGAGCTGGGGGCCTGGAGGTGGCTGATGCCCCCTGCCCTCTGAGCCCCCCGCTCAAGGCACAAAGGTTCCCAGGCTGGTGCCAGCCCCATGGCCACCCCTGCCCACAGCCACACTGGCCCTGGCCCCCCTGTACCCAAGAGGGCGGCAATGACACCAGGGTGGCACCAAAGTGAGCAAGGACAGGGAGCTGCTTACTCTGGCTTTGGGACACCCTGGCTTTCCTCCAAACCCTCTGTGCTGCTGCCCTAGAGTCGAGTCACACCCTGTCCTCAGGAGCTGGTAGGTTGTGCAGTGGCACCATGGTGGCCCAAACCTGCACCCAGCACCTTGGGGAGGGTTTATTGCTGGCATGAACACAGTGAACTATCACGGCAGAGCAGCCCAGCTCAAGGGGGGCTTGGGAGGCATTTTAGGGACCTGGAATGAGAGGCAGGAGCTCACGGCAGCATCCCTTCTGCTGCCGCCCCTTTCCTAGCTGTTTCTGGCACCCTGTATCGCTGTCCAGGGTGTCCCTTGGGAACACCACCTCTCAGCCTGCAGTGGTCAAAGGCACTCGGTGTCCCCCCCGAGGGGGAGCACACAGCACCAAGCCCAGCAACACCCCAAAAGTTGTCCCCCACCCAGTGGCACCCCTGGGGCCTTCAACATGCTCATTCCCAGGGTGGGGGGATATTCATGTCGAACCAGGGGCTGGATTAAGGCTGGAAAAGCAGTGAGAGGCAAGAGAAGCCCGACCGCTCTCGCTCAGCCAGAGACGGCTCTAGGAGTTCCCAGAATCTGTGCAAAAACAAAACTGAAGGGTTGAAGACCCCTGCATAGAAACCTCCCCCCACCCCCAGCAGCTCTAATAAATACAGGTGCAGTTTGCGCCTTCGCCCCGACCCTGGGGTCTCACTGGCGGCTCAGCTCTGGTGCTGGAGGTGGCTCTTGGGAGGACACATGGGGATGTGTGCTTCAGGGGGGCTTCTGCACCACTTCCTTGGGGATCTTCTCAACAGACTGCACCAAGTGGGGTCCTAGGGGTGTCCCCCGCAGTGTCCCAGGTGTCCCCTGTGGGCTGCTTCTACCACTGATGCTAATCTGCAGCTATAGGTGGGAAGATGGGGTCAGGGGGTGTGCTGTCCACCGGTATCCCTCTGCCCCATCCCTCTGAGACTACAGGGCTGCTCTAGGAGCACCTGAGCTGCCTGCCTGGGCATGATGCAGATCCCATATGTTGGGGTCTTTCCTGTGTAGAGACCCCACAGGATTTGCCCACGTGTGCCAACTATCCCCAGGCTTGTGCCAGCTGCAGTAAAGCCTCCTCACTGCCATGGAAGGCAGGCAGAGCTTCTCCACCCTGCCTCACCTTTTCCGGGAACAGCAGCCCAGCTGGAGCACGGCTGACGTCACTCACCATCCTCCTCCCAGCCCTCTGCCACGCCAGCCAGCTCGTAGTGCTTCTTGCGCAGCTCCCCCAGCTTCTGCCGCTCCTTCTGCAGCTGGTTCTCCAGCTCCAGCACCCGCACCTGGGAACATGGCCCAGGACATGCCCACCCTGGCACGGAGCTGGGCCAAGCACTACCCTTTCACACCCGTAACGCCCCCAGTATCAAGCCCAAAACCACAGAGGTGCATCCCATGAGTGCTCCAATGACAACTGGACCTGGGGAGGGGATGGAGCTCAGGTGGGCACCGCTTATGCAGGCAGGTGAAGGCACAATGATCTCTGTGAGCATCCCAGGCAGGGGAATTCTCCAGAGCTGCCCCATGCCAGGCAGAGGTGTGTGCTGTGGATAGCACACAGGGGGCAGGAGTGGCCAAGGGCTGCTATGTCATGATGGAACAGCATAAGGGAGGGATTGAGGACAAAGTGCATAGGACTCCTGGCCAAACCCACCTGTTGCCTTCACATCCCGGGCTTCGCCTTGTGCTCCGTGGGAGAAGCTGAGCATGGTGACCCCAAATTTGATGCCCCACCCCAGGCAGCCCAAGAGAGACATGACCAGGTGTGTTTCCCAAAACATGTGGGAATCTCCTACCTGCGAGTCCATCTCCTGACGCTTGATCTGTGTGAGTGTCATGCTGGAGAAGTCCATGCTATCTGTGGAGAAAGACACCACCGCCACCCCCCACCTCAAGCTCTGCTCCCCCAGCCAGATCTCCCATCAGCTCCCATGCTGCTGGCAGGATCTGGAACCATGGGATATGCAGGAAGGGAGTGAGGGGCAGCCATGGGCAGAGACCACAGAGCCACAGCCAACCAAGAGTTGGTGAGTGTCAAGACCAGAGGTTTTGGGGCAGGTTTGTGGCCCAAGCATTAGGATCAGAGGAAATGGCCTCAAGTTGTGCCAGAGGAGGTTTAGATTGTATAAAAAGGAAAATTTCTTGATGAAAAGGGTTGTTCAGCACTGGCAGAGGCTGCACAGTGTTTGGTAGTGTCACAGTTCCTGGAGGGATTTAAAAGCCATGTACATATGGCACTTGGGGACATGGTTAGTGATGTGGGAACAGTTAAACTCAATTGTCTTAGAGAGCTTCTCCAACCTTAGTGATTACATGATTCTATGATCCCTGCAGCCCAACACTTACCTTTCTCCTCCACCTGAGACCTCCCAGCCTTGGTAGAGGCCACCACACTGGCTGTGGCCTGGTTGACACCCCGGGAGGCTTGCTGGAGCTTGCAGAGGTTGGTGCTGTCTTTTTCGGCCTTCACCTGCCAGGACAGTGAGGAGGGGGGTCACACCCCGCAGGTAAGCAGAAGACCAGCCTCACGATTTGTGATGACCACATGCTGCCCCAGCATCACCCTGAACCTTAGGCAGGGTAGCAGCCTTGTTCCTACCTTGGAGGCTGCCACCAGCTGTGCGGTGCTGGCCGCAATCTCCCGGGAACAGACCATCAGCTCCTCGAATGTCCCCTTGCCTTGCACTACCAGGTCAGCAGCATCACTGCGGGAGAGCAGAGAGGAACTGGAGCATCATCCTGCCACCTGTGTCCCCTCCATGTGGTGATGGAAAGACTCTGCCATCCTCTTCCCATCTGGTGACAGTGGCACTTACACCATGACTGTGGCACCCCAGCCCACTGCCTTGGAGGCAGAGATGAGACCCTCAGTCCAGCGTGAATTCTTGGCATAGAACTCCTTGGGGGATGCTGCACCCTGCCATTGGTAAAAGCCCAATTAGTTATCAGGCACCCCCAGACCCCTGCACTGGGGGGAAAGGAGGAGGTCAGTGTGTCATTCAGGACGTGTGTGGGAGGTGGGGACACACTGAACTTGAGGGTTGTGGGGTCCTCTATGTGGGAAGGGAGATCAGGGATCACCATGACTCCCCAAGAACCATAGCCGGGGTAAACCCCTGGGGCTGGAAAGGAGCTCTCGGCAGCTGGTGAGGAAGTCTCAGTGGTACAAGGGTTGGAGTTGCATGTCCCAGCAAGTGCACGATGACCCCCAGCTGGACAAGCACTCCTGTCTTCATCGCTGCCCTCAGCCCTTCCTAAACCCCTGCCTGCCCTCTTGCCCCCACCCCGTCCCAGCTCACCCGTCCACTCTCCACGATCTCTCTCTGGAGGTCCTTGGAGGCCAGGACCAGGACATGGATGGCCTGCATGAGGCCTGTGCAGGACCCCAGGATCCTGCAAGACAAACACCACTGAGCCCCCCTGTAGGGCAGCTGCCCTGCTTGCCAGCACCTGTCCCCATCCTGCCTGCCTGGCTCTGTTCAGTGCTCTGATCACCACTCACCTCTCATTAACTTCCAGCTTGACCCCAGTGTCACCAGCCCGTGCCTTGCTCAGCATCTCCTGGTTGAGGGGGAGAGAGGCTGTACTGAACCCAATGCACCTCTCTGGCCTCTACAGTGGTCCCAGCAGGCCCTCAGCAGGATTCCTGTGGGCACCTCTCTGCTCAAGGTGACCCTCACCTCAATACGGGCAGATGCTGTTTCGATGGCCACAGCTGTTGCTGCCATCTCCTTGTCCACTAGGTCACCCAGCTCCTCCTGCTTAACGTCCAGACCTCTGGGACGCAGCTCCTGGAGATAGGATGGGATGAAAGGGACCATCCAGGAGCACTACAGACCCTCTGGTGGTGCCTGCCATGGCCTGATCCCATCCCACCAGCCCTCCTGGGCCACCCACCTCCCCAATGGCGATGATCTGGCCCAGGCAGGCTGTCACCAGGCTGCAGTCAGCTCTTGCCACCGTCCCTGGGTCTTGCAGGGTGCTGAGGTAGCTCACAGCCTCACTGCCACACTGCTTGCACAGCTCCAGCAGACCTGTGTGGGCAGGTAGCATGGTGGGCTGAGAGGGCCACATGTGGGGAAGAGATGTCTGGCTCCTATCTACTGCAGCATCCTGCCTGTGCTGGCCTCTGTCTGCCCACTTCAGCACTCTACCCACCCCAGCATCATGCCCACTTTATCCCAGCGTTCTGTCACAACCCCTGTGCACCCTGGCCTCTGCTCACCCCAGCACCCTCTTTGCCCTGGCACCTTCCCACCCAGACATCTGCTCAGCCCAGGCCCTGCTCACCCTGATCCCCTATCCATCTTGGCCCCAGCCCACTGAGTTCCCTGCCCAGCCCAGACCTTGCCCACCCTGACCCTTACCCACCCCAATCCATGCTCACCCTGATCCCCCGCCCACGCTGGCCCCCGCCCACACAGCTCCTGGCCTGGGGCAGCACTCACGGTCAGCAGGCTCCACAGGGGCCACATGGGAGGTCGCACTGCCCTGCAGGAGGGTGTTGCTGACCAGGTGGGCGAAGAGGGCTAGGCAGGGCAGCAGGGAGCCCATGGCTGTGGCGGGACAGTGGGCACAGGCTTTAGCCCCCACTGCACTGCCCACCTCTGCCCTGTGTGCTAGGGATGCCCCTGTGCCCAGTGTCCAGGGCTGCCACCTCTCACCTGTGCCATCCAAAAGGTACTTGCTGTGTGCATCCTGCAGCTGCTCCGTGCATTCAGAGGCTGCCAGCGCCTGGGATAGGAGGCAATCTGCAGGCAGACAGCAGGCAGGGCTCAGCTGGGACCAAAGGGAACAGGCAGGCTGGGATAACACCAGGTTTGGGAGCAGCAGGGGCATCACCTGCTGAGCCAGTGCAGCTGATGTGAGCAGGATCCTCCATGCGAGCCAGGGCGTCCTGCACCGTGCGCTCGGCCTTGCGTGTGATGCCCTGCAGCAGGGACAGCTGCTCCTCGGCCAGGTGCTGCTGCAGCACCCGCTCTGTGCTCTCCTGCTAGGCCAGAGCCAGGCTCAGAGCCCCTGCTGGGCCACTGTGCACTCCCTGCACCCGGCCCGCCTGAACCCTTCTGGTCTGGCCAGAATGGGGATGGCAGGACCCTCATGGTACCTTGTCTCTCAGCTGGGTCTGCAGCATCTCCAGCTCTGTCCTGCTGCTCTCCTGCTCATGGCTGAGCATGTCCCGCAACTGCTGCAGCTCAGCCTGCAGAGCTGCCAACTTGTCCCTGTGTTGCTCTGCTGCTCGGCTCAGCCTGTCCCTCTCCTGCTCCAGGCTGGCAATACGAGTGTTCTGCTCTGCTCCTGCCTGGGGAGGGGTATGAAACCGCAGTCAGTGCTTTGCCAAGGTTAAACCCCTTCAGTTTGGGGACTCTTTCTTGGTCCAGAGTTGGGCCACCCCGCCTGTCCCTGCTGGGTGCACCATGGCCTGCACAAGCACAGCTCCCCACACAGAGCAGCACTGATGATCTGGTGACAGCCGAGGCTCTTGGGGAGCCTTTTCACTTTTATCAGTGAGCATGAGTTTTTATGACAACTGTCACCATCCTGATGGAGGAGAGGATGCAGGGTGCTGCCTCTGCCACATCCCCATCCTGCTGCCAAGTCTGCCCACCTCATAGGTGACTGCATTTTCCTGCCAGCTTCTGCCTCCTACAACAAGCCCAGGCATTCCTGCTATCTTCCACAGCTCTGCAGGCATGGGATACCCTCTGGCACATCTTGCAGTGTGATGCCACACAGCTACCTGGGCTTACAGCAGGCAGAGCTGCTGACTGACTCTGTTCTTCCAGGCACTTTACTCCATTATCCCTGCTGCTGAAGCCAGTTGCTCCACATACTACCACACTCAGGAGCATGAAACCCCCGTGTGACATCAAACCCATTCAGATGTGGCAAAGAAGATGACAACGAGCTGGTTTTGAGGCCAGTGGTGGGTATCACCTCTCAAATGGTTAAGGCCTGGCTACCCAGCCCAGAAGGGTTCTAGAGGCCCCCCATGTGCTCTTACCTGTGTGCTGGACTCCAGTGTACCCTGGAGGACCTGCAGCTCCTGTCTGCTGACTGCCAGCTCCTGCTTCAGTGTCTCCAGCACCTCTGCCTGCTCCTGAGACTGCAGCAAGGGGACAGGTTGGCAGCACTGGTGCCCAATGGGGAGCCCCTGCTCATCCCTGGTGTGTCCCCTCCATCCCTACTCACCTTCCTCTGTGCCTGATCACTCAGCCGCTGGAAGGAGTCCTCCAGCTCCTTCTTCTCCCGCTCCACATCACCCTGGGCCTGCCTGGCCACTGTAATCTGCTTGGTCACCTCTGCGTTCTGATGATGCCCGAGAATGAGTTGAGCAGCTCCCACTATCAGGGGGAATGGCTGGAAGAGGGGATGCTGTGGGGGTTTGGGGAGCCCACCTTGCGGAGCAGGTCAGCGTGGTTCTGCACCAGCTCACTGTATTTCTCTTTCAGTTTGCTGTACCGCTGCTCGTTGGCCTGTGCCCGTCCTGCCATGCATGCAGGGACACAGAGCTGAGCGCCTGGGGCCCCTTGCCCGGGGCCCACCCCTACCACACACTGGCACTCCCTGCTCACTCTCAATTTCTGTCAGGCTCCGCTGAGCCTTCTCCGTGTCCTCCCGCTGCTTCTTCAGCTCCTCCAGTTCTGCACGAAGGAACTCGCTCTCGTCCTGTGCCTGCTGCTTCAGGTGCTGCTGCTCGGCCAGCTCAGCCTCCAGCTCACTGGCACGGCCACGCAGCTGCACTGCACTCCGCGTGCTCTGCAGGGACGGGTGGGGGCTGATGGCGCCGTTCAGTGCCTGCCAGGACCATCCAGTGCCCACCGGTACTGTCCAGCAGCCCCTCCATAGGTACTACCCTGCAGGCCCCCAAATGCATCTGGGCAAAGCACAAGGATGCTGGACAGTGGGGCTGAGCCCACCCCTCAACAGGGATGCAGCCCCCTGGCACATCTGGGGACCCCCTGTATGGGGGAAACCACTGGGAAGAGGGCAGGACAGAGATGAGGTCACTGTCTTGTCCACCCAGGGACATAGCTAATAGCCTACTCAACATTCCCAGTGTGTCTCATCCTGCCCACCCAGTTGTCACCTACCTCAGCCTTCAAGTTCTCCAGCTCCTCCTTCAGGGCTGCGATCTCCCCATAAAGCTGCTCAATAAGGCGGTCCCTGGGAAGGAGGAGACATGGAATACACCCTCAGTGCCACGAGGACACAGCCTGGGAGGGGAGATGTCCCCTGTGTCACCATGGCTGCAATGCTGTTCCAGGCAGGGAGCTCCACAGCATTGCCAGGATTGCTTACTTGTCATCCTTGCTCATCCCGTTCTGACTGTTGAAGTTGAAGGGGTCGCAGCTGAAGGAGCTGCCGAAGATGTCATCAAACTTGTTGTCAAACAGGCTCTGTGGGAAGAGGAGAACAGACCTGGAGTGACCCCATCACCACTTGGAAGCCCTCGTCCCTCCACGCCCCCACTGTCCCCACCAAGCCAGCCTATGAGCTGCCTGGACACCGGGGCTGGTTCTCCCCCCTGCTTCCAGGACACTGAATGTGATGAACTTGATGAACATGGAGCATCTGAGGTCCATCCCCACCTAACTCCTGGAGGGAGAAGCTCCCTGAAGCCATGTTACTGCATGCTCCTCCCCACTCAATGTCTTAGGACAACCCTTGGTGGAGAGGAAGGTGAACACCTAAAGGCCTCCATGGCAATGCTCAAAGCCAAATCTCTCCTTGCCCATTACTGGAGGGCACCACACCACTGCACAGCACTGGGAGAATTCAGGCTACTTCAGCCCTAGCAGCACCCAGACAGGACACTCAGCACCTAGACGGGACATCCAGCTCCCAGATGGGGCACCCAGCACAGACCCATCTCTCTCCAGTGACACTCCCCAGTTCCCGAGGCCATCCCTACGGTCTCAGCCCTCACCTCAGCACAGACTTGGAGAAATAACTCTGGGCTCAGAGCCAGAGAACCTCCACCATTCTCACCTGTGAGGCTGCATCCATCTCCACCAGGTCTGTGATGGGCTCGTTGTCAGGCGAGGACGCCTCGGCGGGGATCACCACCACAGGGCTGATGTGCTCTGACAGTGCAGAGGCACGCAGGAAATTGGGAGGGCTCTGGGGAGAGAGTGGAGCAGGGCTGAGGGGGAAGGGCACTGCTGCTGGGCTGAAGGCATAGCTGGTTGAAATCCTGCCCTGGAGCTGAGCTGGCCATGTCTTGACCCATGAGAATGGAGCCAGGACCCACAGAGATGGAGTCAGGATGTGGAGGAATAGAATCAGAACCCACAAGGATGGAACCAGGACCCACAGGGATGGAACCAGGATCTGCAGGGATCAATCTCAGCAAGGGCTATGGATCAGGGAGGGAGGGGATCTCAGCTTCCAGGCAGAGGGTAGCTCCATCCAGTTGGATGCCACCCAATGAGGGATAAAATAATGATCCTCAAGGCCAAGGAGCCCCACGCTGCCACCAGACCTAAGAAGCTGGACAAGGCAGCAAGAGGCTTTTCTGGGCCTTTTGCCAGTGCCCTCACTGCTGCCCCTTGGCACAGGGACAGGGGACATGGGGACTGCAGGGTCTCACCTCTGGAAGCTGTGGGATCTGAATCAGACGCTTGAAGTACTGCAGGTTGCTGGAGCGGTAGAAAAGGTCCTTGAGCCTGCAAGGGGCAGGGAATAGTTAGGGACAGCTCTTGTCCAAGCTGGACAACCCCTTGCCTGGCTCCAGGGGGTGTCGCCCGGCCACTGTACCGCTCTGGAGAGAAAGGTGTTTTGTGCTGCCACCAAACTTAGGGCAGCTCCTGGAAGTCCTCCCACTGCTGGAGGGTTTATCCCATAAATCCCAAGCCTGATTGGCAGGGAGAAGGACCTGGAACTTGAGTGATCTGGTCTAGTGGAAGGTGTCCCTGCCCATGGCAGGTGGTTGTACCTGGTGACCTTCAAAGGTCTCTTCCAACCGAAACTACTTCCTGCCTACCCAAAATTTTCAGAAGCAGGGGGGCTTCCTGCCTGGAGCCAACACCCTCACCTTCAGTTCCTGCAGGAGCATCTTCCCCAGAAACAGGGTACCTCCCTCCTGGACTTAGTTTTGGGGAGGTGTGCCCAGCCACATCAATCCTCGCTGCCACCTCTCCCAGTCATCTGAGCATCCCAGTCAGGATCTTGGTGCTGTTGATCCCTGCCCCAAGGTTAGTCCCTGTGTCAGAGCATAGCCAGCCCTGCTATCTGCTTCTTGCAGTCTGTGGCCTTGAATCAAGCTGTCCCTCAGCACCATGACACCTTCCCCCCCGGCACCATGACATCCTCTCCCTGCTCTCCCTGGCCAGTTTTTGTTTAGGTTACTCTAAATAATCATGTACCAGAGACCACAGCACATCCCTGCTCACTCATTTTTAATATCAGCACCTTGGGAGCACTTCCAGAACACCCATGCTCTGAGTCTGGGCACTTACTTTCGGAACTGCTCCAGGAAGCGGTCCCGGTGGCCCTGCAGTGTATCTGCAGGCAGACCTGGAAGAAGCAGCAAGTAGAAAAGTCATGGATCAGGGAACAACCTATCAGCACAGCCATGTGGAGATGGCTCTCCCAGAGACGGTCACCCTACTCTGGGGGTCCAAATACTCCAGGCAGCGTCCAGCTGCAGGACGGTACCACACCCTATACCCCACACCCCCAGGGCAGAGAGAAGTGTGGGCTCCTGGCTGCCACAATTCAAGATCCTGAAGGATATGGCTTTTGCACCTCCTTGCCACAGTGACTCCCTTCACTCCCCAAAAGACGCTGAGGAAGAGGTGGTGGTGAACAGCCTAGGCTGAGCAGGATGGTGGCTCCAGTGCCTCCTTGAGTGTCCCCCCCGTCAAAGGCAATGGTGCTGGGGACACTCACAGGAGTGGAGCTTGAAGAGCAGCTTGACGGTGTAGTCATAGAGGTGGCTGCAGTCCAGGATCACCTGGATGAGTGGGGCCAGACGGCATTGCCCCGCTGCTGTCACCGACACTGAGCGCGACATGTCCAGGGAGCTAAACACTGCAGGGAAGGAGTGCAGGATCAGATCTGGCAGCACTGGCAGCACCAGAGGGTGCCATACCGTCTGCCAAATCCACAGATGTCATCTAGGGTAAGATACCCATTGGTCTCTGGGGAGACAGCCTGCTGCCCTGCAGCTGTGTGTGAGCTCAGAGGGATGGGAAATGCCCAGCCAGGTCTCCCACCCAGGCCTCGGAACACTCCAGCCTTGCACCACAGGCCTCCAACCGGAACTGAGCCCCAGCCATGTCCCTGGGCAGAGCTGACACACGACCCCTGTGCTCTGCCTGTCACTGTTGTTCCACTGGCCATTGGAGTATGCTGGGTGTGCCAGAGGGATGATGCTCCAAAACCAGCTTGGAGCAGCTGAAGACCATCTCATTCCAACACCTTCCACTAGACCAGGGTGCTCCAAGCTCTATCCAATGGGGCCTTGAACTCTTCCAGGCATGGGACAGACACAGCTTCTCTGGACAACCTGTGCCAGGGCCTCACCACTCTTATAGCCAAGAATTTCTTCCCAATTTCCCACCTAACCCTGCCCTCTGGCAGTGGGAAGCCATTTCCCTTTGTCCTGTCACTCCATTCCTTGCCCAAAGTCCTTTTCCAGCTCTCTTTTAGGCAGAATAAGGGGCTCTAAGGTCTCCCTAGAGGCTCTTCTTCCCAAGGTGAATATCCCAAGGTATCCCAGCCTGTCTCCAGAGCAGAGGGGCTCCAGCCCTCAGAGCTTCTCTGTGGCCTCCTCTGCACTTACTCCACTAACCCCATGTCCTTCCTGTGCTGGGACACCAGGGCTGGAAGCAGCTCTGCAGTTGGGCTCTTACCTAAGTGGGGCAGAGGGGAAGAATTGCCCCCTCACCTGCTGCCCAAGCTGGGGGATCACCCCAGGGCATGGGGGGTTTTGGAACACACGTGGCTGGAGCATGTTGAACTCCTCATCCTCCAGCATTTCTGAGTCCTTCCTGGCAGGGCTGCTCTCCATCCATTCGTCCTCCAGCCTGGACTGATACCAGGGATTGCCCTGACCCAGGTGCAGCAGCTTCCACTTTGCCTTGTTGAACCNCTCCATCCCTTCGTCCTCCAGCCTGGACTGATACCAGGGATTGCCCTGACCCAGGTGCAGCAGCTTCCACTTTGCCTTGTTGAACCATAATTCAGGTGAAGTGCCCATAGAAGAGCTGAGCTGTGGTGCCCTCAGCCAACATCCCCTGTCAGAGCCTCATCCAATTCAGATCAGCTCCACGAAGGGGCTGGACTCCGGCAAATCTCTCACTCCACCGTGTCTCAGAGTAATACAGGGCTTTACCTGTCTGGAAGAGGTTCAGCTCACACTCCAGGTAGTCAAACATCTCCACCGTCAGCTGAAAACTAGGAAACAGGGTTGAGGATGGTTGGGTACTGTCCCTGAGGCCATCTATGAAGAACAGTCCTGTCTCTGCTTGGTCATGCTGCCAGTGGGGTTGGGCATATTGTGCCATCCACCTGCATCCACTCCCTCCCTGACCTTCCCCTGCCCTAAACTCACAAATTATTGACGTCGTTCTCCCCAGCCTCATCAAGCTGCCGGTCCGACATCTGCAGATTTCCAGGAAATCGGGGATTCTGTGGGGAAAACAGGAGTCAGGAAAAGGTTCCGGAGGTTCTCCTTCTCTGGCCACAGCTCCAGGAGCACCAGGGCTGTGATCCTGCAGCCTCAAAGTCAGCTCTTGGATGAGCCAGGAGAGCGACATGGGGGAAAAGGAGAGTAGCACAGGGTGTCTCAACCCTGGGTGACCACAGCATCTCTAATTCACAGCATCTGTTCTCTTCCCAGCAAGAAAAGCTGATTCTCCCTGGGCTGAGAAACCTGTCAAGCCGGGAGAAGACAGGGTGCCAGCAGAGAGCTGGACAGGATGGAGTGATATCTGTCCCAGGAGGTACCTGCCCTGGCATTTTTGGAAAAGTCACATAACACTTCCAAACCACGGTGCTGGGCACAGAAAACACCTCTTTCCAGCAGTTTTTTCCCCTTTTCCCATCTAGGATAGCTGGGTGAGAATAGGGTGTGTGTGTCTGCTACTACTTGTAGCCCATCAACTCCCAGCCCAGCCCAAGGAACCCTGCCATCCCCTAAGCATTGGTCCTTGGCCAACTTTTGATGTCTACTGGCAGTTTGGGAGTATTTCATGGAGGCAGCAGGATGGCCGTGCTGGTCCCTTGCTATCACCCCAGTGCCCACCCCTTGCTACAGCCTTGGGGGCAGGGACAGGGTGGCTTACCTTGGTGTGAAATTCCATCTTGGTTCTCAGCAGTTTGAGGTAGATGCTGCAGAGCTGACCGTAGCCCTCGCTCAGGTGGCCCTATGGGGACCCCAAAAGCTGTTGAGATCCAGGGCAGGCTGTGGAAAAGCCTTTTTCTGCTGCAGAATGACTGACCCCTCCCTTATCTCCCCAAAACCATAGCCAAACCCTCCTTGCTGGCATCTGGATGCAGGCTGGCTGAAGGGATTTGGTCAGACCTTCTCATCACCTTCTCTGCATGTTTCAATGCTTCATTTGATTGTCAGAGCCAAGTTTTTACTGGGTTTTGCCATAAAATAGGAAGAAGGCATTTGATTTTGGTGGAAGGGAACAAAGAATGCAACTAAAACCCTGCCCAGGTAGGTGATGACATTCACAGGTCAGCCATGGCTGTGCTCTGTTTTCTGGGAGAGGGAACTCCCCAAGCTTACACCCCCTCAGCCTGGCCAAGACACCCCCAGCGTCTCCCCTCCATGGTTGGCAGGGTTGGTCACATACCCACATCCTGCTCATGTCACTCAGCTCATTCTTGTATCGCACAGAGTCTTTCAGGACCTGGAGGAATAATGGTAACAATCAGTAGGCAGAGCACCAGGACACAGTGCTCCATACTTGAGAACAGGAACTGGGTGACAAATAGGAGGTCTTGATGCATTCCCAACCCTTTATTGTCACCGCCAGCCCTGGGTGCCTGTTTCCCCAAGGAGGATCCTTGCTGATGGCTCCTACATCAAAACCATTGCCATGTGCTGAGGAGTTTCCTCTGGCACTGGCATTGCCCATGACACTGGGGTTTAAGGCACATGGGGTTTTGGGCAGGGCAGCACCAGGGGGGCTCTGGCACCCAGGATTGACCTGCAGAAGGGCACTGACCCTTTGGGAGAGCTCCAGCACTGGTGTCCACATAGGACTGACCCCCAGGAGGGCACCAACCCTCCAGGAGGGCTCCAGCTCCAGGCCCTACTCAGAATTGACCCCTAGGAGGCCAATGACCCCCTGGGAGGACTCCAGTCCCAACCCCAGTACTGAACCCCAAGAAGGACACTGACCCTCCAGCATCTCCCATCACCCGGTGCAGCCCTGCAGGGGAAAGGATTTGGCCCCACGTTGGGTTTTGGGCACTCACGTTGGAATGTCCATCCCGGAGGAGCTTGTGGAAGACATGACAGAACTTCCAGCAGAGCACAGCATTGCCGGACAGTGGCAGCCGGTTCACCACTGACCAGAAGGTCTGTGCTCCCTTCTCATGGTGTGTGCCCAGGATGCACGGTGCCAGTGGTCAAGGAAGTACCCCTCTACCCTTTGGTGACAGAGAATGACCACCCAACGACAGCTGCACCCACAGAGCCCCAGGGGTCAGGCCACCACAGGGAGCTAATGATGTCCAGCCCAGGCACATGCTGTCTCTATAGTAGCACAAATCATCCTCCCCCCGCCAGTCCTGCTCTGGGAGCACCATGGCACATGCAAGGCTGGGGCTGTGCCTCTGCTGAGCCTTCCCAGGTGCCGTGCTGGGATGCTGGGGATTCACTTTTGGCGGCAGTGTCCCAACCTGCAGTGAGCACCTTCCCTTCCTGCTTTCTCCTGGGATGGCAGTGCCGGCCAGTGCAGCCTGGGCACCTACCAACATTCAAAGGCTGTGACAGCAGCAGCAGGGACCCTGTGCCATGCTGGAAAAATATCCAATGTTGTTAACCGTCTCCAGTCTCCCCAGCACCCTGGGCACCTCTCCTCACACACCCTCTTGATGCTGCCCCTTTTCCAGGCAGCTCCAGCCCCAGACCCACACTCCTTGTCCCACGGCCAGCTTTGAGAAGGATATTCCTGGCGTGTTTCTCCTTGACAGCCACTTCCTGTGCATTAATGGCCTTATTGATGCTGACAGTCTGCAAGAGAGAAGTGACAGGGGAGGGTGAGATGGTAAGGATTGAGGCTCCCTCACAGTCTCTCTCTTGCTCACTAAGACCCTCCGGCTCTACAGTGGCTGGGTCCCATCCAGGTCTCCAATCCCTGCTTGTGCCAGCTGGATGCTGACCTTTCCCAGATGCCTTTCTGGGATGCAGCTGGCATCCACCAGGTTCAGCTGCTGCCAGGACTCATTTACTCAGCAATTAATAATAACAAAGCAATTGGAGCAGTGCCCACAAAGAACCCTCTGCTGCCCTCAGAGTGGTGGGACAGACAGAGGGAAGGCAAATCCCTCCCCCGCCCTTAGATTGTGGGCAACAGCTGGCAGCTCATACCCCACTTTTGGGGGTGCTGAATGGGGAGGACGATTTGAGAGGCACCAAAAATCGGGCAGTGGGATGGCAAGACCACTGCCAGGGCTGCCTGGCAAGGTCCTGGCTGCTCCATAGATTAGAGGGACAGGAGAGGAACCCACAGGCAGAACTTGCATGTGCAACACATGCAGGTGTTGAGGACCATGGGGAGTCCACACTGAGGAGCGTGGGCAAAGCCAGCCACCATTTATCCTATGGAAGGCAGTGGCAGCCACTGGAAGCATTTTCAGGCAGGATTTTTAACTCTACCCCATTACTGTTCCTTCATGGGGACACAAAGATGCCACCTCAAGGTCATCCTCTCCCCAAGCTCCCACATCACCAAGTGCTTCCTTGGCATCTGTTTGGTCAACATCCCACTGCCAAGAGAAGGAATCATCTGGCTCAGCACTGCCAGAAGTAGCTCATTACTGATATAAACCAATTAAAGCCATGAGATTAATTTCAATGCCTTTCTCACTACAATCCTTGCTGCAACCCTGCCTCCTGGCCCTCTCTGAGGTGGCCCCACATGGCTTCATCTCTACAGACCCTGGTGAGTCTGTGCTGAGAAGGGCTGGAGGCGCCCACAGGAGCCCCAAATGTGGTGGAGTACAGCCCAAATCCCCCAGGAAGACCCTCTGCCACCAAACCACGTGCCAGCTGGAGCAGGAATGATGATGGCCTGAGACAGATGAGACTCACCCACAGCTCCACTCTCAGCCCAGAGCCAAGCACTTCCTTAGCTCAAACCACGTCTGATGTCCCAGTATGAGCCAGTTCTGCTGCAGAGATGCCACTGCTCTGTGGTCTTTGCAGCCCCATCCCTACTGGCTCTGGGTGGTGACCATGGAGGTGACATGGCAGGTCATCAGCAAGATGCAGGAGGCTAATGTTGAGGTGTCAGGGGACCTGAATTGCCAGTTGCAAGACACTCATCCCAGGCACCCAGAGCAGAACCTGCATCTCAGCTTGGTTTTTGAAGGAGAGCTGAAAAGAACACCAGCAGTGGAGAGACCTATCCCTCCCTTTTTGAGGGGCTGCATGGAGGCAACAGGTTCCCAGCACATGAGGACAAGAGTGGGAGTCACCTCTGCAAGTCTGCTGGTCCCAGCAGCCAGAGCTCTTTGTCAGGAAAACAATAAAATTAAATTCAGCATTAAAAAAATGCTTGGGAAGGTGCCTTGCCAGTCTGGAGACAGATGCCCATGTCCTAGAGGCTTGGAGCAGGATGTCTGCATTTTAACAACCATCTGTGACACGTGCCATGGATCCAACTCCAGGGGCAGCCTGTCCTCGTCCAAAATCCCAGTCTGCAGCTCAAAGTCCTCAAGACTGTCAGGACAGTTGTGATGAACCAGCTGACACAGTGAGGAGTGCCAGGAAGAGCATTTAAATGCACATTCCACCTCAGAATGGAGTCCTGGACCACAAAGAAAATGCCAAATGCAAAGCCAGAGCCAGGAAGCAGAGGCTCATAGCCAGAGGCAGAATGTAGGCACCACTCTCCCAAAGCTGCTCCTCAATCCTTGAACAACAGGAACAAGGGTGGTCTCTGGAGGGAAGCCGTGCCGCATTCCTGGGAAAGCTAGAAATGGAGCTCCCAGTTTAACTGCTCTTTCCTGCCAGCTTTTCCCAGCAAAGCAAAGATACTTTTTTCCAACTCAGGAAGCCCTAGTGACCTCCCAGAGTGAGGAGACTATATGAGGGTGACAGGGGCTGGCAGGGACCAGCTGGAGCTTCCATCCCCAAGTTCCCCAACTCCATTTGAAGCACATCCATCTGTCTGGAAGGCAGAAAGATTTCCAAGGAAGAGCTGGATCTCACTTTCTGGGTGTACTTGTGGACACCTCACTTTCACACTGCATCCCCAGGAGCGCAGGGCATGGGTCCCATCCCGGGAGCCACTTGGGATGTGCCAAAATTGCCATTTCAGAGTCTCTGGCAGCGCCCACATCAGCAAACTGGGGGGAGCACGGAGCAGCAGCAGGAGACCAAGGCTGAAATCATCACTGCTGGGGGACCAGCAGGGTCAGAGAGGGTGATTTGGCTGCAAAATTGGGTCAGAACAGAGGGAAATTTGGGGCTGCCTGGACAGCAAGCCCAGACCCCTTTCTCACAGAGGGTCTTCCACCCTGCTCAGAGATACTGATCCCCACCACCATCCCACACTTGCAGTTGATGGAATTTTGATTTAATTATGAGCTTCCAACCTATCAGGGCAACTTCTGACCCACCAGGACACATCTGGGCAGCATTGCCAGCCCCACTGTGGTTTTGTGAACAGGGCAGGGGACGTGGGGGACATGGGGCAGCCCCACACCCCACCCTGCTGCTGGGACAGGAACAGGAAACCCTGGAGTTTTCTCTTGTACAATGGGCAAGGTGGGAAGCGGGAGGACAGTCCAGAGGGGTCCACTGCGTAAGGAGATTTGTGAGAGTGACACTACCATCAGGCCACCTTGGCAGAGCCACAGGGCCAGAATGTAGGACCAGGCTCAGTGGGGCAGGGCTGGGCACGGGGCTCTGCCAGGCTGGGGAGTGGCTCCATGAGTGCCGCAAGGGCTGGGAAGGACAGGGGGGCTGGGAATGCTCAAAGCATTGTTAGCTTTCTGAGCACCACTTGAACAGGGTGAGAAAACCCCACTGGCGTGTGCATGGAAAGGCACAGGCTATTTGGGAGAGGAGCAGCCTGGGACTATCCATCCCTGAGCAATGAGATCTTTCCAATAGTCTTTTCCTCCCTCTTCGACACCAAGGGAATTCCTAGAACCCTGTAGAAGGTCTACTGCCCGTGGCTTGACAGGCCACCATAGCTACGTCCCATGGGATTCCCAACCCCTGATCTAGCCCAACCCTTCTCATAAGGAGATCCCACAGCAGGGCAGAGACATCAACAGCTTCATAGTGGGGTGACCCATGGACAAGGTCTCATGTCACCTCTCCAGGCATGTGTCTGCAGGCTCCAGAGAGAGGAGCCTAAAACTGCATGGAGGAAGAGGGTCAGGATGACAGAGGCTTTCTGAGCCCTGACACACACTTCCCTCTGCCACACACACCCTCGCTCCCCACCAGTTCTCCCCAGATTACACTCTCACTCTCTGAATGCAAAATTTCCCATTTGGAGGCAAAGAGCCAAGCTTGGCTCAGGAGCAGCACAACATCTTCCCGCTTCTTTCATTTCCAAAAGGAAATGAGTGTTGATTAAAGAATCCACAGCTACTGTGAATTATTTGGAGAAACTGAGTAAGTCGCAGTGCAAATCCTCTTAGTAATGCTCCCTCATTTCTCCTTAATTCCTTTCTATAAATGGCGAGCTGGGATGGAGTGTACCTCCGGAAAACCGCTCACAAGCCCTGCAGATGCAGGAGCTTTAGAGAAGGGAGTGAGCAGGAAGACTTGACTACAACGAGCCTGGAAGAAAAATCCATGGGCTTAATTAAAATGCAAATCTCAGTAAAGCAAAGCTTGGCTCGGGTTCTGGAGGTGTGCAGGACATGGGAGGCAGGGGCGCTCTTCCAAGGGCACATCTCTCTTTAAATATCACCCACCTCCAGCAGCAAATCTCAACCTCATTAGGATTCAGGGAATGTCTTTGTCCAGTAAAATCCTGGAACAAAGCCAGCTGGTAACACCTGGGGTGGTCAATGCTCTGCTGAGGACTGGTGAGAGTTCCTGGGAACAGTTGGGGTAGCTGCAGTCCCCCCATGCTGGGTGCCTGTGGCCTGACAGCAGCAGCAGGAGCAGGAAACAAGCCTGGCTTTGTGCCTGCCAGCAGCCAGAGGGAAAGGGAGGCAGGAAGGCAGGAAAGCAAATGCTGGCAGGCCTGGCCAGCCACATGGGATACAAAACCCAGAGATATATTTCTACATCTTGGACAGGAGGATGCTCAACCTGTCTTTCCACTCAGTCCCATGGGCCTCTTGGCAGCAGGGAGTCAGGAGATGTGAAAAATGCCTTCACACCACTGGCTGCATCTGCTGCTGAATGCATGAGTTTGGAAAGTAAGTGCTCCTCTCCTGACTGGCTACATCCCGGAGCTGCTCTGGGGATGAAGCTTCTTGTCCAGGCTATGTGAGCATACCCCAGAAGATGCTGCCACTCTTCTCCTGCTCCCTCTAGATGAGAATAGTTCCCAAAATAACAGAAGTCTCTGATTTCCCATAACGTGGGCCATAAAAACAAACATTTTTCTCAAACCAGTAACATATTCCAGTGACAGAGACTCCAAAATGTCACTGCATCTATCAGGGTCACACCCAGTGGTGGTGGCTTCAGATGTTCCTCTCCAGGAGGAGATGCTGATGCCACCAGCCCAGATGCCAGCAGGGGGAGGATCAAGGCCTCCAGAGACAGCCCTGAACCCCAAGTGATACCAGCATAGGTGTTTGGGGTCACCTTGTCCCACAGCCTGCACATGGAACACCCCAAAACAGAGTCATCAGGAAGATGGCAACAGGCTCCATGAGCCATGCTGGAATCCAATGGTCATCACCATGATGATCTTCTTGGCAGAGACCTTGCTCTGGCATTGCTGCCTCCAGATCGGCTCTCCTGAGGCCAGGAGGATGATGACTTCAGATCAGTGATACCAACAGCCCCTCTGGCACTCAGCAATGCCCAACAGAGGAGTGTTTATGGAGCTCTTCCAGCACAGGTTTCCAGGGGAAAAATTTCCAGAGAAATTTCCAGGGAAAAAACACCTGGGCCAGGAAATTGAGTGGTGGTGTGAGGTTCAGAGGTCTCCAACTACAAGGCGACATGTGAGGCTGGAAGGTGATACCCAACACCTAGCATGCCTTTGCCTTGAGAGCTGTAGTGCTGTTATCCCAGTAGAAAAACCAAGAAGTTGTAGGATGTCCATTATGTCCATTTGGAAGGTGTCTGGACAGCCCACTCCACCAGCTCCCAGCTCATCCTGAGGGTAGCAGAGGCTGGGATCCACAGGAGGATGCACCTATGAGCTCTGTGTGCAAGGACTTGAATCACCGTTGGCTCTTCCAGAGCCTCCAGCAAAAATCCCAAGCTCCACACCATTAGGAGAGATGGGGTAGGATGAGACAGTGTGATCCAATTGCTCCTCCACCTTCGAGGCTGTTGGGGGTTGGGTTCCTTTCTTATAGAATTTTTTCTCAGAAGTTGCTAGGAAACTAATTACTGGATACTTAGAGGCACTTGTGGGTACTTGAGAAAGCAAAGAGGTGACCAAGCCCAAGGAGAAGGAGGGCATCTGGTTGGATTTTCTCTTATCTTGGAAAGTTTTTCTCTCCGAAGGACAGAGGTACCGCGGGATTTTGAGGCAGGTCAAGGACAGGGCTGGGCCAGCTGCCCTCTCGCTTTTTGGGCGTCAGTAGAGACTGTCCGTAGAGACGTTCTGTAGCCATGCAGAGAGAATTCACCAGCACCGCTTGAGCTCAGCTCTGAAAGATCTACCACCATCTGTTCATGTACCTCGGGAATTCTGACTCTCGTCTCCCCCTGCCCTGCTAGGAGCCGCGCCGCCGCGGTCCCCGCACCCTCTGTTTCTTCAGCTCTGGGTTTCTCCACGCCATAGCCTGCACCCCCTGCCTTGCTGGGACCTTTCCGCAGCTCCAGTTACCGCCGCGGAACTTCTGATACATCTCGTCCAGCACCCCGGGATTTTTGCTCACTCCTGCCAGCTGTGACGGTAACCACATCAACAAGGAAAGCGCCTGCGGCCGAGAAGAACTGTGATTAAGTCCCTGGTTCTGTTTGTTTTTACTGCCACAGTTATTGTTGTTTACCTTGTTATACACACTAGTAAATAACTGTTATTCCTATTCTCAGATCTTCGCCTGAGAGCCCCTTAATTCCAATTTTATAACAATGGGAGTTTCTCCACTCCAAGTGAGGCTGCCTTCCCTAGCAGACACCTGTCATTCAAACTAAGACAGAGGCAAAGGAAAGAAGGAAGACAACCAGCCAACCAATCTGCGGAGGGTCCCAAGGGCTCTAGAGAGACACTCGACGCCAGCAGGGAAGAGCTGGAATGACCCCAGGGAGGGTTCAGCTCCCAGAAACGAGAGTTCACCACAGTAAACACATCACTGCCAATCACAAGGAACCAGCACCTGGAGTGCTGGGCAACTGGATTCCTTCAGCCATAAACAACTTACAGAGTTTAATTACTGAGACATCTAATTTTTAAATCCAGTTTAAGGAATGCGGACTTTTCCAACACACAGATAAAATCCTAGGGGGAAAAAAGGATGGAAAGAAGTAATTTTGAGGAGAACAGTTGGCAAAAAGCAAGGCTACATAATCCAGACCTCACAGGACCAACTGAGGGAAGCTGACACTGCAAAGCTCAGAGCCCAGGCTGCCGCTGCCTGGCACTTCAGAACCCAGAGCATAACCAGAGCCCACCACAGGGGGCTGGATCCGAGGAGAGGCAGAAATCCAGGGGGACCCCGAGGATCCCTATCCCTCCATTAAGACATGCACATCTGCTCATTACTCTTCTCACTTAATTACTGCTCAGGGCACTCCATCAATCCTGCCCCACATGCTCAGCTGCCATGGCTGCAGCCAGAGCCTTTCCCATGAGTTGTCCCGATAGCCATGCTTTTAATTTTAAATGGGGATTTTACACCAGGATAATCTCTTCCAGCAGTGGTAATTTCTGTCTGGAGAGGGGATGTGGATGTGTCTGACAGGGTCAGCAGTCCAGGAAGGTCTTCCACCACCTTCAAACACTCCTGAAACATCCCCAGTCGTGCTGACCAGAGTATTCTGCTTCCCAGCAGATTTAGCATATTTTGGAACAGAGAGAGATAAATGAGTGAGGATGGAGGATTTGGGGAGCAGATGCAAGGAGCTCATCCAGATGTGCATTTCTGTGATCAGCTACTATCCAGGACCCACCTGTCTTGGGAAGCATCACCCCAGCAGGAACACGGTGGTGCTTATTGCCTTAGCAGGATATTCCCAAATTAAGCTCAGATCTAGTGTTGGTGGAAATCGTTCCTTGCAATGCTTCAGAGTGAGCAGCAACTCTCAGGAGCAGGATGGGGCATCCCTCTCCCGCTATTCCCCCCAGGATGTCTGGATTCTGCAATGATGCCAAGAGCAACCACGACCACGTGGGCTCAATGCTGCATCTGAGGGACCTGCAGGAGCACCGAGAAAAGCGAAATCCCTCTTCCCAGGTGAGCAGCGCAGGGGTGAACACGCTTCCTGCAGAAACAGAACCTAAAAACTCACTTCTCGCCCCAAACTTGTATCCATTCCGTCTACCTGGGCGAAGGGCAGTCCCCACGGACCGGAGGAGCAGTGACAGCAGCACTGGGCACAGGGACACAGGTGCATGGAGATACAGGTACGTGGGGACACAGGTGCTCATGGGGACATGGCAACATGGATGCACGGGGACACGAGTGCTCGTGGGGACATGGGTGCTTGTGGCATAACCTGAGCCCAGCTGAGCCGGAGACTGGGGGAGGACGACTCACATGGGCGTGTGGGAACGAACCCGTCCCGGC
>VYXF01010912.1:81287-101881 GCA_013397295.1 Polioptila caerulea
GGCAGCGGCGGAGGGGGGTGGTGACCGGACAGTGGGCGGGTGGGGAGCTCCGCATCCCTCGGCGCAGCCGTCCCAGCCCTGCTGCCCTGCTGCATCTCCTGCCTCACTGCTAGATGCCCACTTCATCCCCTGCACGACCCCCGCCCGAATCCCTGCCCCACTGCCAGATCTGCTGTCCCATCCCTGGCCTCCTGTTCCATTCCCTGCCTCATCTCTTGTACCAGCTCCATCCTCCATCTCCGAATTAATTACCCCACCGCCTGACCCTCTACTCCACTGCCAGATCCCTCTCTTACTCCCGTCATACTCTCTCCTCCTGTGTCTGCCCCCTGGTCCATTACCTGTCAGCCCCCTTGCTCCATTCCCTGCCCCACCTCCTGCCCCTTCTGCCCTGGGGGTGAAGCTACACCGGTGGCTCTGCCTGGGACCTCCCAGGGTTCCCTTGTTCCAGAGCTCACTCGGCTGCTAGCATCTTGGTTCCAACAACGAAAGCAATTAAACCAGTGTGGTAACAAGCCTCTGGCCCTAGCCTGTCCCACGGGCAGGCAGGCAGGGTTCACTGACCACCATGAGCACCCCATTGAGGGACAGGAAAGCATCCAGGCAGGAGGATTTTGGTTTTTCCCAGCTCCTCCTTGTGCTCAAGGAACATTTTCTGATGGGAGGCACAAAAGAAACCCAAACAATTCTTCTGTCACTCAGTGAATCTCCTAAAAGCAACCCCAAAGCACTGCCCGGGCCCTTGGCTTGCTCGTGGAGGAGACGCTTCAGAGCCCGAAGAACATACTAATCCAACACACTAATCCCTCGGGATTACTGCAGCCTAGTCATGGTTCAGCCACTTACTCTGGGATGGTGACTTGGTCTCTTTTAATGAGATAATTGAATCCCGCATCCCTGAGGGGACAGAGCGCTGCCACCTCTGCACTCTCCCAACACGCAGCTCCGCAACCACCTAGTTCATCCCAGCCTTGGAGGAGCTTTTAGGGCAAAGTCCAGGTTGTGTTTTCCTCAGGTGGTTGTTAAAGCTCTGGTGAGATCCCTGGGATGGACAGACAGATGGACAGAACACCACTCGGCAGCACTGCTTGTCTAGGAGCACACAGCTCACAGGTTTTTTTGCTGGACTAAATGTGTTTTGCAAGACCAGATGGTTTCAAGCAGCAGCCAAATTCCTTTGGGAGCAGAGTCTGGAAGCTGCTCTGAGCCTAGGAACGAGCACAGATCAATGCTCTGCAATCAAGGCAGACACCTGTCCCTATTGGAGGTACCTGCTCCTGTCATAGGTGCCATCATGGGGCCAGGTTTTGTGCCCTCCCCCTTAGTGAAGCCCCTCAACGAGTGACTCCCTGCCGTGTTCTCAACATGAAAAGTGAGAGCTTGGATCCTCGCTGTGCAGCCTACGCCCTAGCTTAAAGAGATCTTGGAATTAATTAATTCCCCCACAGCTGGGTTTAGCATCACTCTGAACTCAGTGCCACGACCGCTGCTGCCTGCTGCCTGAGGATGTCCTGTAGCTGCAGTCCAGAATTTCCAGGGCACCATCTTCAGAGTCACCAAGAAACCAAGCCACAGCTTCCAGAGGCCACAGTGCTGCAATTAGCACTTGGTCATCAAGCATTAAGAGACCTTAAGGCAGGTATGCAAAGAGCACAGCCAAAACCAAAGAGGATCTGGACTAAACCCAGTCCATCTCACATGCACAGGATGGATGGGACTTTCTCTACAATGCCACTTGCATGGAAAACAGCCTCTAAAATAATCAGCAGGATACATCCATTTTTTCATAGTTACTGGTGACATGCTGTAATGCAAATGGAACCTGCTTGCAGCCATGCCAGACTGCCCACCACCCACTCACAGGCTTTGTGCTCCCTGTATCCCTACTCAACCCCACAAATTTAAATCAGCTCATCATCATTAACCTTATTTTTCCAAATCAAGCTTTCAGACCAGCTCTTCCCTGAACAAAGTGCTCAGCTCAGGGGGAAGGTATGCAGAGTCTCCTGCAGAGCCGGGACATCCAAGTATTTGAGGCCACGGCTGCAGCATGGTTCCTCATGTCTGAGCTGCTCCAGCTGGCAAAGCCCAGAGTTTGGACAACACCAGGATGCACTTGGGGCCAAGGCAGAGAGCTCCAAATCCACCTGGGTTCACAGCATGGTGGGACCTTCAGCCAGGGGGCAAAAATCAGAGCCGAGGCAGCTCAAGGAGAAAATCTGGAAATTAACTGAAAAGCAATTCTGAGAGGGTCCTCAGAGCACAGGGAAACCTCAGTTCCAGAGAGGCCAGGAAAGCTGGAAGCACTGAGCAGGAATGACAGCACCCAACTAATCCAGGGCTCAAGAAAGGCTGGTGCAGCCTATGGGGACAAATCCCACCACTTCAGGGATCCACTGAAGACCATGCTCTTCCTAGGGGAGTTCCTTGCTGTAGTTCACTGCATCACTGTAAGGACACAAGGGTGAAGAGGCATTCCTGGCCCCAGGGTACTCTCGCATTATTCCCAGGTGCTCCCATGAAGAGCAGTGAAGAGCAGTGGATACACAGAATACCCCAGTCAGATATGCAAACCCAGACGCTTCATCCCAGGCTCCAGCAACCCTCTCCAGGGCTGCATTCTATCTCACCAATTTGGAATGTGCTTGCAGAGGCCCTAGCAAGCTGCTCCAGGTGGGATGGAGGGACTCAGGACAGATGCACTGATGGGGCTGCACAACTTCAGGGAATCATAGGCACTGCCTCTACTGGGGTAGGAAGGGGCCTTTTCCACAGGGAATAGGGAAGGCAAAGTGAGGGCTGCTTCCCTGGAGAACCAGGGGGAACGCAGCTCCTTGCTTCATCCTGTCCTCTGAGGGCCTTCATTCATCATCCTCTGATGGTCTGATTTGGAGAGGTGCAGATCCCTCCTCCCTCCCTGGATGTACTGAATCTACTTGGGTGCTTAATTCCAAGTCCCTTTTCTCCACCCTGGAAGCACCCTTCACCCTCCTGCACCTCCGTGACTCTCCTGCCAGCTTCCAGGATGGTATGTGTGGTCTGGATCATGACAATAGACATTCAGCATCTTCCCCCACCTGCCAGAGGCTCTGCAAGCAGCTTTTAAACTCTATTTCAGCAGTCACCTCCCATTAAAATGATGGGAATTAGGGTAAAATGTCTCAGCAAGTGTGGCGTTTTGTCATTGCAGCCCAGAGAGGATCTTTGGAAACACTCACTAAGGCTTTGGCTTTTATTGCTTTTACATCTCTGATTTCTGTTGGAGCAAATCTCTGCCTGAGCTGATATTCAAGACAGAGTGGGAAGCCTGGGCCAAGATGCTCCAGGGAGCATTTACATGCCTCTTGAAGGTCTCCTTCCTTCTTTTTTCCTCTCCTTCTGTTCATTTTACCAGGTCTAAAAATACTCCACTAAAAACCCTCTTCCCTTGCAGCCGCCTCCCTCCTGGATGACTAATAATATCTGTTGCTCCTTCTTGATCTCTCTGTATTTCCCAAGTCTTCCCCAAGGGAAGGAATCAAATCAGGGCTGTGCTCTCAACCAACTCCTTGGATTCAGACTCCTAAATTCATTTTCCTCAGAGAATGGTATTTTTTCCCAGCTCCTCCAGTGTAGCAGCAGTTTAAACACGCCTCCCCAGTTCACAATAAACTAATCCTGCTCCAAGGCTTACACTTGCCCAATGCTGCTGAAGCATTGTTCTGATATGGGACATCCAGGATCAGAGCTCTAGGGAGAATAGCATTTTCACAGGGAAAACCACCAAGCACTTAGAAAACAATTTATTGCCTGTTTTTTCAGGTTTCAGCTCTTTCCAGCAGCCTTCCAGCTCTGGAGCACTCCCTTAGGGGATGAGCTGAGGAGGCTGGGTTAGGCTGGGTTTGCTTCCTGGTCCTTGGAGCTGGATGAGCAGCACTGACTGTGCGAGGAGCTTGCATTTTAGGAGCAGGGGGTGAATGCTGGGCACTGGGGGTGTTTGGGATAGTGGAACTTAGAGGAAAAAACCACCTTGCTGTCACCACATTGGTGGCAATGGCTTTTTTCCCCACTGAGTGGGATGTCAGAACACTGTAACAGGGATCGGCTTTCCTGCATTGCTCCATGTCTTTCCAAAACAGAGCCAAGACCTGCACCAGGCACCCTTCTCACTGCCAGGACCACATCATGGATTAGTCAGGATACAGGGATGGAACAACACTGGCAGGAGCTGGAGGTGTGACGAGTTTCACTGGACCCAGATACTGCAGTACAGCCAAATCCCTCAGGGCTCAGCCCACTGTGATTTTCCAAAGAGATCCATCGATGAACAATCTTTGGAAAACCCTCATGCTGACATTGATGATGTAAAAAATACCCCCAAATGGTCATAGTCCTGGTGAACCAGCTACTTCCAGCCCCAACCCTGCACTGCATGCAGGCAGATTTAAAGGGTGTTTGGCTGCTCCAACATTTCTGGAAATCCCCCTGGCCAGCTAATGCCCAAATACCTTTGCAAATCTTGATTTAGGAAAAATATCCGCTTGGGAGCAGTGCTTAAAAAGCTCAAGGCCATTTTCAAATCCTTGTAATGCAGCAGTTTCATGGACACGTGAAAGTGAGAGGAAAAAGCAGATCAGGCTGAAGCAGGCACGGGGCCAGGGCTGGCAGTTGTGCCCAGGGCTGTGCCAGCATGGAGCAGGCAGGAGTGGGCAGCCCAGGGGTTATTTCAGCACCAAGCTCCCCCAGCTACCCACCACGACTGGACCAGCATGGTAAGCAGGGAGGAGAGCAGCCCTTCCATATCACCCCAGGCAGGAAATCCAGAAGGGCTCCCAGGGTAGACCACGTGATCCCCACGGACAGAGGGGTCAGGTGGAGCCACTCCTAGCCTGGTATGTGGGCAGGGACCCAAGCTCCATTATCCCTCCTGCCTTTACAGGAAGCCACTTGGCTGAGTTGTCAATATAGAGATTTTCTTTAAAAAAACAAACAAACCAACAAACAACAAAAAAACCACAAACTGCTGCATTCATGGTGATATTATTGATCATTTGGTATTTTTATCTCCTTGTTCAATCCATCCCTGTTGGTGTTACAGCAATCGCACAGCACCATGCAACACAGCTCAGAGGGGCTGCTCCAAGGTGAGCAGAAGCTCAGAGAGCAGCAATACAATGCCAACGGGATTAAAAATGCAAGAGGGAAAGAGACACGTGGGATAAGCAGCATCCTCCCCCTTGCTGCTTCCAGCTCCTGCCAATGCTGCAAGGAAACAGGTAGATCCAAACCAGAGGCAGATGAAACTACTGTTTCCTACCTGGCGTGAAGGGCTGGGAACCCACAGAAAGGGTGAGACTGAGCTGAGTGGTGCCATCGATGGGCTGGAGAGAAGGGAAGGCATCCAGAGGGAGTTAGACAGGCTGGAGAAGTGGGTCCATGGGAGCCCCATGAGGTTCAGTCAGGCCAAGGGCAAGATCATGGACCTGAGCCAGGGCAATCCCTGGTGGCAGCACAGACTACAGAGGTCTCCGGGGACCCCAGAAGTCTGTGAGGATAAATATCCTCAACATCTCTCTCCATCCATGGGGCCATTTACCCCTCACCAATGGCCCCCAATGTTGTCCTCTGGTCTCCACTTGCAGGCCCTCCATATCCTGGATCCACTGATTCCATAGTGATTCAGTGTATTCTATCATCATTGAGTTAATAGATGGTGGATGGATGGATGGATGGATGGATGGATGGATGGATGGATGGATGGATGGATGGAGACGACTCAGGGGTTCTGATGGGTAACAAATGGGACATGATCCAGCCATGTGTGCTGACAGCCCAAAAAGCCAAGCATCCTCTGAGACCCCCCTGGAGCTGCCTGCACCTCTGGGGTCCCAGCACAGGACAATGATGTCAAACTGAACATCAGTCAGGTCAGGTTAGACATGGGAAAGAAATGTTGGACCATGAGGGAGGTAAGGGGCTGGCACAGGTGAATCATGGCAATGGGACGTAAACTTGCACACTTAAGCTCTATGTGAGAACTTGCTCATCATTGCAGATGTCTCCTGGATCCCCTGTGGCCCCATCCTCACATGCAGGTTATCCGAGAGCCCTCCTAGGACCCCGCTGGCTCTTCCTTTGCACATGCACAATGTGCTGTTGTGGTGCTGCTTCCTTCTTGCCTCATCTTGACACCACTAGATGAGCCAATGCCCAGAAGAAGGAAACAAGGTCAGCAAAGGGGACAGCTGCAGTGTTAACTGCATGCTGTTATCCTGCCATGTCTGAGCCTCGCTGCTCCCTGGGCTCACAGGGACCAGGGCTCCGATGTCACTCACTACCTTGCAATCCCCAAAGTTTACAGGGGTCAATGCCTCCAGCAGCTCACCCCATCCATGGGGATGTTTACCCCCAACCATGAGTCCACTGACACCCCCACCTCCATCAACAACCCCCAACTTTGTCCTCCTTTCTCTACCTGCAGCCCTTCCATATCAGGATCAGTGTCACTAGTGACTCAGAAGACGGTTGATAAATCATAGAATCCCAGAAGGGTTTGGATTGAAAGGGACCTTAAAGACCATCTCATTCCCCCCCTGCCATGGGCAGAGACACCTTTCACTATCCCAGGCTGCTCCAAGCCCCATCCAGCCTGGCCTCAGACACTTCCAGGGGTGGAGCAGCCACAGCTACTCTGGGCAACCACCCTTGCAGGGAAGAATTCCTCCCTAATACCCAATCCAAACCTACTCTCTTTCAGTTTGAAGCTATAAAACACATCTCCCACTCATTTCCTTTTAAAGTTGCCAAGTTCTGCCCTGAAGACTTCATAAATGGGGAGCTGAGGCTTCACATGAACCACAGTGCCAAAACACATTCCCTGTCTGCCCTTGGGTGCCTTCCTTCTTCCCCCAAAGCATAGTGAGGCCCTCGTGAATCTCGTAACATTTGCCTTAGGTGATCCTTCAATTGCCCTATCAGAGGAATCACTTTAATTATCTGCTTTTGCTTGCCCCTTGAATTGAGACAGCAGAACCTGGCAATACCAAGTGTGATGCTCAGCTCAGTGCCCAGCCCCATAACCACCTCCCAGGAGCTTCCCAAACCTCCTGAGCTTTATATCCATGCAAACCCAGACAGGGGAGCAGGAGGCTGTGTGGATGCTCTAGTACAGGCACACACACCTCAGCACCTTCCACAAGTCCTAAATGTGAAGAGTTTTGTAGCAGATGCGTAGCAAAGGGGGAACAAGCTCACCTGAAGTGAAACCACTGGGTGCAATAGGTTGGGAAATGCCACAGCACGTGTTTTCCCTGCACCAGACCACATCCTATGAGGCCAGCCTCTGCCTGCAGCCCCCTCCTGCCTGCAGTGCTGGAGCTGTGGGGAGGATGAGGGTGCTGCGCCTGCCTCTGGCTAACAGGCAGCAGCCGAGGCATTTATAGGAAATAGGCAACTTCCAGCCTGGGGACAGTTTTCAGCCCTGAGCTTGTTCATATTTAAGTGCCATTTGGATGCAAGGGGAGGTCAGAGCAGAGCAGACAATACTGGTTCACAGCAATGCTGCCCCCTCCCAGTGCTCCCAGAGTTTTGTCTGCTTTGGCCTCAGAGACCACTTTCCAGCTCTCTCCCCCCACCCCGGCTACTGAGACGTCATCCAACTCCCCATGTCCCAAAGAGGTGCTTCCCAGAAGGACTGTGAAGCCATGGGCTCCGGAGAGCTGCGAGTTTGCAGAGGGGCCAAGGGCTGGTCTCCCTCCCAGCAGACCCAGCGGGATCGGGGTGTCTAGTTCAGTCCAAGGGGAAAATGTTGGAGCAAATAGGTGTCCAAACGACAGCAAAAAATGACATGGTAAATTCCCCACCTGGCACCCCTTCACATGTACCAGTGCCAGGATGAAACCCTGTGGGTGAACCTTGAGGGCTGGAGCCCCTCTGCTCTGAAGACTGGCTGGGATACCTTGGGGTGCTCACCTGGAGAAGATAAGGCTCTCGGGAGACCTTAGAGCTCCTTCCTCTGCATAAAGGGGCTCCAAGAGAGCTGGAGAAGGACTTTGGACAAGGGCCTGGAGAAGCACAAGGACAAGGGGGAATGGCTTCTCACTGCCAGAGGGAAGGGTTAGATGGGATATTGGGAAGAAATTCTTCCCTGTGAGAGAGGTGAGGCCCTGGCACAGGTTGTCCAGAGAAGCTATGACTGCCCCATCCCAGGAAGTGTGCAAGGCCAGGCTGGGTAGAGCTTGCAGCAACCTGGTCTAGTGGAAGGTGTCCCTGCCCATGGCAAGGGGTGGAGTGAGATGGTCTCTAAGGTTCCTTTCAACCCAAACCATTCCAGGATTCTCTGCTATGCAAGTTGAAGCTTTTCTTGTGCTCTTTTAACAGTCCCTGCTCCCATGTCCAACACCTCTCCTTGTGCCTGTGGCTGCTCCTGCCACATGTGGTGCTCCCACAACAGCCCCATAACTTTGCCTGGCTGAAAGAACCTGGCAAGCTGCCTGTGCTTTGGATGTGAGAAGGGCCTGGGAAGCCGGCAGGGCTGAAGCAAGGCTCTCGGCTGCGACCAGGGTGGAGTCCGAGGCGGAAAAAAACCCAGGCACATAAAGGAAATTCTGTTTCACATGTTAATGCTGCCTGTCTGAAATTATGGAGGAGGGAATAGCAGGCACAAGTCCATGCAAAAGGGTTCAAAATTCCTTCCTGTGATATAAATATTTCGTTTTCCTCATTTTCCTTGTGTGGAAATAAACATCACTGTCTGGAGCACTGCCAGCATACCCTTGGGCTCACCCAGCCCAAGGAGAAGGATTGCACTGTCCTGCTCCCGCCAGCCCCAGCACTGAGGCTGGAAGGGCACTAAGAGCATGAAACTCAGCTCTGGGTGTGGAAAACATGCCTATGCCTACTGGAAGCATTGGGAAAATAGATGGGAGGCACTTGGTATAAGCAAAGATGACAAGCAGGTCTATTGGGAGCTTTTCTGGCAGCAGGGGATGCCACCTGTGCTGGGAGCCACTGGTTCTCCATGGCATGGGGGACATGTTGTAATTCCACAGTGGAATGGGCTAGGCGTGGAAGGCTGTACCTGCAACTCTGTTCCCTGCCTTCTCTGGCCCTACCGGCAGGATGACACATCTTCCACAGCAGGATAAAGGTGGGAAGAGGGCTCTGCACTCCAGGGATGCCCCTGCTAGAGTTCATCAGGCAGAGGAAAGGGCAGCCCCAGGATTACCGTGTTGTTCCAGGAAAACAGGGAGTTTAATATGGGAGGGAAATCTCTTTTCTCAAATGCAAATCACAGGAGCACACACAATACCATCAACACTGGCAGAGAGGCGTATGGGACACATAAACACGAGGAATTGGCTCTGAGAGACACTAAACACCCCCAATTTGCTTTTTTTCCAGCAATTCTGCAGCTGTCAAGCACTGCCAGGCTGGCCCAGCCCAGCACAGGGCACTCTGGTCCTCACACCTCCACCCCACTCCCCCGCCCCGCCCCTGGTACATCTTGCTGCTGGGGACATATTGTGCGGGGAGGTGACAGGGTTGTGTGTAGTGACATAGGGACAAAGCTCCTGGGACACAAAAGCCACAGGGATCAGAGTGGCCTCGGTGAAGGTGATAGACAACTAAGCCAGGCACCAGCCGGAGGACCGTGGGGGCTGCACCCAGCACTTCTGCAGAGAAAATACTTTGTGTTCCAGTGATGTCCCGGGAATCAGAATTTTTTTTTTTTACATTTTTTGGTAAATAAAGAAAAATGTGCAAGAAATCTGCTGTATGATATTATTAGAAACAACTGAGAGAGCCTTGAGCACAGCTCAACCACCACAACCAGTTCCTCTGCTGTACCCTGGTGAGGCAGAGAAACAAATCCATGTGGGGACAATTGGTGGGAATTTCCAAATGCTGCTTCCTTCTAGAAGAGCATATTGAACCTAAACACAGGACCAGAAACATCTGCAGGGGAGAAGCAAACATCCAGGTCCTGAAACACCCAGGCTGTGGGACCAGCCAGGGATTGCTGCAGAAGGAGCTGAGCATCATTCTTACGCTCCAGGGTGGGAAAGATGGAAATACTCATGGGAGGAAGAAACAGAAGACCTCACCATGGCTACACACCTTGTTCATGAGATGCTTGCTATTTCCTCAAGCAGAAATCATAGCATTTCCTGCTGCAGCTAGAAAGAAAGAATCCCTTGGAGATGCTGGGACTGGGTATCCAAAATTTGCTTCTTATCCAATGAAAGGGCCTGACAGACTTCACCCCTCTGATAGGAATCCATAGTTCTTAGCATTCCCACATTGTGGAAAGGAAATCTCTTTTCCCTGCTGATGGGAAGTTGGATTGCAACTGCTCCCAGAGTTAGTGAATGCTGTAGAAAAGGAGGGAAAAGGGTTAAAATCATAAAAGATCTAACAGGGACACTGGCTAATCGTCATTTCCATCTGATGGCTGATTAGAAGAAAGATTGGGTCAGGTTTGATCCCAGATTTATTTTTCCCTGGCATGTCCCATTCCCAGCTCACACAGATGCTGGTGCACACGCATGGCACTATGGAAGCTGACAGACAAGGGGCAGCAGGGACCCAAAGTAGTTCTGTGCTAAAAAAACTCTTGGCGGGGAGATTGCAGCTAGGGTATGCCTCACAATTGTATCCAAGTATTAAGGGATTAATGGAAAAGTCTAGACGTGACACAGTTAATTATACCCTGCCCCTATGGGAAAGAGGAGACGACCCGAGGATGCTGTGGATGATGTCTCAGGGCAGCTCTGTCTACATGCCCCTGCCCCAGCACAGCACCACAGCCAAAATCCCAGAAAATAATGGGCTGGAAACCACAGGTTTTGTCCAACAATTTCTCTTCTTTCCATTGCTCTGGTTCATTTGTGTCTGTGCTGCTGCCAAAGCTTTGCTTCCCTCCCCGTAGGCAGAAATTGCTGGATATTTAGTCTGAGCTCTTTGTTCACTACTCAGAAGCTTTGGCTGGTACCTTATTGCTCCTCCACCCTCAGACATTACTAATTCCTCAGGGAGTTCTCCCGCCAAACCAGCTGTGTTGAGGGGTGAAATCTAGGGGTTACAGAAAACACAGGCAGGGCTGACAAACCCCATTTACCAGGAAAATCATCCCGAGAGGGCTCAGTGGCTGGTGTGAGGGCACTGGAAATAAGGCTATGGAGAAAGAAGACCCAATGTGAATGGAAAAACTGTGTATGGTTCTGAGTTCCGTGCCTGTGGCAATGCAACTCTTCAAATTTGGAAATTTCAGCTAAAAAAATAAAAAAATCTGGAATGCAGGAGCAGAGAGCAACCCTATTTCTAGCTGCAGCTCCTCCCTGTGTGCTTGGCCTCCAAGATGACTCAGAAACTCAAGGCACTTCTTCCCAAGCTATAAAAAGAGCTTGAGTGGGACTGCAAGAGCCAGAAAGACAAACAAGGTAGTAGTTTGCCCTCCTGTTGAGGACATGGGTAAGGCCAGGAGAGGGTCTTGCTCAACCCACATTTTGAGGCGCCCCTAAGGACAGAGAGTTGTGAGGCACGGCAGAAATTCCAGGCTGGATCCCACCCACCAAAATGTTATCTGTGCCGTGTCCCAAGGCACCCCACCACCTCCCACTCCTCCTGTGTGAGGAGAAGGTCTAGGACTGGCCTCATCCATCACCCCAATACAACTATGGGCTCCCTGCGCTTGGGGAGAATCAAAGGTACCATGGTGACCAGGAACAGAGCATGGTGTGTCCCCTGGGACCACAGGGTGGAAGGAGCTTCACCAACACATAGCTCTCCTTTCCCCAGGCTGCTGAAAGGGTTAACAGCCTCACCTGACACTAGCTCCATGAATCCCAGCAGGACAGGATGACTATGTGAGTTCCAGGTGACCATAAAATTCAGCAAACTCAGGAATACCCACCTTTGCCCTCTCCAGACAAGTATTTACCTCTGCAGAAGCAGCCAAACCTTGCAGACTGTTGGAACATTTCAATCCCATTTGTGAAGTGCACAAAACATTACTGGCTGGAAAAACACCACCAGGGTCACTGACTGGGAACGGCACCACCAGGAAAGACGAGGTTTTCAATGGCTTCACTGACTTAGTGCAGAAGCATCTCTTCTGGCACAGCCATTCCCAGCCTACGCTGACTTCTTCAACACCCAGAAAGTTGAAGTCTTCCTCTGCCACTACTTCAGCATTTCCTTAATACCTCAGAAAATCTCCTCACACCACTGACTGGTGTTCTGGGACTTTTCTCCTGAGCAGTTCCAAGGGTTGTAGAAGTGGACTGGGTGATCTATATGGAGCAACCTGAAGTTGGCACACTTGGTAACCACGGTTCAGGAGGAGAGAGACAACAGATGGGACAAGAGGGCATCGCCTCAACCAGGAGAGGTTCAGGTTGGATATCTGAAGGTGGAAGGAATTTCTTGTCCGGCACTGGAAAGGGCTTCCCAGAGAGGTGGCAGAGTCCCCATTCCTGGAGGTGTCTAAGGAATGACTGGACATGGCATGCAGAGCCTTAGGCTGGGTAACAAGGTGGGAATCAGTCACAGGCTGGACTCGATGACCTTGGAGGTGTTGCCCAATCCAAAGCATCCTGTGATGCCCATGGATCAGCAAGGTGAGGGCCATCAATGGTGTGACCTGCTGCCAAGCCCATGGACATGTTGGAGTGCTGACTCATGCTTTATTCAGTGGGATGCAGATGTTGCATTTAGTTCATTTATAGATGGGATGCAGAGGTTGTGTATGAACTGTGACTTCACCAGGATCTGGCTGGGGATCTGAGGGTCATATCTAGCTTGTGCAGAAGAAGCCAATTGCTCTTTTCAGCAGTTCGACAGAGCCCTCCCGTGCCCAGGTCCCTGATCCCACAGAAAGATGTCCCTGCCCATGGCAGGGAATTGGGACCAGATGATCTTTAAAGGTCCTCCAGCCTAACCCCCATGTTTTGAAACAGTCTCGTAGCACATGGAGCTGCCTTTTGTAACTGCAGAATCTCCTTTCTTTGGTGGGACACTTCTCCAGCTTGCCAAGCCTCACACCAATGGAGAGCAAGTCCTAAGTTTTGTGGTTGTGGTTGGTGTTGTGTGATGAGGATGGGCTTAGCTCTGTATCTGCTACAGAATTGGACTCTGGCCATGGTTTCCAACAACATCTTGACGACAACAGAGGGTGTCAGTCCCCACCATGGGCTGGGCTTGGTATGTCCATCACCTTTGTCCTGGAGCCTGTGGTCTCCACAGCATTCACTCACCGATCCCCTCCTGCCTTTTGGTCATGCCAGTTTGGTGCTCCAACAAAAGGGTGCCTTTGTTCCCACTAATGCAGAAAGTACCAGTTCAGTGTCTGGGAACATTGTGGACTGAGGAATCAGGCAGCTCCAGAGTTGCTCTAGCTGTACTCAGCTCTACTCTAGCTCAACTCAGCTCATAGGGAGGTTACCAAGCTGGTTTGATGGTTTGGCCATGAAACTCAGGTTCAAGGGGGCCTTGGGTTGCCCAAATGTACCCTACTTGAGTCTTGAGGTGAAGAAGACCCTTTGTTGTTCGGCAGTAGAAAAAACTAATAAAACCCTGATGAGCTGTAGCTACTTTATTCCAAGACTTCCATAATTTTAGATGCTGTTTTTATCTAGTCTGACTGGTAGCCAGCTTTATATATAATAAATCCCAGTTTAACACCAACAGCCTGTGCCCTTCCCAGGTGGGTGTTTAGTCCTGTTGTGCCAAGTGCTTGTCATGCAGGAAAGAGGAAATTTCCATCAGAGAAAAGGATCCTTTGGGAGAAGTGGCTTCTCCCAACAGGGCCAGGTTGGAGACTTGCTGCTTATTGTTACCATTTGTCCCTTTTATTGGAATAAAAGAAGGATGTGAGCAGCTCAGCACCCTTGAGAGAGCCCGTGGCATCGTGCTTTATTTGAATTAGCAGATGCTGGTTGGAAAATAGTTTTTTCCAGTCATTATGTTCACATGGAAGTGAACAAGAATACAGGCTTTCACAAGTGCAAATTGTGTTGCAAGGTGCTTGTGCTACAACCTCAGGGAAACACAGGAATTGTCCCTTCTCTTCTTAAGAGCCCAGAAAATGGGATGGCATCAGTGGGGTACATAAGCAGTCATGGCCCATTGAGATTCCTAAAGAGCACAAGGAAAGCTTGAACTCACATAGCACGGAATGTGACTGGTTTGGGTTGGGATGGACTTTAAAGATTACCCAGTTCTACCCCATGCCATGGGCAGGGACACCTTCCACGAGAGGGAAGACCAGGGTGCTCCATCCAGTCTGGCCTTAGATGCTTCCAGGGATGGGGCAGACACAGCTTCTCTGGGCAATCTGTGCCAGGGCCTCACCACGCTCACAGCCAGGAATTCTTCCCAGCATCCCATATCAATCCACTCTCTATCAATCTGAAGCCATTCCCCCTTGTCCTGTCACTTCAGCCCCTTCTCCAAAGTCCCTCTTCAGCCCTCCTGGAGCCCCTTTAGGCACTGGAGGGGCTCTAACGTCTCCCCAGAGCCTTCTCTTCTCCAGGTGAACACCCCAAGGTATCCAAGCCTGTCTCCAGGGCAGAGGGGCTTCAGGACCCAGCACATCTCCATGGCTTCCTCTGGACGTGCTCCAACAGCTCCACTTTAATTTCTGGAATTGTCCAAAGCCAGGCTGGACAGGGTTTGGAGCAACCTGGTCTAGTGCAAGGTGTCCCTGCCCATGGCAGGAAGTGGAACAAGCTAAGCTTTAAAAGTGCCCTCCAAACCAATCCTCTCAGTGAGTGCAGAATAAACTATTCAGTGTCTGTGTACACCTTTAAGAAGACAATTCACCTTTCTACCGTGGACTGGGATCATTTACCCTGCACTGTGATCAGGCCAGAACAGTACACAATGTATAATTAGTCCAGCCGTGGGCCGGACTCACACATCCGGGCTAAAACACCAGCTGTGCTGCCGGTTTCTGCTGTGACCCAGGGAACAGGCAGTCCCCAGGAAGTTTTCTCATTTGGTGACTGTGCAAAATAAATCAGCCAAGCTGGTGGCAGGGATGAGGGCCAGGATCCAGCCCTCATGCTGCTGTATGACCCCCGGCTGCCAACCCTCTGTCCCAGGTTCAGAGGGTACAGGGCCAGCAGCCCATGATGGGATGAGGATAGGCACAGAATCCAGGGGCTGGGGCTTGTGCTGCAGTGCCATGTGCCAGACAGTGCTGGGGCAGGCAATGCTCATCCTGGCCACATGACATGTACATGCGATGGGCTGCAATGGGCACCTTCTTCCAATCCTTGGATTCTCAAGTCTTTCAGCCAAAATTGTCCCTCCTGCAGCTCCAACCCCCGTCCAGAGTTTTTTTCTTCTGGGAGAGCAAAGCTGGGATCAGTCACCCCCTCCTCATGACAGGTGCCCACATCCCACATGCCCTTCCCCACTGTTTATCCTGGACTTGGGTCACGGCCAGGGGCAGCAGAGGGGACCACATTCAGTCCAGAGTCCTCTGAAGGGAAATTTAGTAAAAACCCTGCCTTCCTAGCTGTTTCTCCTTAGCTCTGCAGATGGATGGAGTTAAACTGGATAAATTTCAGAGGGCAAGAAGCCCCCTGCACCCCTCAGGACAGGACATCCTTGGTGGGGAAGTACATGCTGAGCGAGAGAGAAAGGGATTTTTGGGGCAGCAATATCCCCCAGCAGCCCTGCCTTCCCACTTGGCCTCTGGTGTGATTCAGGGCAAGGCTCGCCCTTGTCACTTGGTGGTCCAAAACCATTATGTTTTCCCAGCTACAGAAGCTTCTGAACCCAGTGGCAGTACTTTCAGCACCAAATCTATTCATCCTCCTGAGGCCTAGCTGCTTCATTAAAAAACATTAAAAAACTCAGATATTTCTGCATCTAAAATAGATATTTCTAGATCTAAAAAAACCTCCTAAACCCCTCCATCCCTGCGTCCACTTAAGAGAAAAGCAGCCCCATATCTGGTACAAGACAAACTATTTTCTTTCCCTGGGGGTGGAAATATGTGTCTAAGAGGAACTCTCTGAAAAGAGATGAGATGACTCATTACTTCATTGCTGAAGTTGCATTCAATCCCCAGCACCTCTAGTTTCCAGTAAAAGCCAGGAGACTGAAAGCACGGGGGTTTACATAGCACAAAACCCAGGAGCTCCTTTTCCTGGAGATGAAAAGGCCATGAATTAATCTCCTGTATCACCTATTCCCCCAGGATGTGCTCAGCTGCCGTCAGCCCTTGCTCCCCACAACCAGGAGCTATTTTTTCCTGTTCTTGCTAGTGTCAGTATGTTTCTTTAAATATCTTTTTGGAGAGGCTGTATATATATAGCCCGATTCTGGTGCTTTGAAAGGAGCCTTATTTCCTGTGTAAGAACTGAAGTTCTTGGCAAAGCTGCTGGTGGCTGCAGCATCTGAACCACAAAAATTGTTTTTTTCAGTAGTAAATGGTATTTCCTTCGCAATTGCGAGTTGGACAGAGCTGGGTCTGGTCTGCAATCAGCTAGGTTGCTGTGTCTGAAAGATACAGGACCATATACCCAATTATAAAAATGATTAGAGAAAAGGAGAAAAGGATTAACTGCATTAATGGGGCTGTGATGGTGGCCCAAAGGTGGCACAGCCCATGAGAGGGACAGGATGGGCACCAAGTTGTTTTTAACCCACATTTGGCTGTGAAAAAGTTGGGTTCACATATCAAAAGGATTTATTAACTGACACTGAGGGAGAAAAAAAATCCATTTTAATAGCATCTGATACTTTTTCTCTTTCTTTTGCACCATCTCTCTGCATCTTTTTGGTTTTGGAGAAGGCTCCTCCAGCAGCAAGGTAGGAAGCAAAACAGTTTTGCAGCTCCTGAGGGATGGCTCATGGATACTAAGGACATTAAAACCTTCCTGAGGAGATGGGGCATCAGCTGCATTCAGAGTTCTGCATCTCCCTGACTTGAAAATGCCACACCTTCCCAATGGGAAACCCTTAGCAGGAGGGTCTGACTATCCCCAGCACCACCCTGGCGACTCTGATGGCAGGAGTGGAGATGTAGCCAGGTCAGCAACCACCTTCTGCTGCAAATATGTCTTTGCAGGGTAATTTCTGAGTCATAAATTACTTTTATTGCTGCACACAGTCCTAAGGACCCAGTGTGTAAATGTGCCAGAGCTAGTGGCAGCCGTGGGTAGCCCAAGTGGTCCCTGTTTCCCCTTGCTACTCCCTGAGATTCCCAGAAAAAAATTGTAGCCAAAGAACCTAAAATGCAAGTTTTTTAGATTTTCTGCAGGAATTTTAAAGAAGTGTCTGCTCCCAACCCTCACCCTTGTCAGGATGGATTACCCTTGGAATTGTCCCTAAAGCACAGGGACCATGCTGGGCATGCAGCCACGTCTGCCAGTATAAAGTCCCAGCAGCCATGAGCTCTGGGAAACAAACATGGAATTTCTGTAGCACCTCCACAGCACCAGGCACTGTCTCCACCTCATGTCCTCAGCCCTAGAACACAGCATGGACTCAGGACAGGGCAACCTGCAGTGGTGTGAGACATAATGGCTCATGATGGAGCACAGCTGGGCAATCGAGCAGTGCTCAGGATGAGAGACACAAGAGAGTTTTTTTGTGACTTTGCAGCCTAGGAGATGCAACACACCACCATAACATGCTGCCTCCCTTCCATACAAAACCCACAGGGCAGGGACAAGGACTGAAGCTCAGAGCATGTCCTGTTGCAATTTCAAGGGCACTTCCCTAAGTTTTGATGTCTGAGCATTTTTGCCCCTCTTCAGCAATGGGTTTACAAAAAGAAGGAACAGCTTGGTGCAGAAAGACCTGAGCTGTGTCAGGAAGGAGATCTTTCCACACCTTCAGCTTTCCAGGAGTCAGCTGCTGCTCTGCTTGGGAATGTCATGTACCACCTCTGGGAGCCTGCAGTTGCACCTGCACTGATGCCCTGCTGACCATATCCCTGTTGGGAGTGAAAGGAAATATCCCATGGCAGTCCAAAACATGAGTGAAGGAGCAGGAGAGCATGGGACATCACCCCTGGAGCATCACCCTGAGATATCACCTCTTGCACTCACTGCCATCATCCCTGCCTTGTTGAAGTCCTGTGTCCTTCCAACTCTGTTTTCACCCTCAACACTTTGACTCATCCAATTGTTAAACATCCAGTCTTTGCCAACCAGCCTAACACAGAAGAAATTTCACTCCTTGGCTCTATTATGGCACTAGGATGTCTGCTGCGGAAAATTACAGTTTGGAAAGATGAAGGAGAGAAGGAGGAAAGGTCCCAAGAAGGGAAGATCCCAAGCACCAACCTAAACAAAGAAGACCTTCCCTGCAGAGCTCCAGCACCAGGACATACCCCTTAATCCAACCAGGAGAACTTGGAGGGGATGTAAACATCAGATATGTGAAATATATCAGATCATGTGAAATACAAACATTTATAATAAAATATGGCAGAATTTTCACTTTTGGTGGTTTTCCTCCTCCATTGGTGACCTTTGCTGAGCCCAAAGATTTGTGCTGAGGTTGAGGTGATGAGTGGTGAATCACTACGTGAAACACCAGCAAAGGAGGAACAGTAATTGCAAAACTCATACTCCCATGGCAAGGCTGCACCCAGCTCATCTCGATGGCAGCAGAACTGCAGGATTTGGTGTCCCTGTTGCTCAACTTCCTATGAAAACTATCAGCATTGACAGGAAAGGAAAAGAGGAGCCCTTGGCTGTGTCTTGCTCTCCCTGAGCTGCTCTAGCCCAGAAGGCAGCAAAGACAGAATGAAAGGAACATCGTGCCTGGGCATGTCCTCAGGTTTCACACATTTGCATTCCCAGGAAAACTGAGACACTTAAACAACTGTAGGAGCAGAAGAGAGGCCACCAGCAAATTTATTCCTCTTTGTCTCCAAGCCAACAGATGGATGTTGTCAGGGCAGAGTCATTATGCAATGTAACGACCACAATGGAAGCGTCCCACCACCATGGAAGCTTTCCACCACCAGAATATCCCACGATCATAAGAGCATACCACCACCATGGAATCATTCCATCACCAGTTTACCACCACCACAGAAACATCCTATCACCACAGGAGCATCCTACCACTAGACCTCCCCACTACTAGGGTGTCCCACCACCACCACAGCTTTGCAGGGTGCTCTCATTCTTCCAAACTGAGCTCAGACCACAGATACTGGGTGCTGACAACCCAAGCAGATGTTCCTCAGGCTCCTCAAAAGGCCCATTAGGACACACTTTCTGGCTGTTTGGGCTCTTTTAATCCAATAGGCTTTGAGATGCAGGTGCTGCTGCCCTGAGACAGGCAGGATTGGAGGGGAGGAAATGAGTCTTTACATGCCAAAACACAGGGAAAATTTTCATTTTAAAGCCATTTAACAGAGGGAACATTTCTTAAAAGAAGTCACTTTCAAAAAGAAAAAAACCCAAACCCACAAAGTTTCTCTAAAAAAAAACCTCAGAAAGAAGTTGGATAAAAACTGTATTACCAAAACCTAAGGGGTGCCTGGCAAGTTCTTTAAACTGGAAAGAGAGAATTATGCAAAAAAAACCAAAAAAAGTGTGGGGGGGTGAATGAGAGGGGGAATTGCATGGAGCTGAAGCACAGAAGAAGGAAAAGCTAGACAGGGCCATGCTGTGTCATTAGTCTGGGAATAAATGAGGAAGATGAAATCCCGCTCGTAGCGATGTGAGGAGTGGATGCTGCTCCACCGCCGTCTCCCTTGGCCCTTCCTGGGAAACTGTAAGTCTCAGGGAGAGTCTGTGAGAGCTTCAGGCTCATAGGGCTGTTGCTGACACAAGGAGCCAGAAGGTTCCAGGAGCAAACCAGTTCCACTTCTACCTTTAGCAGTATGAGTAAATAATTGATGTCTGAGGTAACCTGAGTGGGACGGTGAACAGAGCCCTGCACATGATCCTGCATCCAACTTCACACACCCTGGTGGGTTTTCTTCCTGCAAACCCCCCTCAGACATGATCCTTGGTGTTTATTTCCATCCCTGAGCCATCTACCACGTGTTGTTTCCAGTCTGGGCTCAACCAAGTCTGCTCCCACTGGTCCCACTTCTACCTTTGCTTCTGCTTCAGTTTCTCTTCCTCTCCCGCAGTAGGTCTGGACAGCTCTGCTTCACTGGTACTTTCCATCCCTGGACATGGAGCAGGGCCAAGCTGTCCCCAGCTCCCTCTGCTGCCATCCCTCCCTCTTTACCCTCCCCATGCCTCACCCAGGCATACCCCCAGCTGTTCCAAGTACGTTCTTTCTCCAAATCACCAACTTTTTCCACCAAAGCACTCCTGTTGCCCCTCCAGCTTGGCTGCCACTTTTCCTCTGTGCAGGATATCAATCCATCGCCTAAAACCTGAGTGAAGGGTCCCATTCAGATGCTATGGATGCTGCTGAGGAGCAAATTCTGTCTGCTTTTCAACATATTGGTGTCTCCGCCCAAAAGCCACCCACAGGGACAGACCCTGTCCCCTGCCCTGTCCACACCTGCTGTCCCTGAGCGACACAGGAGCAGAACCCAGTGGCGTGACTGACTTCACTGGCCAAAGAGCCACTCCATGTCACCTCCAGCCACTGGAGACACAGGCTATGTGTGCCCAGAG
>VYXF01010912.1:104679-224073 GCA_013397295.1 Polioptila caerulea
TCTCATTGGTTCCCGGCGTAGCCCGTGGGGAGGAGCGGCCGGGAGGCCCAGCCCCTGCGTGGCATACGCCAAGTTCATTGGTTCGGCTGGACGTCAGTCAACACTAACTCCCGCTCCCCCGTCCCCTGCCTTCTGCCCCCCATCAGGGACCGCGCCCTTAGCACCGCCCACCCAAGCGCTGTGGCCACGCCTTCGCGCCCTTCCCTGCTGTAATTGGTCCACGACCCTGCCGCTCACACTTGGGTGTCCCGCCCCGCCCCGCCCCTCACGGGTCCGGCTCGTGGCGCCCCCTGGCAGCGGTGGTGCTGCCTCTGATGCTGGGCCCGCGCATGTCCCGGGCCGTGCTCGGGCGTGTACGGGGAGCCGCCGCGGCGTCCGCCAGGCTCGGGAGACCGCTGTCGAACGGCTCTGAGCCGCGGCTTAACCATCTGGGTCCGCAGGCGTCCTTGCAGTTCGTCCGTGCGGCCTGCGAGGCTGCGGCCCCTCAGCCGAGCCCAGAATGTGACCGCGGAGGTGACACGGCACCACTTCCCCTTCCCTGCTACCTGTCTCAGGGCCAGGCCAATCCCTCTTGGGCCCCCTTGTTAGGCTGTGCTTGGCGCACCGGGTGGTTCAGGGCTCCCCAGCCCTGCCTAGGGCCGAGAGTGCGGAGGCGGCTGCACGTCTGTCAGCGTGGGCAGTGTTATAAGTAAGGGCCAGGAGACAAACTCCTGTTTGATGCCTTTATTAGAAGACAGCTCTGGGTGGGGAGCCCGGGGGATTATGCACGCCACCACTGCTCCCTGGAGCGACGCGTAGAAGGAGATGATCAGCTTCGCCTGGGGGCAAAGCTGGGACTTCCACCCTCACGGGAGCCTCCAGGAAGACATATGTTGCCTCGTCGTCTGGGGGTCGTATGCCAGGCTAGTTACTTTCAGTTATGGCAACAATATCCAGACTGTAAATGTGGAATAGCTAAGTAGTCTTATATCTTGACTGCCAAGATATTTCCTTTTTAGTCCTTTTTTTACATGTTGGCTCGTTGTTTGTAGGGGTTTGTGTTTCCCCATAGTATTTTGTGTCCCTTTATCTGCATATGGTAATGTACACAGCTCTGGGTGCCACTTTGGGGAAGCTGTGGAGGATATTCCTGGCATTCTCGGTCGTGGAGGTAGTACAGATACAAGATAAGAAGGAACAATTAGGGGAATTTACCTAACAACTTTTTAACAACCGGGTAACAAGTATACAGTAACAGTGACCAACTTTGCTGAACAAATAGAAAAAAACAAAACTGTGTGTTTCTTTACTACAGGCAGGGCCCTGGCAACCTGCGGAAGGGTTGTGTGGGGCTTTCCCTGTCGGATCCAGGCTGTATGTGGGAGCTCTTGGGGGAGGGTGCTGCAGACACAGGTGGCAGAGCCCAGCAGGAAGGGTGTAGCATTAGAAGAGGGGCAAAACGTGGTTATAGGTGTCTGAAAAAGACTAGAGGAGAGGTGAGAGAAGGATTTTGCTTCCCCTGAGCAGTTGGGCTGTGCTTTAGCATAACCTGATCTGAGCCTGTGTCTCTGCTACCGTCGCTCTGATTCAGATATTTGTGTAGGATTAGATTGGATATTGGGGAGAAATTCTTGAGTTTTAGGGTGGTTGAAGTCATGGCACAGGTTGACCAGAGAAGCTGTGGCTGCCCCATCCCTGGCAGTTACCCAGGCCACATTGGACGGGGCTTGGAGCAACCTGGTCTAGTGGAAGGTGTCTCTGCCCATGGCAGGGGGTGGAACAGGATTGTTGGATATGATACAACTTCTAAAATTTTTAACTAACTTGAGTCAGGGGTTTTGTTCATCTTTGCCCAGGGGGAAGGGAATGGAAGTTTCTTTTCCAGAGGCTGTTCACTGAGCAAGGCCTGATGAGCTTAACATCTCAATCGACTTGGAGCCCCAGAGGATGCACAAGAGATAAGCGACCATTAACAAATATCAACACCTGAACATCCTTCCTGGTCTGTCCAAGACACCTGGTCTGGGAAAAGATTATAAGAGAAGAATGAGGACCTGATTAGTGTGAAATGTTACATAGGGATTCGTGTCATTATGAAAACAAACCATGGGATCTGTATAAACAAGAATAATGAGCTTAAAGTAAAGCATGGACATGAGACAAAGGAAAATCTAATTATTTCATTATATTGTTTTAAATACCTTTGCTGTGAATCGATGGCTTTTGCTATTATGTATTTTTGTCACTATGGAACTGCTTTACCAAATAATTATGAATTGTACCCACTTTTTATGTATAAAGAAAAACTGCGGGCTTGTACAAACATATAAAGGCTTGTTGCTGCTGCCTGCTTGCTAAGAGTGTAACCTGGCAACCTGTTCAGACCTGGTGAGGGCTTGTGGCTACTGCTACTTGCTTAGGAGATTGTAAGCTATCCAGCATGTTCCGGCTTGTTCGGGCTTGTACCCCAGCACTGAGCATGACACAGTGCAACAAGAAATCAACTATAAAAGGGGCAGTGACCAAGGGTAGGACGGACATGTTGGTGGAGCGGAGACTCCCCATGTCCCCAAGCGCTGCCTTGTTCATTCCTTATCACTGAATTAATAAATTGCCTTATTGGTTGGCCAATTTGATTGTGGTGAGTAATTTATAACATTAGCATCAAAGGTGAAGAGATCAATAACGAAAAGGAAACCAGATACTAAGAACTGTGTAACTTGGAACCAATAAGCATTGAACCAATGAATTTTTCTGGGTTTTGACTCTGTAAGTATGTGAAAAATCTAGAAAAGAGATGTGTGATGGAATTATATTCTTTGCACAACCTAGGCAGTGTGTGAAGGAAATTACTTCTGTTGCACATCTTGGCAAGAACAGCATCCTTGCCAGAATAAACTAATCCTTGAGTTCCCTAACACTAAGAATTGTTGGAGAGGTTTTGTTTTTCCTGCTGTTTCGGTGACAGGATGAGCTTTAAGGTTTCTTTCAACCCAAGCCATTTTGGGATTCTCTCAATGTGGTGAATTTCTGATACCTGTAATTTTGACCAGGACTACCATCCTATTCCAGAGGCGAATTTCTCACTTGGAACATTTCTGCAATATTGGGAGGAATTACTCCTCTTTTGTGAAGGGACTGAAATCCCCAGAAATGGCAAATGGACTGTGCTGGGGTCGGGTCGTGCCAGCTGGGTTCCTGCATCCTTAAAAGCAGATCGTAACAAATCTGTGACTTTGCTTCAGGTGGGGAGGAACTGTGCAAAACACTGCTAGAGTGATGGGACAATCTGGGAACAGCTATTTAGGATGTGGGCTGTCAGGAGCTCTTGTATAAGCAATTCTCCCAGCATAACTCTATTTTGTGGCTTTTCAGCTGAAATAATTGCCACACCAGGACCCTCCTGGGGCTGCCCTGCAGGATGTATGACAGGCTGTTTGCATCACGTGCCTTCCCAGTCCCTGTGCATTGGATATCAAATCCTAGCTGATGGAAAAAGGCCTGCACAGAACAGTGAGGTCATTCCTCCCACTGTGACTTGTCTCAACTGCCTGTCTGCATTCTCCTTAATGTACTTCCTGGAAACCTGCCTCCTTCCTTGGGGCTGCTCCCACGGGAGGTTTAATGGGTTTGATTCATCCATTATTGCTGCGAGATGATTAATAATTGAAGAAATGATGTCACTGCTGAATAGAGATGGAGGAAGGGAAGACCAAAGGAGGGCACTGGACAAAGGACAGTGGTATCCTTTGGATCTGGACCTCTCCCACCCTCCACCTTGCTTGGAACATCCTGCTCCTGGAGCCCATGGCAAGGGACTGCTAGGCTGAGGTGTAGTGTAGCTGTTCCCTCCTACTAAAGAGCAGAGTCACATCTTCTTCTTCCCTATCCAGGGCTCAGTGCCCACTTTGGGACCTGGGCAGGAGCAGAGGAAGGTGCTTGGATGTGGGACAGAACAGGGCTGTTTCTACTGGCTGCTCCTGCCTACCCCAGGAAGGGGCTGTAACAGGATGGAACTGGGATCCAGCCCATGGGCTGCTGGTCAGACCACCCTGGGCTGGCCCAGTCTGTGCAGCATCTCTGCTGGAATGCTGCTGTGGGGCTCTGCAGGGATTTGAGGGGCTCCTTTCCAGTGGGAGAGAGTGCCTTGTTTTCAGGTAGTTGAGAGGGGAAGGCGTAGAGCTGTTCCTGTGGAGCATCTATTCCTATGTCTCAGTTTCCATGGGGAGAAAATGGAGCAGGGCTGAAAGTGAGCTGAGTGGAGGCAGAGCAGGTTGGGCATTTCCCTTCCTCCCCAGCAGGTCCTTTTTGGAAGACATGGCTGGGGTTCACCTGCTCTCACAGCGCTCTGTCCTCACTCCTGTCCAAGATGCTGGACTGAAGCGTGATGGCAGCACCCCTCATGGGGGTGGGGTGTGTGGCCTGTGTGGGGCAGACATGGAAAGGACAATGTGTGCCCTCTCTTTTTTCCTGCTAAGTAGTAGTACTTGTGGTACCCATCAAGTGCTGCTCAGGCCAGGCAGGTGGGACTGGAGCTCATCCTTCCCCTGTTGCAGGGCTCCGTAGGGCAGTTCCATCTACCTGCACCAAGCCCAGAGGCTCCTGTCCACAGGACCCTGAAAGAGGTCTGCTTGCATTCTGTCAAGACACCCTTAACCCAAAGGAGAACGACAAGTGGCAGGAGAGGAGCCATAAGGGACTGCAGGGCCCTGTCCAGGGCCCTGTCCAGGGCTCAGAGGTGTTCTTTTTGCGGGGGCTGGGAGGTAGAGTCTGTTTTTCCATTTCCCTCCCCAGCCAGAGCTGGAGAGTCTCAGGGTGCTGCTGCAACACTCATCACCCTCCCGTGGCCTGGCCTGGGCTCAGGGAGAGCACAGATCCCCCTTGTTTCAGCAGGAAAACAGAATCACAGAGCTCCACAGTCCTTCCTCTGTTATCCTGCTGGCTGTGCCGGAGTGGGCTGGCACGGTGCTATGTGCAAAGATCCTGCTCTTTCCCCCTTGGAGGTGGGAAAAATGGATCCCAAATGTATCCCCTTCGGTAGTCCCTTTACACATTCCAAGGCACACCATCCTGATCCCACCCAAGCAGACGAGCTATTCCTGGGGCCACATCTCGAAAGGGCAGTGGCCATGTCAGGCCTTCCAAAAACGCAATCCTGAAGCCCCGCATGCAGCCCTGCCTTGATGATGGGGTAATTTGCTGAGACTCTGGGACAAAAACAACTTCTGAGCCAAAGTGCCCACCTGGAGAGGGCAGGGTAGTGGTCCAGACCCAGCAGGGGCCCTCACCTCTGTCCTGTCCAGGACTCCTACATGCCTCGGTGTTACAAGGAGGGCTATAACCCCAAAACATCATCTGCTGTGTTTTTTGCATGGAAGCCTCAACAACTGCTTCTGCTTGCCCAAGAATTCAAAAGCAAAGCTGAAAAGGTTTCCAGATGGATCTATGGCAGAAGACCTGAACTCCACAGGGATGCTGGGCTGCAGGGGCAGCTGCCTAGGTGAGAAACCAGCTCATGAGCAGGACCTGGAGGTGGGAAGTCTTTTTGCCACTTGCTGGAGAGCATCCCCTGGCATGGCCAGCAGGTCCAGCTGGAGCACCCCACCTAGTCCAGGTCTCTTCCAAGGCAGGACATGGCAAACCTGGTTTCACAGAATCAATTGGTTGGAAAAGACCTCTGAGATCATCAAGTCCAACCTATGACTGATCACCACTCTGTCAATTAGACCATGGCACCAAGTGTCACACCTAGTCTTTCCTTAAACACCTCCAGGGATGGTGACTCCACCACCTCCCTGGGCAGCCCATTCCAATGTCTGATCACCCTTTCTGTGAAGAAGTTCTTCCTAATTCTTCCTTTATTTCTGTGTTGGGAGCTTTGGCTCCCAGAGTGGGATCACCAAGGAAAGGATTTCTATGTAAGACTTGGGGTGTGCAGATTTGGGTGTGGGAGCCCTGTGCTCACTGCTGAGCAGTGTTGGGAGAGCAAGGCAGGTACTGCAGCAGGGCATGGCCATGGATCTGGAGAGCCAGTATATCCCTGTCTTCCCTTTATGATACAGGAAACATTCTTGCTCTCTACAACTCCCTGGCAGGAGGGTGGAGCCAGGTGGGAGTCAGGCTCTGCTCCTAGGGAACAAGTGATAGGACAAGGAGAAATGACCTCAAGTTGGACCAAAGGATGTTCAGGTTGGATATTTAGGAGAATTTCTTCACTGAAAGAGTGGTCAAGCATTGGAACAGGCTGCCCAGAGCAGTGGTGGAGTCACCATCCCTGGAGGGATTTAACAGAAATGTGATGCTTAGGGCCACAGTTAGTGGTGGCCTTGGCAGTGCTGTACTTAATGATGTTAAGGTCTTTCCCAACCCAAATGCCTCCATGATTTCTATGATTTCCATGATCCAACATCCACCAGTGCTCTTGTCAAATGTTGTTTCCAGGATTCCTTCAACTCCATGGCCTGACTTGCAGATGTCCCCTGTACCTCCAGCTGACAACAACAGGCAGCAGAGTGTGCAAGGACAATGCAGCTGGTGCTCAGCAGTCTCAGATCCTGCCCGTCTCAACCCCAACACCAAATGGTTTATTTTCCTTTCTCTGAACTGTGGCTAAACCTGTCATGCTGTGCTGCAGCTGCTGGACAAGCCCTGCTCAGCTTCAGGTCCGTGGCTGCTTAGTACGCATTGCTGAGGAAACAAAGGTGTCATGGCAGAGGCATCATTTGGCTGTCCTGGGAAGTAGCACCAGAGTTCTGTGAGGACCACATCCCAATATGGCATCCAGCCACTTCCTGCTCTTTAGAATCTTGGTCCCAAAATAAAGCTTTTATAGGTGCCCCAAATTTGTCTTGGAAAATTGCATGAACTGCAGCAATGTATTTCTGCCTTGCTGTGTGCTTAGAAACTGTTGGAGTCTTTCTGCTGACATTTACCAAAAATATTTATCTGGAGGCACATCCTGGTGTATAGATTTCAGTCCAGGGAATTTAGTGCAATTTCACAAGCTACTCTGTAGCCCTGATGGTCCTGTTGGACTACTTGTCCTGAGGAATCAAAGATGAACAGTCACAGAGAATGCAGTCTAAGATTCCATCTACATCAGCCTTGATACTTCCAGATGTGGCCACAGCAGACTCCTTGAAGGGACAATATTTGTGCTGCACCCTGGAGTGTGCTCCCAGCCTCCACCCATTTTTATTTTCCAAATCTTCTTGAGCTTATTGATCTGAAATCCAAGCTCAGACTCAAAGAAATTTCCTTGTGCTCACCATGTCCCTTGGCAAGGAGCTTCTCATGTGAAGGGCTGCACCACCCTGGGATCTCTGACCCCAGTCATTTTCTTTCTGTTTCCAACTGATTTGCTCTGTTAAACAGTTAAAGCCAGTTTCCCATATTAGTGATCCTGCAGCTCCCAGGAGCACTGTGATAAAGTGATCTCCCAGACATGACTCCAGCCCAGGAGGTGGTGTGGTGGAGCAGGCTACCCTCAGGTCTGAGCAGAGGTTTCCTCCCACATCCCAAAACTGTCCTGGTGATGGACACAAAGATACCATGTGTGATTTCTCTCTAAAGCTGAAGCACACCATAAGGCAGAAGTTTTACAGACTCCATAAATAGCCACTATTCCGGATGTATAATACGGAGGAGGTTTTAGAAATCGAAATATTTAGAAGTTTGCATTATTTGTCTTGGCAGGAAGCAGCAGTCAAGACTGAAATAGAGAATCTTTAAGGAAGGAACAAAGTTGAGGAAAACAGTGAATAGGGGAAATAACAGAGGTGTCGAAACCTCCAAAAATTCCTTTTGTCTGAATGGAAGCAGGAAATACATCACGGTGTATCCAAAAGGAGGGAGAATTCATTGACAGTGTTGAGGCACATTTATATTCCTGCTATAAAACACTAATTTTTCAAAACAAATCTTGACATTTTGATCAAACCTGTAGTTGAATGTTGTGGAACATCCAGAACACTCAACTAAAGCTGCTTTGAGCTGGGCTGTGTTTGTGTGAAACATTAGTGAGGAAGCTCCAGCTCATTCCCCAGTCTGCTCTCCTCCTCTCAGTTTTCTTCTGGTCCCTGTGTGGAGATGTGTCAGAGCAGTGTAGGGTTGGTCTGAATGGGAATTTGTGCAAGTTTGTTTTTGAATGTTCAGGTAGAAATGGAAGGAGCAGGGGATGGGAGGAGTAGATGTTGGTGACACCTGATCTTGGAGGACTTTTCCAACATTAATTATTCAGTGGTTCTGTGATTCTATGACTCACACTGAGCAGTTTATTAGCATTGCTCAGAAAAGACGGTGACAGGTTTAGAGGTTGCCACTGATAATAACTGACCACAAAAATGTTGTAGTCTCCTGGCATCCCTCCCTACTTCAGCTATATTTATATTATTTTCTTGGGAAAAGGTAAAATCACAGTCGATGTCATTTACAGTTTAGGTGAGTTTGATTTACTTTAGTTATTAGCATATGTAGAGGTGAGAAAAGTAATATGTATTTCTGAGTTAAGCAAAGTTCAGCTTTTGATTTCCATCTAAATCATTCCTTTGACTTAGTTCCATTAGCAGCATTGTTTTCCACGGAGCCTATCAACAACACTACTGTGTAGCTCCATTTTTTGTTTTATATTTGCTTTGATTTCAACAGAAAATTACTGCAGTGCCTCCATGCTGCTCCATCCTTTGTTCCATGTCTCCCTTGGAGTGGCACAGCAAGCTCCATCAGCATTTCTGCTCCTAAGGTGTGCAGGCAGTTTGTCCCTGTTGCACTCCTTCTTGCTGAGCTTTGGGTTATGGTCTCCTTGCATCTTCCTTGTCCCAATGTGTGCAGTGGTGGGGGAGTGGATCCATGATGGTGGTAGGACCTCATGCCCTTGGAGGTACCAGATTTCATCCCAGAATCTGAACAGGCTCTGGAACATAGGACAAGGCAAGTCATGGAGCAGGACAGATCCCAGAGGAATCCTGAGCTCCTCAGCTATTCTGGAGCAGGGTCTTCTGAGTCTTCTTCACAAGTAAAACATCAGCTTTGATTCTGGCTGTCTCAACTGACTCTCACTCTGGGAGTTTAACCTCTTAGCAGTACCTGGGAAGCAAACCAATCCATGGAGAAAGAACTTCAGAGAAGGGAACGGATGTGCCAAGATGGGGACTGGGCTGTTGTGATGACAGCAGAGAATCCAAGGGCTGTATGAAGCCTGCCCACCTGCTGTGGGAAGGAGCAGGTATGTCCCTGCTAAGGAAATGTCTTTCCAGAAACCCAGCAATATGCCCTCTGCTCCCAGGGCTCTGTGGGCAGACCTTCCTCAGCTGCCCACTCCCCAGGCTTGTAGCTGCACCTCCCTGGCACCAAGGCACCACGTTTGGTCTCATCCAGCTGCAGTTTTGCTCATGCTTAATAACAGAGTGCTGTAGTGAGAGAAAAAGCTTTGTGTAAAACAAACCTCACCATGGCAGCAGCCTGCACCCTCTAATGAGTCTGGCTCACTTTTCCATGGAGTTCAGTCTCCTGAGATGTGCTGATTATCTATCACATGCCCTTGGAGCACCTTGGAGCCCCAGGCCTGCAATGTCCTCTTCCAGGGAATATCTTCATTTCCCTTTGCTCTTCTCTTCTGGGTTGCTACAAGGAACCCCACTTTGGGTGGGGGATTCTCTTTTGTGATCATCCTTCTCCACAGAGGAGCAAGACCCCTTTTGTCACTGGACCATCAGGAAAGGCAGCCGGCTCCCGTGGCTTTCCCATTGTGGATGTGGTTGTCCAGCATCCAGACACATTTCCTAGCAGCATGGAGACCTCTCTCTTTCTTCAATCTCCTGAGGCTTTGTCCACAAACCTTTGCCTGTAAAACAGCAGAGCCCTTCTGGAGGGATGTAACCTTTCCAACAGTTTTTCTGACAGTGCAGAGACGCCATTCCCATCCCAAGCAATATGCGCTAAGCCAGCCAATATTTTCTCTCTGTGTGTTTGCTGGCTGGGAAATTGACAGAGTAGTGTCAAGAGGGTGCTAGTTTATACTGCTGGAACCAAATAATCATCTTTGTCAGCTTTGCTCTGCTAACATGGTCATGAGCTCTTAAAGTTCTCTGTAGGCATCAATGGCTGAATCCCATGTCCATGAAGAACTGAGTTCTATTTTAGCAGTCATTGGTATTTGGGAAATTGTGATATAGCAGAACCAATTCCCTAAAGACTTGCTGCAAGGGAGGCTCAAGGACAGAGGAGGACACCAGGCACCACGCTCCACTCTCTGCTCTGCACATTTATGCAGCGATGGCCTTCAGGGTCCTACAGATGAAGCCCCCATTGCAAATGGGACCCAGCATGGCTGGGTAGGCACATGACTGGTCAGACTGACTCTCAGACTTTCCCTGCTCCATTTACTGTGGCAGAGGTGAGATCTCCTTTGTTCATGATGCAGATGTTGTGGGAAACACAAGCGCGTGACAACCGTAATCATCCTCCATCCACTGCTGTGACTTCTAGGCAAGAGGTCCACCTACTGATCTTCTGAATCACTCATTCTGGGTTTTCTGCACAGTCCTTAGGTCAGGGGAAATGTAATGACAGGTCATATCCTGTTCTCTGTCCTCTCATGGTATTTTATCACCCATGGTATCATACCTTGTGCCATGTTAGGACACTGCTCTCATCAGGGCTCTGGAGGGTTTCCTCTGCAGGGCTGTGTGGTATCCTTGACACTGCACTTTTTCCATTGTGTCATGGCTTTCAGCAATGTTTCGATCATGTTTCCGTCCTTAGTTGCTCTTTATAAAGAGGACCGAACTCAGGGATCCCACACCAGGCACAGCATAGGATCCCACACTCTGAAACAGTCCAGCCTCGCTCCTACAATTCATCTCCACCCAACAGGACCATGAAGACCTTCACAGCAGCCCTTTCTCTACTTTTTGTGGTTGTCTTCTGCTACCAGGCCACCTCTTCTCCAAGTGAGTCCAGTCTCTCCTCTCCAAGGAGCTCTCTCCTCTTTCTCTCTGCTGTATAAGGTCTAGTAATGCTTGGCAGCTCTCTCTTACTAGCATCTGCTGTGGAAAAGAAGAGGCCTCTCTTACCTTTTCTTCCTGAGGGAAAGATGGCTGTGGTGGGAGCCCACTGTGGGAGCAGCACTTCTTCCAGGGGGGAATCTTCTAATCTTCTGACCCTGCTTCTCCCCACTGACATTTTTCCTGATCTGGTGTAATCAGAAAACTTCTCTTCCAGTTTCTCTCAACTTTTATGGTCCCTGCTGTGTTGAGTTCATCACCAGACCATTGCCCTTGAGCCGTGTGGTAAAGTATGAGCACACAGGCAGCCACTGCTCTCCACCAGCTGTAATGTGAGTAGATCTCTTGCCTTGCTTCTGGGGACCCTGCTTGTCCTGACAGTGCCAGGGAATATGACATCATACCTCATCCTGATATGGAAAAGCAGTGGGCAAGGCTCTCCCATGTGAGAACAGCCTGGAAACATATCAGAGGGCAATCCACATCCCAGACAGCAGTTTGTGGGCCTCCCTATTAGATTTGAGCCAAAAGGGCTTTTGCTAGTCATCCCCCTCATCCCAGATAGTGGGACTCAGCCAGGATGGTGTCTCAGATGTAAAGATGCTGGGGACAAAGTGACTTAAGTGGCAGAGAGCAGGACACCTGTAAGGACATGAAGTCACCCCCACTCCATTTCCCTAGGGCTGTTTTTGCAGCTTGTAGGGTTGTCTGGTGGGCTTTGCTGGTGGCGTGGAGCAGGTGGTCCCACTCTCCTCTCTGTCTTCCTTTCCCTTTCCTCTCCTCTCCTCGTTGGATTTCCTTTTCCAGATTTACCACCATCAAGGACAAGCTGGTCTGTGCCAACCCTAATGACAAGTGGGTCCAGGACATAATGAATCAATTAAAGGACAATGAGCTCAGTGGATAAGAAATACTCTTCTCTCTCCAAGCATCACTTCTGCAAGGACCTGCGCTCATGGACACCTCCAAGACATATTCCATTTTCTCATTGCCTGTGAATTTGGCAGGGTATTCAACCCAGTGTTCAGCTTTTTTATTGAAGGTTATGCAAAGGCAGTCTTAATTTATTTGGCATTTTCAGTGGAACTTTTCATTCTCCTTTGTACTGAATGTGTTGAAGTTATTTTTGTATAATAAAAAGGAGCAAAACTTGCAACTTCTTCCAGCGGTTCTTGGGAGAACAAGAGCTCCACAGAGACTGGGGTGCATAGCAGTGGCTGAGAGGGGTCAGGGCTGACACTTGAGGGTCTGTGGGTGATGGGGTGACACCTGGCTGTCCCCCAGACCCTCTGTGCATGCATGGGAGAGCACTTCCCATCCTGCCTGTCCCTCCTGCCTCCTGACCCGGCATATTCCCAAACTCTGCAGTGGGTCAGGCTCTCTGCAGTGGGTGGGTGTCACGGGGGATGTTTTGGCACAGTTGTTGGTATGGCGAGGGGTCCCTGACCTCGGCCAACATCTTTGGGCAGCGGGCAAGCGCCACAGGGGCTCCACGGGCTGCTGAGCTCAGCCAACACCAGACCCGATCCCATCTCCACCACCGTACCGGCCTGGGGCTGTCTAGCCGCGGGTTATTTCTAGTGCTACCTAATCTGTCCCGCTCTCCCTGCGGGGGTTTTCCCTGCCTTTGCCCCGCCGGGCTGGAGGCAGTCCCAGCCTTTGGGGCTGGCTGCAGCTGTCCTGGCCGGTGCCGGCTCCTCCCCCCGGCAGCACGGAGGCTCCGTGGCCGGGGCTACCCGGTAGCAAGGCCAGCTCGTCCTTGGAGGAGGCCTCTTATGGCACTGCCGGTACTTCCTCGCCGTGGAGTTGTGCCAGCCGTGCCTGCCTGCGAGCCTGCCTTTGCTGGTTGACGAGGAGCGAAGGAAGTGCCCATCGAGACCAACGGGCCACCATGGCGCTGGCAGGTACCCTGGAGCGGCTGCAGGAGGAGGCCATTTGCCCCATCTGCCTGGAGTACATGAGCGAGCCGGTCAGCATCGACTGCGGCCACAACTTCTGCCGGGGCTGCATCACCAAGCACTGCCAGGACAAGGGGCTGTGGGCCGACGGGCCCTTCTCCTGCCCGCAGTGTCGGGCCTCCTGTCACCGCAGTGGCTTCCGACCCAACAGGCAGCTGGCCAACATCGTGGAGAGCATCCGCCAGCTGGGGCTGCGGGGCGGCCTGGGGCCCGAGCTGGAGCCGGGGACGCCCCTGTGCCCCCAGCACGACGAGCGCCTGAAGCTGTTCTGCGAGGAGGACGAGGAGCCCATCTGCGTGGTGTGCCGAGAGTCCCTGCAGCACCGCCCGCATACCGTCTACCCCATCGAGGAGGCGGCGCACGTCTACAAGGTAGGGCAGGGTGGGGCACCGGGGTCCCTGTCCTGCCCCGAGGCACTCTGGCACGGGGGTGTGCGGCCACTGGGACCCCGACGTGCCCAGTGGCGCCGCTGGGAAAGCAGAAGGGATGGTGCAGACGGTGATGGCCCCCCGCCGCCGTCGCTGCAGGGATAAGGCTAGACCCGCGTTATCTTCCAAATTGTTGATGGACGCTGTCCATCCAGCTCAGGGAGGCAGCCTGGCTCCCTGCCCATTCACAGCCCCTGGAGCGAGTGGGTTCCTGAGGATATTTTGCCTCGGTGGAGGGATGCTGGCACCCAAACCTTACATCCTGGCAGTGCCACCATCCACCTTTCACCCCAGCGTTGAAAAAGGGCTGTCACTTTGGTCTCCAGAATCTTAATAGTGAGGAAAAACGTAGGGGAAAACTGAGGAGCACGGGGAGGGTTAACGCTGCTAGCTGAGTGAATAGCACAGCTGCTTGGTTCGGGTGCCAGTGCTGGCACCGCCTGGCACCGAGTCAGTGTCTCCCCCCAGGCAGAGGGGACTCAGCCAACCTGCAGTGCTCAGCAAGTGCTGTTGGGGTGAGCTGAGCCCATTTTTCCTCTTTCCAGGTCAAACTCCAGAAATCCCTGGAGAATCTTTCAAAGGAAGTGGAGGAAATAAAAAAGCGTGAGTCAGCAGAAAGGATGAAAACTCAGGAGTGCAAGGCAGGTGCCTGTCTTAATTCTTAAGAATTCTTAAAGAATGAGCTTCAGAGATATCAGGATTTAAAAAAAAAACACCCTGAATGGTCTTGTCGGGGAACACAGATTTATCATTGTCTCCAGGCTATGTTTTCATGTCCTGCTGTCACATGTAGGAGCAATGCTGGAAGCCAGGCTCAGAAACCGTGTGTGGCTCCATAAAAAGGTTTGCAAGGAGCAGCATACCAGATTCCCTGGAATCATGAGGACTTTGTCCTGGTTAAACAAGTAGACATGGGCTGTTTTTTATTGCCTTTTGTTTTACAACATGTGCTTGAATTCCAAGCCAGGCCTGAGCTATGTGGTGAGCTCTGCTCCAGAGCAACAGGATTCAGAAGTGTTTTCATAGGGAAAAAAAAAAGCTGAATTACTGTACCTCTGCCCAACTCCAGACAGTTCTGGGAAGAATAGATGCCAGCAAACAGCTGCATTTCAAGTCCCTTTGGGTGAAAGCTGGAAAGTAAAAGTAACTGCAGAAAAGGAAATGAAACTGCTGGATGAGTTATCTAGCCCTGAATTTGAGCTGATGGTTAATCAGCTCTGGCAGGGAAAACAGGTTTGTCTGAACTCCCCTAGTTTTTCGATCAGTTCCTTTGCCTGTGGCAGTCCAGACAAGTGGTGGTGGGTTTTGAGGATGTCCCTATTTCCTTTCCTTTATCTTCTTCATTCTGAGGTTTCCTGGCCCAAGCTCACCACAGTGTCTTTCTGCAGCTCCAGGTTTCCAGCCAGTTTTTAGGGATGAGGTGAAAAACCCTAAAGCACTGACAGACACTGCAGTGAAACCCAGGGAGACTCCTGGGCTCTGCCTTTCTATCCCTCCACAGCTCTGGGGCTTCTTTACATGGCAGATAGAGACAGAACATGGGGAAACCGTCTTGAACTAAAAGTGAAGAGATTTAGATTAGATACAAGGAAAAAATTCCTCCCTGGTAGGGTGCTGAGGCCCTGGCATAGGTTGCCCACAGAAGCTGTGGCTACCTCATCCCTGGAGTATGAGCCAGGCTGGATTGGGCTTGGAGGAACCTGGTCTAGTGGAAGGTGTCCCTGCCCATGGCAGGGGGTGGAAGCAGATGGTCTTTAAGAGCCCTTCCAACTGAAACCATTCCATGATTTTATGATTTTCCACCTTTTGCCCTTTACGGGGGATTTTTCCAGCATTGTCCACCTGTCCAAGTGGTTTATTAGCGGTTTATTATTTGGCTGGAGGTACGAGTTGTAATAAAAATCTACCCTGACACCTGATGGCACCTTCCTGCAGCCCAACAAATCCCAGACATCTGGGTTCAGCTGAGCAGAAATGCCCTAGGCAAAGTCCTGCTGCTGGTAAGCTGAGGATGTGGAGCCAAACTCCAGTGAGGTGGAAACACAAGTTTGCCTCCAAAGGTTTTTAAATTCATGCACTTACCACAAAAATGTGGTGTTTTCCCAGGGCCTGATGCTGGGCATGGATGCCAGAGCATCCAGCTCCGACTCGGCTGCCTGGATAATGTTCACCCCATGAATCTTCTTTTCCCAAGGAGACAGTAAAGAAAAAGCGAGAGAGGATTGTAAGTGAGTTTGGGAAGCTGCATCGGCTGCTGGCTGATGAGGAGAAGCTACTGTTCCAGAAGCTGGAGGAGGAAGAGAAGCAGATTCTGCTGCTGATCAATGAAAACCTGGCTAGGCTGGTGGAGGAGAAGTTCTTGCTGGAGGAGCTGATCCTAGAGATAAAGGAGAAGAGCCAGCAGCCAGCTGATGGGCTGCTCAAGGTCAGGCTTTGCCACCAGCCCCACTAATTCAGCCCTGGTGCCTTTGTCACCTGGGTGAGTGGCTTGGCACAGACAAACTCTGAGTCATTTTTGTCTTCCTCTAGGATATGAAAAGCATCCTGAGCAGGTGGGTGATTTTTCCGTAGGTGCCATCATTAATCCTGGTAGGTGCCATGATTATTGCTGGTAGGTACTCATGATTATTCCTGGCAAGTACCCATGGTTATTCCTGGCAAATACCCATGGTTATTCCTGGCAGGAACGATGATTGTTCCTCCTGCTGTCCTAGCTGCCTCCAGGCTTTGAAGCAGATGTTTGTGTCTGTTCCACAACAGCCACCCCATCCTCCCTGCCCATCGTCTAATTTGGTCCTCCTAGGGTAGACATAGGAGAGACTGAGACAATCCCTCAGAGATTCCATCCTCTTTTTCCAGAGGCACAGAGCCAAGGTCTTGCCTGGGTTGTGACATGGGAGCTGTGTCCCCTCCTAAGGGACGTGCTGCCCAGTGGCTTTGTTCCTTCCTTTCCCAGGCCTGGCACTGCTGCTCCCTGTATCATTTAACTCTGATCTCATTTGGATTGCCAATATGCGAGTAATTATCCCTAGAGTTCTTCCCAGCCAGAGCTCCAGGGAGGTGATGGATCTATGGAGCCAAAAAATGGCATTAACCCTTCTCCTGGCTGGAGAGGGGCCATGGTGCAGGCTTTGGATACAGCTCATGGGCATCCCTCTCTTCTCAGGTGTGAAGGGGTAAAGTTCCAATCCCCCAAGGCTGTGTCCGTGACCCTGAAGGAAAACTACAGCATTCCTGAGCGCTGCCTGGGCATGAGGGACATGCTGAAGAAGTTCAAAGGTGAAGGGGCAGCTCCTGGCAACTTTGGGCTCTGTTTTCCCCCAGTACCCTGGGACACAGGGAGGTTTTTCCAACAAGCTTTATCCAGCTACTCCCAGTTTGTGCACTGATGAGTTCAGGCTGGTTTCATGGTGAAAAGACCTGTGTTGTGGTCTTGGATGGATTGTGAGGGGACCCTGAAGCCCAGGATGTCCCTCAGGGGTTTCAAGCACTGTGTTGCCCATGAGCTCTTGCTTTCAGTGTTGGCTCTTTCTGAAGCTGTGGAACTGCCCTCATTCTGCCCTGACTCACCAAATATTTTGATGTGGTTGATTTTCTATATTGCACTTCCTCCCTGCCAGGCAGTGCTGGGAATAATTGCGGGATGTGGGATGGTCTGGGAGAGCCCAGCATCCAGGTCACAGGCATCTGCTTGTGTCTGTGCCTGCAGATGCCTGAAGCCTTGTCCATCCTCTCACTCTTCTCTCTCTCCAGTGGATGTGATTTTGGACCCAGAGACAGCACACCCAGACCTCACTGTGTCCGAGGACCGCAAGAGTGTCCGGCGTGGGAGCAAGAAGCTGCTTCTGTCCCTCTTTGAAAACCCCAAGAGGTTTGGCACCGCCCCAGTGGTGCTGGGCAGTCCGGGCTTCTTCTCAGGCCGCCACTACTGGGAGGTGCAGGTGGGAGACAAGCCCGAGTGGGGCCTGGGGCTGTGCCGGGAGACTGCTGGCCGGAAAGGCTCTGTCCTCTTCTCCCCCAACAATGGCTACTGGGTGCTTCGGCTGCAAAACAGGGGCATCTATGAGGCCCTGACTGTACCCATCTCCCCTCTGACCCTGAGCGTGAGGCCCCGGCGCATCGGGATCTTCCTGGACTACGAGGCGGGAGAGATCTCCTTCTACAACGTAAGCGACCGGTCCCACATTTACACTTTCACTGACAAGTTCTCAGGCAACCTCCGGCCTCTCTTCTTCTTGGGTGCCTTTTTGGGGGGCAGAAATGCAGAACCCTTGGTGATCTCCTGGGTCAGGGACCAAGAGGGGACCGGATGCATCATCCTGTGAGAGTGGCTGCCTTGCTTTGTCACTGGTGGACAGAGACATGGGAGCCCAACCAGCTTCTCCCTGTGAGTGGGGCACCATTAGGGAAAAACTTCAGTGCCTGATGAGTGTCCTGGCAGGATTCTTACATGGTTCTGGCTGCTAGGGTGGCCTGCCATATGTGACACACACTGTGTGCCATGTGTTGGGAAGGCGCTTTGCAGCAGGGATGTGCCATAACCCTCTCTGCCAGTGGTGGCGACAGGGGAGTCCCCTGATTCCTGATGCCCTGATGCTCATCTCACAGACTGCTGGAGCAGGGTATGTGCTCATGCTGCCATGTAGTGCTGACTTTGGTGTGAATTATCCTGTTATAAGGCAATAAAGGCTTGATTTGGGGAGCCTTGTGTGGTTAATGGTGTGGGTTTGTAGTGCTGTTACTCCAAAATATCTCAGAAGGCAAAGGGTGCTGCTGAACCTGATCCCTTCCAGCCTGGAGAGGGTCCTTGAGAGATCTCACTGTGGCATCTGTGGGACACAGCAGCACTCTCCAGGCAGGGATTTGGGAGTGGCAGCTGCTTGTGTGGAGGCTTCATCCCAGCCTTATGGTGCTGGGGCCTGAGGTGAAGAGAGAGGACATCTATGTGGGTGTGGGTGGTCCCTGGGCTCCTGTCTCTGATCCCCTGGTCAGGAGATCCCCTCCAAGTCTGTCAGCTCCAGCCCCTCCATCCCCCCTCAAAACTCCATGGGTGGGAAACCTCTAAGTGTGGGGAGCTGCCCACCACAGGACAGGGGTAATTCAGGGCTGCAAGACCCAGGGAAAGAAAAATAGCCCAAACTCTGTCTCAAATGTTCGCCTTTGGTCTGTCCATCCCCTGGGACATCCCTTCTCCTCCAGGCTGTCTTGATGCCACAAGGCTCTTGCTGTGAACTGGCTGCCAGAGTGTCACTGGAGGAAAAGTTCATCTGAACCTGAATGGGGCTGTGGTCTCTTTGCACAGGGCCAGGAGGCAGGAGACACTGCCCTGGGTGCACAAAACACTGCCCCGTGGCACATGGGGTGCAAGTAGTGCCATCAGCCCCGGAGTACTATCTGGAGTGGCTGTGCATCGTGCTTTTCAGACAGAAATCAACAAGCTGCTCAATTGGAAGTCTGAGTTAATGCAAATAAAATGAGATTTGGTAAAACACCGTCTAAAATGCTCAGCACAATTTATCAGAGTCCCAGACTGGTTTGGGTTGGAAGGGACCTTAGAGCTCATCCTGTTCCACCCCCTGCCATGGGCAGCAGCACCTTCCACTATCCCAGGGTGCTCCAAGCCCCATCCAGCCTGGCCTTGGACACTCCGAGGGCTGGGGCAGCCAAAGCTTCTTTGGGCAACCTGTGCCAGGGTCTCTCCACCCTCACAGGAAGAATTCCTTGCCATATCCCATGTAACCCTGCCCTCTGGTAGTGGGAAGTCATTCCCTCTTGTCCTGTCACTCCAGGCCTTTGTAAATTGTCTCTGTCCAAATCCAGGAATGTCCTGGATGATGCTTTAGAAGTCTTGTACTGAAAAATTAGCTGGACTGGGAGACCAGTGCCTCTTGGCTGAGTTTTGCTGTGTTTTGGGGAGTCCTTCAGGATCTTTCTTTTGGAGACTGCACAACAGAGACAACAGACTAGTGAGACAAGCTCAGTGACAGCATTACCAAATTGCAGGAAGGAGAAGGGTGATAGATCTCAGTGGGTCCTGCAGTGCACTGACACCCTGGAGATACTATATGGAGATTGAGATCTTACATCTACTCTATGGAGAGGGAGTTCATGGAGCCTGAGGAGATAAGAAAGGATATGAACTTCAAGGCCTTGAGAAAGGGCTGAAAGGAGAGGCAGTTGGTGGGGGGAGTGGTGAGCCACGGAAACCTGTTGTGCAGGGAAGGAACCATGGTAAATGTCACTGAACCAGGAGTGGGAGGAGATCATGGAATAGAAACTGTCCAGAGCAACCTGATCCTGGCAGGTGATGGACAAGTGGCACTTTTTGCAGTGCTGGGGTGGTAAAGTGTTTCCAGAAGAAGCAGAAGGAAGTGCAACAATTCAGAGATCTTGCAAGTAGGGGGAAGAAATGAATGAGCAGAAAGGATGTGAACTCACCCCAATGCAGCATCCAAAGTGTTTGTAGAAATCATGAATCAGCCTTCCCCAGGAAGGACAGTGGAGGTCAAAGATATGAGATAGCTCTGAATAGGCTCCCAGATTTTCCATCTGGTGCAGTCTGCATCATCTGCTACTGAGGAACTGCCTGGGGCAGATAGAAGTCTGCCCTCTGATACCCAGACTGATTGGCAATGGGCAGCTGGGGAGCAGCTGGGAGCACTGGGATCTGGCTTTGGGAGCTCCCTGCTGCCCTGAAACTGATACTGGGGTGATTTGCAAGCAGGATTTCTCCCTAAGCCATGGCAAGTGGAGTTTGTCCCTGTCCTCAGTGGCAATGCATTGATGTCTGGCCCTGGCTTCTGCACAGACCCTGTCCTGCAAGGACCAGATCCTCATCCAAAGGGAGTGGCTGTGAAGCACAGCATAGAATCATAGAATCATGGAATTGTTCACACCTCTAAGGTCATCGAGTTCAACTATTACCCCAACCAAGGACTGTTCTGCTCAAGGGATGCAGTCTGCCTGGAGGCAGGAATCCCTTGAGATGCCACCATTGGCAGAGCGACCACCGATCGAGTGTTACTGTTTTTCTGAGCAATTGGTAGGTTAAAGTATCACTTTAGGCATTTGTCTCTGGGGAAGTTTGCTCACTTCAAGGCACTGGCAGTGTACACTGTTAAGATTCACCATAGTTAACAGACCTGCAGCTTTAGAAATATGCTTTCTCAAAAATGTTGCATCTTTCTCTTCTAAAAAAAAATGCTTCATCATCTCAGGGGGATGTGAGTCATCGTCCATGTCTTTCTAAGAACTCAGCAGAAATGTTCTTTTGGGCCACTTCTGCCTTTTTTTGGGCTATCACAGGGAAGATGACACTTCTGTGTCTTCTTTAGCCCTGGAAGGCTGGGATATCTCATCACTTTAGGAAAACACTACTTTTGTATGCAGCATGCAAACCTATCCCCTTTTACATGATATTTTTGGATTCTGGCCCCTCAGAAGTGACATACCCCCTGCTCATGGTGCCTCTGGGAAGAACTGTTCTGGATGCAGGACTGAGCCTCCCCTCCCTGTGACAAACCAGGGCCCTGGAATGGGGAGGAAGGCATGGAATTGGCACTTCTGGATGCACAAACATTTTGCCTTCAGTGTGTCTAATTCCTCTCTGAGAAGTGAGGATATGTAAAAGCTCAGACCATGAACCTTGACTGGCTTCAATCCACATCCCCCTCCTTCTGTGAGATGCTGGACTCCAGCCTCCAAGTCCTCTGGAATCTGGTGTGCCTCAAAATGCCTACATATACACTAGCGTGATGTAAACAGCAAATATGGAGATGTGCACATATACTATAATAATTATATTCTTATCATAGGAATTATTGAATTTTTGTTTACAGCTAGGCTTGCCCAGGACTTTCGTCAAAATAAAAAAACCAACAAAATGAAACCAAACAATCCAACCCCCAAAAAACAAAAAAAAGATTTTTATATACATTGTGCAAAACATTCAGTAAATACCACATTCTGGTTTCAGGATATGTACTTTACAATTTCCAAAACTTTGACAGCATTGTTCTTGTTTTGATCTGAATCCAGAGAAAATTCCCCAGAAAAACATCCTCATCTTGGTCCCAGCCCCACTTTTCTCTTTGTTGCCTTGAGCTTAAGGATCCCTTCCAGTTCAGCGTATTCTGTGATTCTGGTGTCCACCTGCTTGAGCACCCCATGAGGCTGTTTATGGGAGGGATGGGCACCACAATTAGCCTTGAGCCCTGGACATGAGCTTCCTAGGGAGAAAAAACTCTTTACCATTAGGATGGGGTGGGGCCCTGACACAGGTTGCGCAGAGCAGTTGTGGCTGCCCCAGCCCTGGAAATGTCCAACAGCAGACAGGACGGGCTTTGGAGCAACCTGGGATAGAGGAAGGTGTCCCTGCCCATGGCAGGGCGTGGAACAGGGTCGTAGGGTGGCATTGTTTCAATTCAGCCAATGAGAAAGTTCCTACGCTTTTGTAAAGACACATTCTTAAGACAAAAAAGCGGAGGGGAGGGCACTTCACTTCCAGCTTTGAGAGGCAGCGACGGGCCCGGGCCGAGCGGGGTCTGAGTCGGCCCGCTCGGCCCGGCGTGGCTAAGCCTGGGCTGATCTGGTTTCCCTGGCCCGGCTGAGATTTTCTTGTTCCCCGGAGGGGTGGTAAAAAATGTGCCAAGCTTCTCACCAAAGAGCTCGCTGGGCCCCAAAGCCAAGAGAGGCTCCAAAGCCAGTGTTATGAATAAAATCCCCAATTCCCTCATGTTAATGATATCTGTTTTAATAGTAAAAGTTAACGTTCACAATTTCTGTAATGTGTTGTATTATCCCAGTATGTTCCAACCCCAGTTACCCAAAAAGTTGTAAAACCCCATGTTACATCCCTAGTTTATCACTCCTGTTATCCCCTATCCCCAGTGTTTCTGTAATCCCTTTTTACTATCTCATTCCACCGGGTAACACTGCCACTGCCCCCACGGACCGGCAGTGGAGGAGGCGGGAAGAACGGCGACAGAGAAAAAGCGACAGAGAAAAAAAGGCAATAGAGAGAAAGACGGAACACGCAAATTAACGCCGAAAAGCCTCAATTTAAAAGGAGATACCCCTAGAACAACAAGCCCGAGCCAAAGTTTGCAAAACCAACCACAGGACTGTGTCAGGAAAAGGCAGAGGTGTCTCTCCATTGAACTTTTAAAAGATTTGCCCTGACCAAAGTAAACCTAGAAAGACATGACACCCCTGGACTTTGAGCCGATCCAGCGTCTTCCTGAGGACTCCCGTGAGGGTGGAAGTCCCAGCTCTGCCTCTGGGCAAAGCTGCCTGCACTCCTCCTCCTCTGCCCAGTCCGAGGGAGCAGTGGCGGTGTGCGCGACACCTCGAGCACCACCCAGAGCTGATTTCTTAATAAAGGCCATACAGAAGGAGCCTGGGCTCCTGGCCCTGTTTATCTCCGCCAGGAACAGCCCTGAGACCGAGAGCGGCCACCTGGCCAGCGATTGCAGCAGCCACGACAGTGCCGGACAGCCACAACTACTTCAGCATGACTCACAACGAACTCTGTTTGCTCAGCTGCTTTAAACTAACTTTACTGCAGGTAAAAAGACAAAAACATTGGTTGCAGTTTTCTTTTCTTTAGTCTCAGCACCTCAGCAGAACCAGGTCGACATGATGCTAACAGAGACCACGAGGCCAGCAGAGAAGGCACGGCAAGACACGTTTTTGATGCAGAGCTCGGACCAAATGGACTTTCTTTTTCCGGCGTTGTAAGATTCTATAAAAACTGTTTCAATCGATGATAAAAGTTAACTCTTGAGGTCAGTAAAGAAGAAGTTTAATTCTAGATGAAGGGATTGAAGAGTTGAATGTTTTGAGCCTAAATTTAAATTCTTTTGTGAAGCTATGGTAAAGATATATATTTGATATATCAGGCTTTGTTTATTTTTTTTTTGTGACTTACAGAAATGCATTGGGGGAAGGTAGAAATTTTAGTACAACTGTGAGTTGAAAGATTAGTAGTTAAAACAAATAGATATTGCTGAGATTTAATGAGAATCTTAAAGAGAAATGAGAGAGATGAAAAAGATAGTAGGAAATTTTGTTTCCAGAGATAAATGAAGAAAAAACTCTTGTATACTAAACTAGCTCATTCTTAAAAATAACACCCCAATAGTTGATGTAGTCTATGAAAGCAGCTGTGTGAAAGCTGCAAAACATGGGAAAGACTTTGCCACTGCAATTGAGGATTTTAATTCTGGGCGGCTGATTTCATTTGTGATAAAGACACAAGAAAATCTGTTTTCTTGTGGAAAAGTCTCCATAGCATAACAAAAGAGACTCTTCTCCCCAAGTGAACTGAGAAAAAGACTATTTTAAAGGTAGTAGACTGACTGAAAGTCATGAGTTTTATCTTTGCGTTGTCCATGAAAAAGAAAAGAGGTGTCCTGAAAGTTTACTCTGATTTTCTTCTTATTATTTTCCCCTTTAGTTCTGTTAAAAAAGTTTTCTTTGTATATTTTTAAGTTTGAATCTACTTTCCTTTCAATCCTATCTCACAGCAGAAAATAAACCTGCAACATTAATTGGTGCATTGGCTGGGAAACACCAAATTAACCCTACGACAAACAGGATGAGCTTTGAGGTCCCTTTGTACCAAAATCATTCCATGATTCTGTGACCAAAAGATTGCACAGTGTGAGAGTGTCCTTGCATCCTTCAGCTCTAGCAGCAAAATCAGCCTCAAACAGCTGCACCCACCACAAATACTTCCAGTGCTCGAGGCAGGGTGATCCCTGGGCGAGGATTTGTGTTGATCCCATGGGTACTGCAGCCTCTCCCTGCCTGCTCTGGGCCACTCCTTCTGCTCTGCAGAACGTGCTCAGTTCTCACCTCTCTGCCGGGGGCGTGGAATGACAGCTGTGAGCTGTCCCACGTAGGTGGATGCAAGATCAAGAAAGACATGAGTAATTCCAGGCTTCTGCAGGCTCGCAGAACAGCGGTGAGGGGCTAGCTGAGGTACCCTGGAACCGAGGGGGAGGGCGCAGCTGTGGGAGGCTGGAACGCACCCCGGTTGCTTTAGGACATTGCACAAGGGGTTGTTTGCCACAGACTGCAGCAGTGCCCTGGCTGGATGGTACTCCCTGGATGACCCTGTGCCCTTCCACAAGAAATCCTGAGGCTGTGGGACTGCTCCCAGGGCAACAGGGGCAGGCGGGGCTTGTATCCAAGAGGGACTGTGGAGGCTCAAGTGATTTTGGGATAATCCCATCACAGGTCTTCCCCCTCCTGTCTCCTGCTCCTGCTGTTCCCCGGAGTGAGGGCAGCTCTGGGCACTAGGCTTTGTGCCAATCTCAGTTCTCAGGGTGAATCTATCCAGCAGCACCCAGGGTGGCTGGTACCCAGTCGCCAAGATATTTCCCTGGCCCTGATGAGCCCTCCTTCTGGAGCTGGCCCTGGGGTGTGCAGGGTCTGGTGGAATCCAGGCTTTCATGAAAACCACCACCTTCACATGTGGGCGGTGATGTCCATCTCAACCTCCCAGCCAAGGGCTCTCTCCCCTCCCAGCAGCATCTCAGAGAAGGAGGCTCTGGTCCCGCTCTCTACTTTGCTCCCCTCCTCCCAGGGAGATTTTAGGCTGGATGCAGTCAGCACTGGGGTGAGATGACTGATGGGATCCACAGGGCCCCGTGGGCTGAGGACCCAGGGGCTGCAGTTCCCCAAGGGAGGAGCGATGTGTTTTTTCCTCTGCCAGACACACTCATGTCCCCCTGATCCTCCCAGCCCCACCTGAGCCTCCTCTCCCTGCTCACCATCCACCCTCTGTGTCTGCTCAAGGTCAACCCTCCCCAGGGATGACCCCACCTCCCCTCACCTCCTGCTCTGCTCCCCTGTGTCCCACTGGTGTTTATGTTTGAAATCCCAAATCCAGTATGGAAATGCAGTGGCATGAGTTGAGCATTTTTCCCTGGACTGCACCAGAGATCCAGGCAGGAGGAACACAAATCCTCCTTGCTGATCCAACAGAGCCTGTCCAGAGCTGATCAGAGCATCCCAAATACCATCAGTGGTGTGGGAAATGCCATTAGGGATGTGGTAAATACCTTCACTAAGGTGAAGGTGGCTCCATCTCCTTCAGCTCCAGGGGAAGACCGGGGGAGATGTTTCCTTGCAGGGGAAGGTCCTGCCCTGGGCTCAGGTCTGGCATGGTTATCTCTGGACAGGCATCTCCAGAGATGAGCAGGTTTTGGAGTCAAGGTGTTATTGAGAAGGAATCCTGCCAAGCTTCATGTCACAGCTAAATGAGAACTTAATGAAATAATTCTAAAATTCCTGCAGTGAAACTTATTTTTTTCATCCTCAGCTCTGAAAATAGCTGTTCCGTTTTAGCTGTAGCTCTCAGAAAGCTTCCCCTAAAACAGCCAATGGGTTAAATTTGAGCCCCTAAAGGTAACATTTCAATTGACTGTAATGGGGCCATCAACAGAATTTAATGAGCTTCCAGTTGTCATAATGAATAGAGATTAGGTACTTTATAAAAAGTTTGAGACAAGTTACCTGAATGTAATCCCTGCCCTTCTTACAACTCCTCCTTCATGGTTTTTCTAATTATTTTTAAATATTCTGAACATAATTTATTATGTTCAGAAACAGAAAGTTTGTAAGAGTTTTGACAGTGTGGTAAAGGAAATAACTTGTTGGTAATAACTTGGAATAACTTCCAATAACTTGGAAAGAACTTGTTGGTACTATTATAATTTCAGCTATTGTTATCCCAAAGGATTGTAACAGAGACAAACACAGAAGGTTCTTACAAAAATCTTTATTTATTGACATCTGAATTGAATTTTATGTCAAAAATACTGTTACTTAAATACAGAAAAAAATAACCTGAGACTACTGGTTAAAAAAAAATACATTAAATAAAATTATTATCTCAGAATTATTGCACCTGATCCCTCCCCTATAAAAAATTAAATAGCATAACATTAAGTTGGATTGTGGAATGTTTTCAGTTTCTCTGCTAGCTCTAAATGACATTGAAGCACTTCCGATGGACCCCAGTTGGCCATGCTTGTCCATCCCGGCAGCTGGGGACGTGGAGCAGCTGGATCTGTCCAGGACCTCAGTCCAGCTCCAGCTCATTCACGTACTGCTGGGCCCAGTCCTCCATGGGGTTGGCACAGACTTCCCGGCCCTTCCTGGTGATGAACCTGTGGTGTGCAAGGACGTCAGTTTTTGGTGGGAGAGCACTAAATGGATAATCACAGAATCATGGAATTATGGAATGGTTTGGGTTGGAAGGCACCTTAAAGCTTATCCAGTTCCATCCCCTGCCATGAGCAGGGACACCTTCCACTTGACCAGGTTGTTTCAAGCCCCATCCACCCTGGCCTTGCACACTTCTAGGCCTCTCCCAAGGATGAGCAGCTCCATGCCTTGCCCTTCCTATCCAGTAGCCACCAGTTTTATCTGCAAAGGGGTAGAGCAGGAGCAGTATGTGGCTTCTGTGCTCTAAGCATCACCTTGTACTTGTCTACCCCAGCCTTCTTTCCCTGTCTTTGGAAAAGGGCTTTTCCCTCCCTGCCTCCTCAATGCAAAACCACCCCTACCCCGGAGAAGGGACTTACACGATGGCTGGCTGGGAGCACTGGCTGCTTGTTTCGTAGTAATCCTTCACAAAGCTGCGGGGCAGCTGCCGGGAGATGTAGGAGAAGCAGCAGGAGGTTGGTGGGTCAGAGCCAACTGTGAAGGGCAAAGACAGTCATTAGCAGTGGCAAGGCGCATGGTTGGGCTTTTACCCTAAAAAGGATAAAAAACCTTTAGTTTTTATGCTAATGGTTTGTGAGCTGCGCCTGTCCCACATAAGATGGTAGGACAGAGGGAGGGACCCAGGGTGGAAGTGCAGTCAGAAGGGGCTGTCTCAGCAGCGACATCTCTCCTGTCCCCACTTAGGGAGGTGGGGAGAGCCCGGACTTACGTGGAGCAGCAGAGGTCTGGTAGCAGAAGGCAGCGATGAGGATGGCAAGTGCAACCACAGACACTTTCATGTTGGTGGAGAAGTGGTGGCTGGTACTGGAGCAGGCAAGGGTATCTTGGAAGCCTCTTTGCTGTCTGGTGCTAAGACCATCAGCAGCCCCTCAATTTAAGAGGTGAGAGGTCTGTGCAGTGTCTTGCGTAGGCATGGTGGAATTTCCACCAGAGTCCACTTCTGGGGCAGTTTCGTGATGGAACAGAGCAGCCCCCAGCTCCGGAAGAGTGAAGCTCCCTGCTTGATTCAGTGCCTCCCCAGTGACACAGGATATGAAACAGTCACTGTGGCTATTTCTGCTTCTCTCATGCCTGTCCCTCAGTAAGAAGTTCCTCTCTGGAGGTTCCTGCATTTGTTAAGTCCCCTGTTACCCAACCTTCCCAGCAGCTCGGAATGGAGAGTGTATCCGGGCAAGAGTTGTGCTGGAGGTGCCAGGAGCATCAGTGGGATGAGGCTGGTTTGGGAAAAAGAGACTGAAGTCTTCTTTACCATGGACTTCTCCCCTCCCATATCTGCAAAGCTCTTGCTGCCCCAAGAGCAGGAAGTGGGAGCTGTCACCAGTGTCCTACATGTGTTCCTCATGGTTAGAGGTGCCTCAGGGCATGTCCTGCAGATGTGACAGAACTGCAGGCACTGGCGGAGGTAGTGGTGGGCATGAAAGAGGAGGCTGAGAAGGTGAAACACTCAAGTTTCCTCCTCAGTTTAAGGGAAAGGACAGCTGAGATGGGCTACTTGTTTTGTCCTGGAACTGCCTGATGCACTCCAGATCCTATAAGGATTAAATTACAATTAATTTACACAGTTTTTTTATACAGATTATACAGTTACATTTCAAGGGCTACTGGTAGTCTGGGCATGGGCATGCAGAGAGCTGAATGAAGTGTGGAGACTTGTAACCTTGAAGATGAGGCAGAAGGAGTTCCAGGAGCAGAGTGAGGAAGGAAACTGTGATTCTGAACATGAGGAGCAGAGTGGGATAAGAGCATGGGCAGAAACTGGGATGTTGTGAAGAAAAGTATATCCTATCTCAGTTGTTGAGAGAAAATGACCACAGACTGGGGAAGTACAATGTATAGGAGAGAGTAAGAACTCTGTGAAGGCTGGACAAGGGCTGAGACAGGGATGGGTCACAGGGAAGAAGCCACCAGCCTCCACACAGAAAGCCTGAGGAGGAGAGGCAAGGCCAGGCAGGGAGATGATGAGTACTCCCGGAAGAGCTGAGGGCTGTTCAGCTATATGAGATATTCCTAGAAGGATATCTGTTCTCTACAGGAAAGAAGACATTCCTGGGGAAAGTCTCCATTTTGTTATTTTCAAGACATCATGGAGTGGTGATGTCTTGGTAGACACTTCCTGAATATCAGTGGAAGGCTTATAATATTATGCAGAGCAACCCAACCTCACCCTGGCACCACTGCACTGCACTCCCCCTGGCAGCACTGGGCACTGACTCATCCTGTTTCTTTTAAAAGTTTCCAGCTACTGCCCCAGGAACCTTCTGTAAATAACCTGGTGTTTTCCCAATATCCTTCAGCCCTCCGCCAGCTGTGCCAGGTTAGCTCCATGCTCCAGGTGGGCAGCGAGGGTTCCAGAGGACAAGGCACAGAAGAAGTCCCAGACTTATCTCACCCTTGGGGAGAGACCACCACTTGCTGGGAGCTGTGGTGGTGTCTGTCATCCAGGCTGGTGAGGGCAGGTCTAGCTCATGGTGCAAATATGGCTCTTGCCAAGCTGAGCATCCCTTTCCATAGCTGATCTGGCCCATTTCTATCTTTTCCTTTGCAGAGAGGCATCTTGCAGGCTCACTCATCAGTCCAGATCCCATTGCCTCACTCCATTTGTCATCTTGCTAGTCTCCAAATATCGTGGGAAAATGAGGAGAGAGCCTGCCTCCACATGCAGAGCAGCCAGGCAGGACTTGGGAACCTGGCGTTCTGACGGATGCCAGCTGGGCCAGGAGGGAGTGAGCATCAGCTCCCTTGGGTCCTGTCTGGTTGCTCAGGGAATTTAACTTGTATATGGATGTAGGAGCGTGGTTTGCCTCTGAGCACAGTCCCCTTTGACTGTGCTTCAAGCATCTGTGGGTTATGCCTGGAGACCCAGCACCTACAGCCAAGTGCTTCAGTCCTGCGCCCAAGGCACACAGTGCCAAAATGCAGAGAAATGTTCTGCTAAAAGACAAGTTTCATGAAAACAGAAGAATTAGTATGGGATCTGCTTTGATTATTCAAATGTTTTCAATGACAGATTTTTCCTTTCAGGCAGCTGGACACCTCTGTGCCTTAATCCCTTTGTCAGCAAGCACATGCCAGATTATTTTGGACTCTCAGGGACCATTTTGAAATTACTAAAAGCAAAAATTTCCTGAATCGGTTTAAGATCAGTTTAGTTTAGGTAATGTGTGTTACAGGGGGCTGGTAAGGGCTGAAACTTTTCTACTTCTGAGAGCCAAAAATAACCCCAAAGTCAAGTTGCTTAGTTTCCAGGAATCTAATTCTTCCTTAGAAATCTGACAAAAGATCCTGCTCTGCCTGCTTGTGGCCAGCTGGATGCAGGTGGGAAGTTACAGTCATGCCAGTGATGCCCTGGGATGTTGCAACATGCTCCTAAAAAAATATTTTCTTACCCATTCCCCCATTCCAGTGATGATGAAAAGAGAAAGTAATCTCTTCCAGCTCTTCCCCCTTTTAGGAAGAGAGGTTGAGTGTGTCTCAGATAAGGAACCATCTCCACTGGGAGGTGCCTTGAGACATGAAGATGGCCATGGAAGAGTGGAAAAAGTGGGCTGGAGCATCTCTGGGATGATTAATACAATTACACAGCAAAGTGGTGGTGTAAAAAGGAAGTTTTCCCATCAGGTGGTTTCAGAATTCCTGACCCAGCAGGCAGTGCTTGGAGTCACTGGGAAGGAGTTTGCCATCTGAAGGAATTTGGCTGATGTTGCCCTGTTTTACATAGAGGGATATGATTGAGGTTTTCTACAAGTCCCACAGAAAATCCCACGAGAAAGTGCTAAGTAAAGCAAATGCCCAAAATAGGTTCCATGACAGCAGAAATAGGGAAATCCTCTGTCTTGAATGAAAGGGGAACCTGGAAAAATCTGGTGAGACTGGCTGATGTGAGTTGCTATTTATAGCAGGGTCTAATGCTGAGGAATTTGGATTCACTCAGAAGAGGAAGTAATTAAAGATGTTCTGAGTTCAGAAATTGCCCCTAAGCCAAGATCCACCAACCCTGCAGCAGCTCCATCTGTCCCTGCTCCAGCTCTGGTACTGGTGACATTCCATCAGTGACCAGAAATTTCACCCCCACCATTCTTGACATTGCTGGAGAAATGTTGGAATTTTTTAGATGATGTCACATCCTGGAACTGACTCCAGTAAGAAGCCTGTGCCTGTGGGAGTGACTGGGGACCATCTGTCTCCAGTGTGGTGGGTCCAGGGGAGAGCATGGCCACCTTGGCTGGTTACCTCTGGCTGGTTCACAGAAAACACTTTGTGTTTCCCCAAAGCCATGTCAGGACAGGAAGTTGGTCATAGCTGATAATAAATGTGTATCTTGCTAAAGGTCCTATCCTTCTCCAGTGAAAGCACTTTACAAAATAAAATATTCCAGGGAATGCTCTTCTTTCCAATGGCTGATGCTTTAGATTTTTCCTGGCCTTTTTTTTTGAAGCAGAACAAACAAAAAAGGACAAAGTATCTAGTATTTCAAAGCAAATAAAGGGAAATATAAAAACCTCTTTGTTCCACAGAAGAAAAAAAAGAAACAGGGAAAACCTCAGTTTTTGCAATTTTTGAGCCTTAGGGAAGTGACTGTAGAGCTGTGTCCCTAGTTCACCCTGACTGCTGCCTCCAGGGGCTGGGACATACCCAACCCACCCCCTTCAGCATCCCTCAAACCCCAAATATCTGGGAGGACCAGAGAAAGTGTTTCTGCTGGGACTGCATCCTCTGCCCACCTGTCTCAAATTGCTGAGTCCCCCAGAAAGGAGGACCAGGCTGAAAATTCAGAGCTCTGCTGGGATGGAAACTAGAAGAGGGTAGAGTTAGAATAGGTATGAGGAATTCTTTCCTGTGAGGGTGGTGAGGCCTGGCACAGGGTGCCCAGAGCAGCTGCNTCTATTATTCTATGAATACCAAAACCAGTTTTAATGAACACAGTGGGCCTTGTTTGCATGTTATATCCAAGAAAAAATAAAAATAAACAAGGCACAAATAGTTTTTATTTTCATTGGTGCTCCTGCTGTGCAGCCTTCTAGTCTTTTTTGGGTGGGATGGGTGGAGGTGCCCCCAGGGAGCACGGGATGTCTGGCTGATCCCCACAGGTTAGAACCACAACCTCCCCTGAGAGCTAACCTTTAAACTTGTGTCAGGGCTGTTGCCACAGCTGGAGGACTTTCCCAATCATGGAATCATTTAGGCTGGAAAAGCTCTCTGAGGTCATTGAGTCCAACTATCCTCCAAGCATTACCAGGGCCACCACTAACCCAGGTCCCCAAGTGCCACATCCACACCTCTGTGAAACCCCTCCAGGGATAGGGACTGATAGCTCCTGGACTGCCTTGCCCAGTGCTGGCCCTGCTCTGTGCCCTCCTGGCAGGGCTGTGTCACTGCTGGAGGTCAGAGCCCCACGGCAGGTGTGAGCCCCAGTCCCACAGCGAGGTGTGAGCACTGTAGCTGCCAGTAAACAGCATGTGGTCATGCACTGGTGTTTACTAGCCTCATGATTTATTCAAAGCTGTAAAACCACTTCCCATGTAAGGGGCTGTTTGGGGGTTGGCGTGCTTGGCAACATTTCTCTGAAGTGCAGGTCCTGTCCCCCATAATGTGGAGGGTTTTGCCACCTCAGATGGGTTTGTGCCCTTCAAAGGGGATATTGTCTGGTTGCCCCAGCTAGCACCGGCTGTGCCTGGCACTCGCATCCCCTGGGAGAGTGGGGAGGGCTTGGGGAGCTTTGGCACTGCTCACTGATGTGCTAAAGCTCCACAGCTTATCCTGCATCCCTTCATGGCCCTGCAGCCTCCTCCTGTGGGCCCTTGCATCCTTCCACAGCCCCCACAGCCTCTCCTGTGTAGCCCCATCACCTCCACAGCCACAGCATCCCCATCCCTCCATAGCCCCAGGGTTCTGGCATCCCTTGGGGACCATGCAGCCACACGTTGGGACTTGGTGGCGTCAGATTGTGAGTGGGAGTAGAAGGACCTGGGATCAGTCTGGGATTACCTGAGGGACAGTGCTGTGATCCCCAAAGCACCTCACGTCTGCCCCAGGTAAAGCCACCAGCATCTCCCAAATGGATCATCCCACACCCCAGAGCTGGCATCCACTTGTGGACCTATAGAAAAAGGAGAAAATGCTGCAGAAGGTAACAAGGATGGAATAACATTCCTTCCTGTGCTCCAAGGTCCTTCAGTGCCAGGGCTGGGATAGTGCAGTCCCATGGGTGACCTGTGCCCCAGGAGGGGGCTGACAAAATCCTCCACCAGCCTAGGGACAGCCTTCACCATCACCCATGGGCAAAGTACCCGCATTCCCCTGCCCTGGCTTCTTGGCTTTGTGACCTGTGTCTCTAGGTGAGGGCAGGATTTCAGGGGAGCTCGAAGGAGTCTGAAAGCTTCTGGGCTAATCCTTGTCACTCTTTATATCCCTGAGGTGAAGACTCAGCAGCCCCATAACATCCTTCCCTACACTCTTCTCCTTTGAAGAAGGATTTTAATTTTAATTTTAATTTTAGCTTTCTATTTCTACCCTGCCTGCACCAAAACAAACCTCATACCCCAGTCGGGTGAGGCTAAAGTGGTAAAGAATGGCTTGTTTCCAGGAATAATAAAGGAAGCTTGAGAGAGGTCAGATCATAAAGACTTGAACTGCAGGAACTGCAATAGCAGAAGACTCTGGGATTTGCCTGAGAAGAGGAAACCGGTGGACAGAAGCAGAAAATCGAAACCAGAAACTGGGCCCAGAGGTCCCCAAGGGTGACTCATTTGGGGTCATAGTGGCAGAGCTCCAGGGATTGGCAGCCAGTGACTCAAAGCTGCAGCCCTGTGGGCAGGGGGGTGCCTGTGATGGGGAGGAGCTGCCCCCCCCTTTCCAGGAGACTTCCTGGCATTCTGGAGGAAACAACAGCCCAGCTGATAAAGCAGCTCTGTGGGCACTCATTGGTGACACAACCAAAGGGCTGCAGCTGCAACAGCTCTTTGCAGCACCTCTTTGCAGCACCTTGTTCTCCTCTTCCTCCTCCTCCTGCTTCTCCTCCTCCTCCTCCTTCAGCTCCTCTCATTCAGTTATGCTTTCTTTCCTCACGCTATCTCAGAGCTTCCAGTGAAAGACAGAACTGCAGATCCCATCACAGCCACCACACCTCCTCACATCCCCCTGTGACCTATGCACGTAATCAGCCTCATGGTTTGTGCCTTGCAGGCAGCAGCTGGTGAGCAGAAGGCGCAAAGTTCCCACAAGCAAAGCTGTCAGCTGCTGGTGCCAGCCACAAGGTGCCTTTCTGCAGCGCAAGCCTCTGTCACTGCTCTGTGCAGAGCTGGCGTTTGTCACACTCGCATGTGAGTTGCAAGAACAGAGGAACATAAAACTCCCACTGTTGGTTTCTGAATGAATTATTTCTGTGGCAAAAAGCCATACTTTGGTTTTCTTCAGCAGCAATTCAGCCACAAGCTGGAGCCACTTCTTGTTCTGCTCTGAGCTGATCAGACTTACCAAGGGAAAAAAGAGCTGATCCTGCCAGAGCTTTCTCCTACCAAAATCCACCACCTTCCCTGATATCTATGTCAGAACTTAAAGACTTTGTTCTCTCTAAAAGCACATCCTTGTCCACTCTGGTGAGGTCTCTGCCCAGATGAGGATGAGCCACAGCCGACAACACTGGGGATGTAATGGAGGACAAGATCATGAGGGAAAGGAGGAATGCAAAATAAATCCTCCACATGGGATAAGTGCTGGAAGGAGCAGACCAGTCTAAGGAGCCTCCAAACTTCTCCTTTCAGTTCTAAGCCAGGTGGGGAAGGACAGTGCCTCCATTGCTCTCATGTGCAGCTCCAGGGTAGCCAAGCAGGGGGTTTAGAGTTCTGGGAGAGAAAATCCAGGCTCAGGAACACAACCAGAGGCCTGAGCATCCTCTCTGCAGTGGAGGGATCTTTGACTGCATGCCCAGAATCTGACAGGACATCAGGAAGTCCAGGTCATCCCTCTACCCGCTCCCCAAGGAGCTGCCCCATGTTGTTGGCCTGCTGAGACTTGAAGGTCTCTCCCCACTTTTGTCTCACCCCTTTAGCCAGAAAATCCATCTTCTACTCAAGGCATCTCTTGGAAGAAGTGGTAAAATATCTCAGGTGTGGCAAACCCCTTCTGCTAGTGAACTCCTTGCTCTCAATTTAGATCCTGCCCTTTGAGATGCCTGTGACTACTAAGGGCAAACTGATGAAGGGTGGATTAATGAAAGCAGTGAGAGAGGTTGGGAATGGGCTGGACACCAGGAGGGTTGTGATCTAGGGCACAAAATCCAGCTGAAGGCCAGTCAGCAGCAGGGAAACCCAGGGATTGACACTGTAGTCCTTAATACGTTTATGTGACTGATGGGACAAAGGTCACCCTCAGCGAGCTGGCAGGTGACACAAAGTTGGGAGGATGGCTTGTCGCACTAGAGGGACATGCTGCCATCATAGAGTCATGGAATGTATTGGGATCAAAGACACCTTAAAACCCATCCAGGTTCGTCCCCACCTGCCATGAACACAGACACCTTTCACTATCCCAGGCTGCTCCAAGCCCTGTCCAACCTGGCCTTGGACACTTCCAGGGAGGGCGCACCCACAGCTTTTCTGGACAGCCTGTTCCAGGGCCTCACTACTCTCACAGAGAAGAATTTTCTGCAAATATTTTATCTTAATCGCCTTTTTTTTTTNCGGCGAAGGAAGGAGAGTCTCTGCCTTGGGGGGGTGAAAGCTGATTTATTGATTGAGCACCCGATGGCGCCTCTCTCTCTCCGATGTCCTTTCCCCAGGGCAGAGCAGAGAACAAAGGACGTACATCAGGTCTTAAGGGGGGAATATTGGGGCTGGGTCCCAAGTGTCCTCCAACCGATTCCTCAGGGGTTATCTTAACATTTAAATCTTGGGTCACCTCAGCCAATCTCCTCGAGGTGTGGGGGGATTCTCTGATTCAGGGCCTATCACCTTAGGCCAACTCAGGTAACTTTCTGGTCTGGGGGAGGGCCGTCTGCTCAGGGGAGGTGGGCTAGGAAAGGTTACAACCACGTACAAAATTACAGGGGTACAAGGAACAAACCATTGAAACAAAGTTAAATACAAAGCACACCACTACACATGGGGATCTCATCAGGCTGGAGAACCTCATGAAGCTCAAAAAGAAGTGCAAAGTCCTGACCCTGGGAAGGAACATTTCCAGGCACCAGTATATGGCAGTGCTGACCAGATGGAAAGCAGTTTGGCACAAAAGGACCTGAGGTCCTGGTGGACACCAGACAGGACATGAGCATCAATGTGCCCTTGCCACCAAAATTCCAACAGGCTCTTGGGCTGCATGAGAAGGAATTGACAGCAGGTTGAAGGAGGGGATCCTTCCCCTCTACTCAGCACTGGTGAGGCTTTTCCTCAAGTGCTGGGTCCAGTTCTGGGCTCCCCAGGATTAGAGATGTATGGACATACTGGAGACAGTCCATCAAAGGGCCACAGAGATGATGAAGAACAGGAGCATTTCTCCAGGGAGGAGATGCTGGTACCGTTCAGGCTAGAGAAGGCTCAGAAGATTCTTATCAACATGTGTGGAGCAAAGTAGATGCAGCCCAACTCCCCTCAGTGGTGACCAGTAACAGGACAAGAGGCAACAAGAAATTCTATTTAAACACCAGACAAAACTTTATTGCACTCTGAAACAGTCTGTCCAGAGAGGCTGTGGAGTCTCACAGCCCATCTGGACATGATCCTGGGCAGCCTCCCTAGGGCTGAATTCCAGCCTCAGCTCCTCACTAGCCCTGTGGGTATGGGGAGGGCAGACTGAGTGTTTTGGGTGGCACAGAGCCCTCAGTGCAGCCACCCCTGAGCTCTGGGGTTGCAGCTCAGCAGTCTCTGGCAAACACTTGGCACACAATGACACAAGAGAACTTCTATGCTGCCTGCTGGAGTTTTTTTCCAGAGCTGCATAATCTTATGCAAACATTGTCTTTCCCTACACAGCCTCACAGGGAAACCCCCCTGCTGGAGTCCAGAGGGGACTGACCTGTGGCCAGGTCATTTGGCACATTTAGTTTCCTTTTGATTTGAATAAAGCAAAAGTGAGTGCTGAGTCACTTGGCATTGTGAACCATATTCCATTCTGCCTCACTTTTTTCTCTTCCCTCTAATTCCCTTCAGCTATTTCACTTTCATGTCATCCTTTGGAATTTCCTGTCATCATCTTGGAATTTCCATTTTGGCTCCTCCCAGCTGCCTCCAGGACTCCTTTTTAAAAAGGGGCTGAATCCAACTGCTGCACACTGAGCTTCGTCTTCCAGAGCTTCTGCTCCCACTCTGACAGCCCCCATCTGATGGAAAGATGAAGGTCTCTGCAGCTGGATTGGCTCTTCTCCTCATTTCAGCCTCCTTCTCCCAAATTTTCTCTGGCCCAGGTGAGTCTTGCTTTTTCATTTCTGAAGGGAGAACAGATCTGAACCTTCCGTGTTATTTCTCCATTGAGCTCCCATGGCAGATAACTGGGAATTTATCAGCATTTTTGTGCCACTCTCCACTCTTCCCAGAGATCAGCTGTATGTAGGAACCCTGGAATTAGAAAATCATCCACCCATCTGTCCATCCATCCAACCATCCATCATCCATCCATCCATCATCCATCCATCCATCCATGCATGCATCCATCCATCCATGCATGCATGCATGCATCCATCCATCCATCCATCCATCCATCCATCCATCCATCCATCCATCCATCCATCCATCCATCCATCTATCCAACGCAGGCTCAGAGTACTTATTCCTGAGTTAGAATAGAGTTAGAGTTGAATATGTTAGAATTAGTTAGAATAGGTTAGAGTTGAGAGATTTCTGCCTCTATCCTGGGGCTGGAGGAGTTGAGAAAGTGAAGCTCTGAGCAATGGCAGGGTGAGAATCTCTCATAGTACATCGATACTACTCGTGGCATTGGACCAGATGATCCCCAATGTCCATTTCAACCTTAATTATTCTCTAGTTCCTCACTAACTTCCCTGTCAGCATAGCTCCCAGTGCTCAGACTGTCTTCCTTTGCCTCTTCTAGCTGGACTCGACATCCCAATCTGCTGTTTCACATATAGACAGCACAAACTCCCACAGAAGCTCATCCAGCGACATTACATCACCAGCAGCAGTTGTCCCCAGCCAGCTATCGTGTGAGTGCCAGCACATTGGACAGGGCAGGGACAGCCACTGTGAGGGAGTGGGTGAGTGATCAGCTCTGCATGGCAAGGGAGGCTGCAGGAGCAGGGCAGAGAGATGGGAATACCATGGAGAAGGGGCTCACACAGGGATTGCTGGGGATGCCTGTGTGGGGATTCCTGGGGATGCTTTGGCAGAAGTGGAGGAGACAGTGTGGGAGAAGAGAGGGGAGTGGGGACCATCGCAGCCAACAGCTGTTTTCAGCGTCAGCATAGGGGAAAACCTCTTGCAATGCTTGGAGCTGGGATCCAGGCTCTCCTGGGAAGCAGATATGAGTAGAGATCTAACATGTCTCATCCCTATTCCACAGGTTTGTCACAAAAGGAGGCCGCCAGGTCTGTGCCAATCCCAAAAACACCTGGGTCCAAAGCTACCTGCAAATCTTAGAACAGAACTGAGCCAAGAAATGTGGCAAGAGTAGCTGCTGTCATGGACAAGTCACATTACTCAGAGCTCCAGCTGTGGAGCAGGACCCTAGGACATCAGGAGCCACAGGAGCATCTGCAGGTGTCCCCAAGGGACTGCTGGAAGGGCACATTGTGTTCAGGGCTGCTGGTCATCCTTGGCTTGCATGGACCAGCCTTCAGCCTTATCTCTCTGTACCAACCCCAAGGCCCATGGGACTGTACCTTGGCTGCTGTATTATTTGAAGTTATTTAAGAAATCATCATATGGGGCAGTCAGTTCTTTTTTTCTGTGGACAATGATATTATTTATAGGGGAGTGACAGTGAGGATATTTCTAGGAGGATGACCCAATGTTGGATGATAGGGGACCCTGGTTTATACATGTCAACTTGTGATTTCTGGGGAATAAAGAATTTGGAAAAAACCTTTGCTTTTTCACTTTTAAGTGCCTTTGTGTGGTGTTCACCAGCACACACAGAACGTCCCTCTGAGCTGTCTGAGCTTCTATAGGGCACATGAAGATGGAAAATGGTTTGAGGCAAACCTATAAAGTTTCCATACTGCAGACTCAGGAACATCCTCCAAAACTTCATTCCCCCGCAGCACACACCCACACTCCCCATATCCGCTACAGAATTAGAAGTGTTTGTACCCACATGTGGGACTTTTACATACATGAATCTGCTCTCCACAGTCCCCAGACACATCCTACACACTTGCTGCTCCCAGTCCCACACACCCCACCTCAAACTGATCCCTGGGTTTGCAATGTCATGCTGAGACCAGCAGTGCTGCCTGGAGAGGGACAGGGACCCCATCTTTCATTCTGATCTCCCCAATGGGGGTTGTTCCTCACCTTCCCACTTGGAAAATAAGGGAAAAGGTCCAGCTCTTGCTGTAGGGGTAAAACAACCAGCAGAAAACCAGCTGCAATTGTTCTCAGGATGCAGTTTTCCATGGGAATATGAATGGGAAGGAGCAGGTCCCAAGGGTAAAAGCACAATTTGGGGCACAGCTTGTCAATGGAGATCATGCTCAGGGCTCCTTGACATCTGCATTCTGGGAATACATCCCAAAAGGATTTGGGTTGTAAAGAACTTTGAAGCTCATCTCATTCCACCCCTGCCATGGGCAGGGACACCTTCTACTTGGACCCATGTGCTCCAAGCCCTGTCCAACCTGGCCTTGGACACTTCCAGGGATGGGGCAGTCACAGAATCTTTGGGCAACCTGTGCCAGGGCATCCTCACCCTCATAGGGAAGAATTTCTTCCCAGCATCCATTCTAAACCAACCTCCTTTGATGTAATACCACTCCCCTTTGTCCTACAGCAGAAGGCTAAAAGTTTTGTCGTCATCCTTCTTACAGACCCCCTTCAAGTGCCCCCACAGCATAGTCTAGAGCTGGCCTAGCCTTGCCCACATCCTATTCTTCCTAAAGCAAAACAAAACCTTTCTCTTAGTGTTTTGTTTTTTTTTCTTCCTCTGCAGCTTTGGCAACTCTGAGGCTGGGAAAGCACCTCTGCATTGTCTTGTGATTTCTCTGTAGTCTCGTGTTTTCTGGGCAGGAAAGCTGGCTGCAGTCAAGAGGGTCATGAACACCCAAGGAGCACCATCCCAGTAAAGGGTAGCCAGCACCATGCTGTGTCCCAGGAGATAGTGCTGAGGCAAGACATGGAGAGATGAAAATCTGCAGGGGGTGTATCCTGAGTGGGGCTACCCTCACTGTGCTGTGAAACCCTGGAGCAGAGTGGTTGGTGGATGGACAGGAGCAGGTGAAGATCCTGGGAATGGGGTGCTGGATGTCTCCTCTACCTCTGAGGACATCCCAACCCCAAGTTTGATGCTGCAGAGGAACTTCAGGAGACCAAAATTGTCCCTGTTCTGTAACTCTGAGCTGAGAGGGGATGGAGGATAGATGTTTTGGAGAAAGGGAAGTTGAGGGAAGTACTGGGGTTTGTCCCATGCCCAGGATGCAGGGACAGGCTGGAGAGGCTGGATCATCCAGTGTTGCAGCTGCCTCCCCTCCAGACAGTCTCTGGCTGTGTGCCCAGGCACTTGTGGGAATTTCCCTCTCAAGCCTTTCTGGTTTCAGTTTCCGGTTGCTGGACTTAGAGAATGTTTCCTTCACTGCCTGCAGTGGCAGAAGGCATCAGGAGATCAGAAGACCTTCATGGTTCCAGGGGAAGAACCCTGGTTAGCCTGGTTTTCTCTGGCCTTTTTGAGAGCATGAACCCTGTGTCTATTTCATCTCTCTCAGCCTCACCTGAAGAAGCTCTGGAGGCATGGACACTCTCAGTCCCAGTGTCCACATTGTTTTCCTGCTGGTCCCTTCTCCCATCCCCATAATGAACATCCTGGCATGGCCTCTCACTGCCACTCCTGGAAAACTGATGGTTTGAACTTGGCCTTACACCTCAGCCTCTCCAGTCTTCTGTCTTTTCGACTTGCACTGGCCACTTCACCCAAGAATCCTTTCTCCTAAACCCACCCATTTATCCATCCCATCACTGGTGCTACTCTGTGGAAAGTGGGGGCTGGATGGACCAGTGCTAAGCAGAAACATGGTCTGTGTGTCTGTCCAAGTTCTGATGGGAACTTGAAAGTCTCTCTGCTTGAGCCTTGTTTCTCTTCTTGTTTCTCTCCTTGTTTCTGCTTTTCTTTCCCAATCCTGCTCTGCTTCAGGTGAGTCTACCCACTCAGAACCATAGAAACTCTAAGGTTGGAAAAGACCTCTACGATGGTTGCTCCAGTCATTCCTCAGCACTGCCAAGACCACCACTGACCCATGTCCCTCAGTGCCACATCCACACATCTGTTAAATGCCTCCAGGGATGGGGACTCCAGCCCTGCCCTGGGCAGAGGTGATGATGAGCAAGGGGAGGTCAGGAGACAATCTGAGCATCTGCAGGCCACCGTAGCACACGCAGGCCTTGGGGCCGTTTTACAGGCAGTCTATCTCACACTGGTTTTCTTGGCCCTAGTAACCAGCTCTGATGAACACAGCCTGAATGGTTCCCATCCTCTGTAGAGCTTCAGCAGAGAGCTGGGACCAGCAGTTTCATTTTCTACCCATGAAGTTACCAGCAAGTTTTAAATGTCAACCACAGGCTGATGAAGTGCTTTTGTTAGTTTTACTTTCTGCTTTTTTAAACAAAATTCTTGTTTCCTTCCCCAGGAAGCTGCAGAACAACAGTGAATTGATGCTTGTCTTGCAATAAACACTAACAGATCATGCCAAGAGCTAAGCCTGGCTCAGGCTGCATTCCAGAGGAGCCAGTGCCAGGGATGTGGTAATGGCCATCCCCCTCCCATCTCACCATAAGGACATCCCTGAAACCCACCCTGAGGTCTACAGGCATTCCTTTGCCAAATCTGTAGTAGCAAAGCCCCACTAGCTCACAGCCTTGGCTATGATATGATGAGGGGAAAGGGCTGGGAAGAAGTTCTGGCTCCACATCGGTGCAGGGCTAGGAGGTGCTGGGAGTTGCTGGATCTGCTGCTGCTGTGGTGCTGGGATCAAGGAGGTCAAGCAAAAGGGAAGGCTTTTAGACCTAAGGAGGCTGGGGCACTTCCAGCTGAAAAGTTGGGGTTTTTCCCCTACATCTCTGAAAATAGTTGTAGTGGGGTCCTCATTTTCCAAACAAGAGGGGAACAACCAGAGATGACACAGAAAGAAAACAACTTTATTCTTTGGCACCAGCACAAAACAGCGGTTTGAGAATAAGGCTGAACACTGTGCTTCCACTACAAGCATCCTCTAAGTAACCAGGGTACTACTTCCTTCTCTAGGGACAGATCATACTCACAGCATCTACTGCACCGTTAAAAAATTCAGCGGGCAAAACTCAGCCTGGCCTTATAAGACAGCACTCAGACCAAATTCCAACCCACCAAAAAGCTCTGGGATGAAATTCCCCTCCCGTTCTATCAGTGGAGGCACAAGGTGGGGCTCAGTTTAGCTACGTCACACAGCAGGGCACCCCAAGATGGGTCTGAAAGGCCAGGAGGTCTTAAGCATCACAGCTGCCCTAAGTGTAGCTGAATTATTGTGGATAAATGACACCTTTGCAAGACAAAATAAACTTCAGGAGTTCCAAGGTGGCTCAGAAGGTCCTGGTGCTTGGCAGCAGTGTTTCTAGATCTGTGTCAAGTTCTGACAGGTGGTCTGGCAGGAATTCTCAGCTTCCAGTGCTCACTGCAGCTCCAGGCTGTTCACGTATTCTTTCACCCACCTGGCATCAGGGTTAGCACAGACCTCCCGCTTCTTCCTGGTCACAAACCTGGCAAGTCATGAATTCAGGGGTAACTGTCCCGGAGGGGAAAAGGGACGTGAGGGACTTGGGTCATGTCATTGGATCATCTCCCACAAACCCTCAAGCACCCAGGAGCTGCAGAGTGTGCTAAAACCCAGGGGGAGATCAGGGTCCCTTGGGAGAACCTGCCATACTCAGATATTCATCTCCTTGTCCAATGCAGAAGTGAGCCTGAAAGCAGTGTGGAATGTTGTGTGGATTAGGTTCATAAAGCTCTGGAATGTCCTGCTGGCTCCTGACCTCCTTCCCATGCCTTATGTCCCAGCATCAGGACAGTCCAAGGAGACCAAGGGACCACTTATTTCTCAGCTGAGGAGAGTGAGGGCTCACACACACTGCACATGGAACTTGTGTGGCTGCTCCCTTTCCCCAAGGATGATGCCTCACAGCATCCTGGTCCTGACCCTATTGGATGTGAAGCCAGGAGCCCAAAGGCTGGCAAAGCCTCCCCTCAGAGCCCAGAGCTAGTACTTACACAACTGCTGGCTGGGAGCACTTGCTGCTGGTGTAAAAATACTCCTGCACATGATTCTGAGGCAGCTTTCGTGAAGTGTAGCTGAAGCAGCACGAAGTCGTGTCAGACCCCACTGGAAGAGATCAGGAAATCCAGCCTGACATCATCACTCAGCATCATTCCCAGCTGAAAGCACAATCAACCACCTCCTCAATAAGCTGGACCACCCCTTCTCCTCCTGTTTTCCCTGAAAATCAGGAAGAAATTGTTGTGAACACAGAAGTCTGATAAACAACATTGCTGGGATTGTTTTTTAAATGTTTTACACTCACATCCCAGGGTAAATAATCCCTGTCGTTACCCTGGGTCCACTCCTACAGACCAGCAAGAAAACCAGGGGAGAGGAAACCTGAAAACTTTGATGCCAGTAAAATTCATCCCTAAGATAAAAGGATGTTAGAAAGGAAGATCAGTCCAAATAAATCAGGAGAAGTCATTCAAACAGATTTCCAACATTTGCAGATGACTTTTTCCAGTTCTGCTCCAAATTACAGGCAGTCAGAGCAGAAGTCCACCTTAGGAGAGCAGAGGGATGCTGTACTCACATGGAGCAGGAAGGGCCTGAGAAAAGAGGACAGCAACCAGGATGAAGGAGAGACAGAATGTGGAGATGTTCATCGTGGACAGAGATAAGCTGCAAAGGCAGAGGCAGGACCAGTTCCTCCCTTGCCTTTTGTGAGGTGTTGGCTCAGTCCTTGCTTTTTATAGGGACAGTGGCTAGTCAGTCAGACTTGAAGGCAAATGTGTAATTTCCAAAACATAATAGAACTGATGTCATTGTGCCTTTGCCTCAGAAATATTGAAAAGAAAAAAAAAAAAAAAAAGGAAATAGCTGGTTGAGGAAGTAGCAGAATAGTCTTTATGTGAAGGGAGGTAAGTGTGAGCAAATCAGCCCCCACTGACCAAGACAGGATATGAAACCATCCTTGAGCAAGTTCACATTTGCATAATTCAAAACAACTCTGCTTATCAAAGTCACCTCAGCATCCCCACCAAAGCACCAGGAGGACCTAGCTCAGTCTTGTCTTCAGGGAACCAGGTCTGGGGTTCACGGGTGCTCAGACCCTCAAATGGAAGGTGCAGGTTCAGCCAAGGGGTCCCTTCTCTAGCGATGGGTCTGGGAAATGTCCAGGGTGGATACAGGGGGTCAGTGAGGGCAGCACAGGCAGCAGGAACACTCAGTCCGGAGACTGGCTGTAGGCCCAGGCTGACAGCCTTGGCACCATGAAGCACAAAATTCTCAGTGCTGTGCTTCCAGTGTGGAGTTGTACCCTCCAAACCCCTTGCAACACCCCCAGTAAGGGCAGGGCTTGACTGGGAATCCTGCCTGGATGGGCTGACTCAGCAAAGAACATCTTCTCCAAGTACCAGTGGGTTTGGTACAAGGTGGGATACAGAGGGCAGAGCAGGAACTTCCCCAGCCCAGGGAGCCGAGAGGGACCAAGAGACCCTAGTCTCTGGTGCCCACCCACAGTCACGGGGGTCATGGTATGGTCTGCACAGAGGCCCCTGGTACTGCCCTTGTCATGTCATGATGGGTTCCCCAGGATGTGTCAGGGAGCATCTCCCCTTTCTCCACCTCTCTCTTCTTTGTGACAGGCCCCCATTTTGCCAGCTTACAGCCTGTGGTTCCTCTGGGTGTTTTCCAGTCCAGTTGCTGCTCACGAGGCACCATGAGCTCATGTTTCCCACATTTCCTCACTGACCCTTGGCCCTAGTGCTGCAGAGAAGGACTGCTCTGCTGCCACTCTCCTTCTCCCCCACTGGCCTCATGGGTGTGTGAAGACACCCAGAACCTCCCCAGTGTCTCCTCCACTATGACGTCCCCATGGATGGGGACCAGGGCTGCAGGAGAGTATCCAAGGCTGTGCCAGGGACCCTGCTGGAGTGGGCAGGAGCCCATGGTTTTTCCCGGTGGTGATCTGAGGACCCTGAGGACTCTTCATGAGCAGAAGCTGGAGCTGAATCAAGTGCCTGACATCATGGGGTTGTCAGACACATGGTGGTGGCATTTTGGGGCAGCACAGCCATGTGCTGCAGGTATTCAGCTTTTGCAAGGGACAAAACCTCAGCTGGAATTTGCCAACTCCCCGTCAGAGATGGGGAGATGGATTATTTATTGCTATTGCCATATTGTATTCAAAAATTGTGATTCGTCTGTTGGTCTAGCTAATTGATGTGTGCATTGCTTATGCCCCAGATCCATGTAGGGTGCAAAGTAAGGCAGTGGGTCTCACCCTCATCCTCTCAGCACAACTGCATTTTGTGCTGAGCCTCATCCCCACGGCCCAAGGCTGATCCTAGGGCTAGACTTTCTCTTTCCACAGAGCAGTGCCTGTAGAGAAAGCCTATTTTTTTTGTCCCCCACCTGTCTTGCCCTACAAAGGGCTCCAAAAAACAGCTCCTGTGCCGTGTCATCTCCCAGTTGCCTGTGGTGAGTGGTAGCCACTTAGCCTCCATCAGAGATGGAGACTGTCCTACCTTGGGACATGCAAATATACCTGTTTGGTGTTCCCAGATCTGCTGGCAGATGAAGGAACTGTTGCTGTCTGTGACATAATATGTGACAGGGCCAGATGAAGATCTAAGAAACCACAGAAAGATACTGGTGCTTCCCCAACCACAAGGCAGCCAGAGCTTACACATGTCATGGCTGGTAAAGGCGACCGAAACCATGACATCTGATTATTGCTCTGACAGCACAGGGTGATTTCTCCTCAGCCCTGCACAGCCTCCCCCTTCCCTGCTCCAGACTTGCCCAAGGGCTGGCACAGTCCTGTAGGATCACCACACAGCTCAGCCTTGCCCCTCACCCGGGGGCTTTGCCCTGTGCAGGGTTTTTTGAAGGTGCATTCTGCAGCTGTGTCCCTCACAACAGAAATGCCAGAGGTTTGGAAAGATGCCAGGTCATTTGTTACAGCTCCATCCTTTCTCCAGGCCTACTCCACATTCCCCAAAGCTGCCTCCATTCTCCTTCTCCTTCTCCTTCTCCTTCTCCTTCTCCTTCTCCTTCTCCTTCTCCTTCTCCTTCTCCTTCTCCTTCTCCTTCTCCTTCTCCTTCTCCTTCTCCTTGCAGAGCAGCTCCCCAAGGAAAGGTGTTGGCAAAGGCGTCAGCTGGCATTCACTAGGCACGGCAGAGAAACCTGGGAAGAGATTGTCGCACCACAGGGAAGGGAGGGAATGCCCGAATCCCACTGGGATCCCAGACCAGGTCGTGGAAGGGCTGTGGGGGAGACTATGGTGGGGTTTGGCTTCAGATGGAGGCAGGAGCTGCACTGACCATTTTTTAGAAGCTGCATGGGACAAGGCAAAGCACAGGGAGGTTTCTGCAATGTGTGCATCGATCCCTGAAAACCGAAGAGGTTTTCTCTCTGTCCATTTACTTCCTTCCCAACCACACGCGAGCATCCAAGGAGCATCAGGCCCTCTGCTGTCCTCCATGCGAAGTGTTCCTGGAGCCCTTCCACTCACCTCCACCTCAGCCATGGCTCATCTATCTGCTGAAGGGCCCCGGACACACTCCAGTGCTCCCCTTTTAGGGTCTCCTCCCTGCACACAGCCCAGGAGCTCCATCCTCTGTGTCAGTGCTCCTTCCCCTTGGATCTGAGCCCTGTTGTGCTGGGAGCTGCAGGCACAGGTGATACTTGTACTGTCCTCTTGAGCCCTGGTCTCCCCCTTGTGCTTTTTGTCCTGGGCAGGAGTTCGGGCTCTGTCTTGCTGCCCATGCTGGTAGCAAATCCCTAGGGAGTGGGGGGACCATTTCCAGCCCCTCTCCATCTCCCTGTTCATCGGGATGCCACTTTTTGTTCCTCTTCCTCTTTTGTGGGACAAAGGAAGACAGAATTGTCTACTCCCTTTAAGGACTCTCTGTAAAGGATGTTATAGATGGGTAATATGATAATTGGCCCTCGCAATTAAGGGAAGTTAAGAGAAGTTAAGAGAAGTTTTATTGACGTATGGTTATGTTATTGTAGTTTGTTGTTTGAACATCCTCTGTTCTCCCCATAGTCCCCTTCCCCCCATGGTATTGTTGTTACCGGACAGCCTCGGTTGTGAAAGGCTTGTGGAGAGGGGCATGCACATGTGCCCCTTGGGAATTGGGAATGCTTGTTGCTGGGGGGATGCGGCATGACAACACCTGACCTCCAGTCAAGGTGCAAGAAAATAGTCTCCACCGATGGACGGCAGGGGAGAGTTGACAGACAGACTTTGGGAGGGGCCAATGCCAAAGATAGAAAAGGCGGAGCAGCGAGTTTGTAGATGAGCATTCTCCTAGCACTGCTCTTTCTCTTATTCAGTCTTTTGCTATATTTTTGTTAAGGTTTTATAAAACTTTTAAATTTAAAAAGTGAGTGTCATTTCTCACAACGAGAATCACCTACTAGTTACCTGCTCTTCACAGCTCCAGATTAGGTTCCTAAGGCTGGCCCCAACCTGCTGTTTTCTCATAGACAAACATGATGACCAGGTTACTGTAAAACTAGCATGACTGGGGACTTCAGACACACTCCGTGCCCAGCACCAGGGCTCAGATCAATTTCCCTTGCCCAGGAAAGGCTCTGCTAGCAGTCAACCTCTATCTGCGTTTTTGTTCTTCTCCCCAGGTGACTCTGGGCAAGATCGGGCTGTGTCCTGGGGGTCAGTATTGTTGTGTCCACGACACTGTGTCCAGTGCAGTGTGTCGCACGAGCCTGGTAGTGCACAGCAGCCCCAAGGGGGCCATGATCCAGCAGCAGCAGAAAAACCTCCCTGGTGAACCCACAGAGGATGCTACACACCTTTTCCTGAACAATTTGCTGTCACTGCCTTCTCCAAACCTGCCTTTAGTGGTGGTCAGAGTCATGGCACTACCATGTCCTGCTTCCCCGGCCTACAGAGGTGGAGTCCTCTTGCACAGAGAGGCTTCCCAATGCCACAGGCATCCCTGCCAATTCCCCCAGAAAGGCTACAGCATCCATCCCCTCTGGTCCTCTCCTTGAACTGTGGGGAGAAAGTGTCCCTGTCCCTTCAGGGCTTCATTGATGCCAGCAGCAGGTCATTCTGGTGGTGGCTACTCTGCACTGGTAGTCACCACTCTTCCCTGATGGCCACTACTCAGCCCTGATAGTTTAGTGGTCGGGATTTGGCACTCACTGCTGTGGTCTGGATTCAATTTCCAGCTGGGGAAGGGGTTTGTGCAGCCACCACAGGTTCCAGTCTTTTCCTGGGTGTCTATGCTGTCCTGGAGCAGCTCCTGGGGTTCAGTTCAGGGTTCAGAAGCTTCCAGTGTGTTGCACTGGGTCAGAGTGGGATGAATTTTTGGGGGTGGCAGCAGCCGCCTGTCCTCCCACTGCCATCAGGCTGCAGCTGCCAGTGGGGTAATACCCCTGTGGTGGGGTGTAGGGATCAGGGTGTGACAGGGATGTAGGGAGTTCACGTGCCAATACCTCCTCTGGTGAAGGGTTTCACACTGTCTGATGCAATGCTGAGGCCTGTGATGGTTTATGTTCCCTTCTAAAACCATGACCATGTTTTGGCCCCATTTCTCCCAAATGTGTTGTTGTGCTAGTCAGGAGTTGTCGGAAGGGAGGGAATTAGCCTGACAAAAAAAAAATTACCCCACCTCTGCAGGATCTGCTTCTTATCAGCCTTTGCCCTTATCTCTTTAAAACATTTGAGACATTAGTCTCTGTTTATCAGGGACACAATAAATCACAGGGCTCTACCAGTTTGTTTAAACAGTCTGTCACTGCAGAGTGACAGCTGGGGGGAGCAGGGTGACAGCTGTAGGAAGCTGGGTGATGGGCTTTTGGGAGCAGGGTGACAGCTGTAGGGAGCTGGGTGAAGGGCTGCAGAAGGCAGGGTGACACATTTATAGAAAGCAGGGTGACACAGTTCTAGGGAGCAGTGTGACACCTCTGTAGGGAGCAGGGTGACAGGAGATAGAAAGCAGGGTGACACATCTACGTGGAACAGTGTCACACAGCTGTAGGGAACAGAGTGACATGGCTATATAGGGGGGGACATGCTATTGCAGGATTTCTTCCTGTGATGAGAAGAGATACAGGGCTGCTCCCCTTCCTGACCATCTCCTAAAGGTAAAATGTCCTTGGAGACCAGGGCCAGGGCCAGAGTGGGATCACACAGGGTCCCTTGAGAGAATGTGTCTGCCCTGTATCTGTCTATCCCTCCTGGGGACAAGGGAACAGGGACTGACAGTAGAACTCCTGCAGTGAGCAGTACTTGAACCTGCATAGTAAAACCCCGTTGGATTTCAAGTCCAACGCTTTCACCATTTTGTCATCACTGCAGCTTGTCCAGGCTGTGTCTGCAGGAGCCCCTGGCTGTAACGCTGCCCAGGGGCATAGCCGGACCTGGTCCCATCCTGGATGTGGATTCTGCCATCCCTGCTTCACATCCAGCTCGGGGGCTGCTGTTTGTGTTGCCACCAGCCCTGCACAGTGCTGGGAATGGGAGCCGGGCACCAGCCTCAACATCAGTAGTGATGACATGGGGGATGGACGTGGTGGGATGTCTGTGTTGTCTTGTTTCCTTGAGTCCAAAAGGAAACTTGTCACAAAACACCTGTCCCCAGTCTCCTTTTCTAGCCTGAAAATATCCCAGCCTTCTCCATCCCCTCTTCCCAAAATATCCCAAATTTTGCCTCTGTGACCGTGTGTCTAGACATGGCTTTTGGAGAAAGCCTGAGCTATGGACCTGGTAGGTTCTGCCCTGCAGCTGGGGGGAGATGTTCCAGGCTTGTGTGGTTCTCACCAAGTTGCTGTCTGCATTTGGGCTTTTAGAACAGGGGATTGGGAGACAGGAGAAAAGGTGGCTGTTGAGAGGAAATCCTTGCTGAGCAAGGTCTGGTAGTGACTTGGCCTCTCCTTTGGAGCATAAATCCAATTTGGAGGGCAGTCCTAGAAGCACTATCTTTGGTTCAGGTGGGAGCTAGCTTTCAGGACTCATCCTGAGACATCCAAAGCCCTCCTGGCTTCCTGGAACTGTGTCCAAGTGCTGTGCAAGAGCTTCCCTATGTCACTGGCACTCCATGCCCCTCCCATGGGGACTTATCAGCAGGGACTTGCACATTACCAGACCTCAAAATGGGGTCTGGAGTGGTCCACCCTGATATCAAAAGGATGAGCGAGTACAGACCGCAGTGGAAAGACCTGGAGAGAACCAGAGTGGGAGTAGAGGGACCTGGAGAGCAGTGGCATCCTAACAGAGGAGGCTGGACGGGACTAGACGTGTAAAAAAGAGGTCTGAGGGGGTTAAGAGGTTGAAAGATGTGGTCAGGAGAGCTCCAACAGAAGCATCTGGGGGATACTGGAGGACACCATATCCCCCAACTGTTTTTGTAACCTGGCTGGACTCGCACTTTCATTGCACTGGTTGGAATTGCCCCAATATTCCTCTGAATCTTTAATCTTGTTGACTTTTTTCCTTATCTAGTCTCACATCATTGACAGTGAGCAGCTATTTTCATTATTTTCATTTACAATTCTTGTCATATTTACAGACAAAACAATCTTGCCTGGTTAAAAGAACAGGATATGTTTACAGAAAAGTCAGTTCAGCAGAGAACTGACAGCTCTTCTCTTGTAACAACTGGCGCTTTGCAGTATCATGCAATAGAGAAAACCACAAGGTGTGTCATGAAGCAGAGCTTCTAAATCAAGGAAACGTTCAGACTCTCGTTTTCACCCTCTAATCTTCCAAGTTGCAGGAAACAGTGACAGCCCTGCCTGAGCAGTACTTTGCTGGACCCAGCACACAGCTCTCACCAGTCCTGAGGAGAGAGAATGGCCTCAAGTTATGCCAGGGGAGGTTTAGGTTGGATATTAGGAAAAATTCCTTCACTGAAAGGGTGGTTAGGCACTAGAAGAAGTTGCCCAGGGCAGTGGTGGAATCACTGTCTCTGGAATTGCTCAAAAAACGTGTGGCACTTGGGGACGTGGGTTAGTGGTGGCCTTGGCAGTGCTGGGGGAATGATTGGATTCAATTATCTTAAAGGGCTTTTCCAATCTAAATGATTTTGTGATTCCTTAATTCACTGTTCCCTCTCATTACTTGATACAATGTTAAAGACCCTGCACTCACCATGAACTAGCCTGTCACTGGTTGCGATGGGAGGCCATAGGATGATCCAGAGGAGCCTTGGAATACCAAGGAACCCCTGCAAGCTCTGTCCATACAGACATTCCTTCACAGCATTAAGCATTGAATCAAGCCACAAAATCTGTGAGCCTTTTTTGCTTCTATTCACATATTCAGCCTCTTAAGAATTTAAGCTGCAGCCCGGGAAAAATTGTTCATGGCAGTGGCTGACTCCCGTATCACCTAGCTGTGGGACACAATGAAAACTGCAGTGAGATCTAAAGCTTCTTCTACTCTCTTTGCTTAAATAAATCTCTGAAGTGTTTGAAGCTGTATGTTCTCCTATTGGCTTTCCAGGGGCCCGTCAACTGCTTCTGCTGCATCCCATATTTCCAGATAAGATGGGAACTGATTCCGGAGCAGGAAGATACATGGAAAATTGAGAAACCATCCTCCTGCATTCTGTCTTCAAGTCATGCTAGCCCCATCTCCAGAGAAGCCTGGACTTTCCTGCCTGAACATGGGTTGACAGTCTGGAAGAGAATGGAAGGAGTGGAGGAAAGATTTACTAAAGGATGGGGTGGGAAGAAGTTTGGTTCATGAGGGGGAGATGAAGGTTTTATTCAGGGAGTTTGGTCTATGGGAAAGGAAATAAAGCTGCAGCCCTTGGGAAAGGATTGTTGTTCTTATGGAAGAAGTGTTCCACCTGCTGCTCAGGATTGGAGTCCCATTTAGGCCTTGCAAGATGAGCATTTTCTGTGGAGGGATGTGCAGTAGCTTGTCCTAGTGTGTGTGGTGGGTCCTACCACTGGACTGGAAAGTCACAGATGCCTCTCCATGGTGTTCCAGCTCCGGGCACTGGGCCTGCTCCTTGAGGGAAGTCTGGAAGGAGCCACCAAGCAGCCTGTCCTCACTAGTGTCTTCTCAGCCTCTTGGACTTACCTGAAGAAACTCCCATGTCTATGAAGTATCTCCATGGCAGGTGGGGATATGCACCAAGGAGGCTTCATAGCCTTGGGTGTTGAATCTTTAAAGGAGAGCTTCCAAAAGAGGTGATAATGTCACTCCCAGGCATCACACAACTGGACACACCCCTGAACACCTCAGTGATGTTGTGTGCCACCTCCTGAACATCCCTCGTTGTTGCTGTCACTTATCCATAAAGAGTTAAAGATCTCTTTAATATTGCAGCCTTTCTATTTTTAAAGCTTGACAATCTGGTTTTATTAAATGTCACCCCTGTGCTGCTGGGAAGTTTTCTTCCTCTACTTGCCCTACAATTTCTACGCTGTAACCTATTATTTTTCACTTTTATCTGTTTCATGCTGCTCACTCCGTACCTTTATAAGCTCTGCCCTTCATCTATTGGAGCAGGAGATGCACTGGACACAGTTTCATAAACTTGTACCCTGGACAACTACAGATTGGCTTGTACAGGCTACTGACTCTCAGTTTGTAAAAAAATCCACAGTTTCAGATATCGGAAAAATACACCATTGGCAGGTGAAGAGGAAACTTTGATGTTTGAAGGAGTACTCAAATTAAGTGCTTAATCATTATTAAACTTGAGGCATCATGGTTTGCATCTGGGATTTAAATGTGTCTCTGTCATCCAAGGTCAGTTAAATGGGGCTTGGAGCAATCTTGTCTAGTGGAAAGTGTACCTGGACGGGGTGGAATGGGGCTTTTAAGGTCCCTTCCAACCCAAACCAGTTTGGGATCCTGTGAGTCTATGATTTCTATGAAAACAAACCTGAAGGAGCTTGCAGGAATATCACAGGTGTCAAATGAGGAAGGGGAGGATGTTGCCTTTTGCCATTAGGATGGAAAATAGGAATGCAATAATAAGCTCTTTCTTTTGTTTGTGTTGCTGGAGCTAAATGACCTTGTTCCTACAGCTACTTTTTAGCAAACATCATCAGTGGTTTACACAGCTCTGGATTTATACTGGGATGTAGGGATGAAGATCTGCAGCCTGAAAAGGACCAAGAAGTAATGTTAGCAATACCAAGAGATTGAGAGAAAAGAAATCTGCATCTTCTCAAGATAGAGGAGAGCTGCTGTTTGGTCAGATATCTAATAGATAATTATCGCCCTGATTGCCTGGATATCTTGTACACTGTGGAATGTACATTTGCCCTGGGTGAGCAGAATACCCTGGCTTTTCTGGAGGCTCCAAAGATGGCACTGGAACACCACAAATCTGAGCTGGAGGTGACTTGGGACTGCTTGCCTGATGTATGAAAGCCTTGGGAACTGCACTTAAGACTCCACTAATGGACATGACACGTAATGCGAAGGCAACCTTTGCATACCAGGGGACTGGAGCCATGGGAGCAGCGTGGGGCCACCTGCCCACAAGGATGTGTGTCCTCGAGGGTGAAGAGTGTCCCTGTCCAAGGGCAGTGAGGGTCACCAGCCTGCCAGTGAGATATAAAGGAAAATTCCTTGTCTGACCTAGCAATTCTTTGTCTCGAGCCTGGCAGTCCCAGCTGCACCACCTGTACTGGGACTGAGGTCCCTTCCCACCAGTGGCACCAGTGATCCCACTAGACTCCCCACACCCCTCACACTCCCCCCGTAAGACCAGATCTCTTCACCAGCTCGACCCCACATTTCCCACAGCAGAGTCACAGATGTCTGGATGCTCAAAATAATTTAATGGTGTAATAACAGAATAGCAGCTTGATTTGGTGCCTCTGAGTAGGCATCCAAACAAAGGAAGCCCTGGGCTTTTATACCCCCACAGCCCAAGCACAGGAAAATCTGGAGTCATTGGCTCCTGCCGTGTCTCTGAGTGTCCCTCACCTGGCTGTGCACAGGTCCCTGTTCCCTTCTGCTGGGAAGGGACCTCTGTCCCAGCTGAGGTGGTACCACTGGGACTGCCAGGGTTGCTCCTGGATGGTCAGACAGGGAAGTTTCCTAAAGAGTCACTAATGGCAATTATACTTGTCACAAACAGAAAAAAAGTAGCAAAGCCACCAAGCAGGTACCTGGACTTCTGCCTATGCAAATTTTGCAAGGAAAGCTGGATAGATAAGGTGGAGCTCCTTGCAGAGTGATCAGAGTCACTCTGGCGCTGGGGGCTACCTTCTGCTTTGGCTTCAAACTTCTCTTCAGGGAAGAAATATTGACTTTGCATTTTCAGTTTCTGAAAACCTGGCCTTCTCATATTTTTCTTTTTTATTTTTCTTTTTTTTCCCCCCACCAGATTTAAAACAACATCTTTTTGGTAGCAGTTTCCTTTATCATATATGCTTTTCTTTTATTTATTTTGGTTTAATAAGAGCTGTGAAAATATTTGAACAGGAGGAAGGATTGGTTCCTTAATCCTGGGAGGTTTAAAAGGCTGATTGATGGCAAGAAAATTCAGCCTTGTCTTTTGTTACCAGTGTCACCGATGTTCAAAGGATTAAATTATATCTACTACCTTCCCATTGGTCCACTGAAGTACAGTCCTTTTCCCTCCTGCATATCATGGAATCATGGAAGGGTTTGTGTTGGAAGGCACCTTAAAGTTCATCCTGTTCTGCCCCCTGCCATGGGCAGTGACATCTTCCATGATCCCAGGGTGCTCCCAGCCCCATCCAACCTGGCCTTGGACACTGCCAGGGATCCAGGGGCAGCCACAGCTGCTCTGGGCACCCTGTGCCAGGGCCTGCCCACCCTCCCAGGGAATAATTTCCTCCTGACCATCTGTCATAATTCACATTGAAATGAGTTATATCATTTGGCTTAAGACTTTGTTCTGTTCTAAGTATTGGCGCAGCTATAACTTTGAGATTATCTGTATTTCTGTTCATGGGATTTTGCTGGAGACAGCTAGACCCTGCTCTGTGCTACTGCCTCATTCTTTTTCCAGTCTGTGTCATCCCCAATAATCAGCAATTATTTTATGGGAATTTACAAATTTCTGATGGGATGGAACTTTGTTTTGCCTGGACACAAATAGTGGCAGACCCAGCATTCATACATGCTGTATGTGGATCTCAGGATGCTCCACAAATGCATTGGCAAAACGATCCAATATCTGGCTTCCCAAGCCTTCAGAGATGTCAACCCACTAGGAAAAAGAGGCGGGATTCCACCATAATCTTTTACCATCATAAAATTAAGCTGATCTCTTTCACTTGCAGGAAAAAAAATGCGTGTCCTCATTAATTTTCAAACTGATTTTTCAAGAAGGAAGTCAGAAGGAATGGAGAAGTGTGCACTTTTTAGCTCATTCCAGGAAAGCAAACCAGCAGATATTTCCTCTTGGCTCCATCTGGTCCTAGTTTCTTGGCCACACCCATCTTGGACCTGGCTAATTTCTGCCCTAGTGCAGGTGTATAAAGAACTGACTTCTCTCTCAGCCCTGCCAGTGCTGCAGAGATGGCAGGTAAGATCAGGGCATTTTCATTCTATATCTGCATTTGATACTTCTGGTGTGGTTATTGGTGCATTCCATGGGTGAACCCAATGAGATGGGAGGCAGAGTGGAGTGTTGGGACCTGGCGGTGCTTCATTCCTCCTTCTCCCCTGATGTGTATTGAATTTATTGTGAGAAGTGAGCCAAGACAGCCTGATTTATTCCTTGTGCAGAAACATCCTGCAATATATGATTGCAAGGAATAAGCAGCTTTCAATCTTCAGGAAGGTGGTCCAAGAATTTTCATGGGTTGTAAATGTAAGATAACCTCTCCCACTGTGAGAAATCTGTTAGTTCTTCCAAATTTTATCTCTTTCCTGCTCTAAACAATTGAAAAACTGACTAAATTACTTAAAATAAATCTAGTTGCAACCTTTGGGCTAAAAATCTCCATTTGGGGAAGGTGCTGTGCCACAGTGGGAGACCCTGGTGGAATAGATCATACACATTTCTGCTGTTAATGTTAATGTGAAACAGGAATAGAGATGAATTTCAGAGAGCAGCAGGAGGACTGACAGGGGTGGTTGAAAGACTGATGATAGATGTGGCAAGAATTTTGTTCAGCATTAAGACAGAGGGAGCACAGAGGGATGTGTGGGGTCAGGCTCCTTTCCACCAGCTGCTTGTGGACATTGCCAAAGACCCCAGGACACTGCCTTCTTCCAACTCACCTTCCCAATATCCTCCACCACTGAGGCTGGACTGTACCAGACTGCCTAATCCTTAGCAGTTACTCAGCCCAGTTTGCTGAGGGTCCTTCCCCTCAGAAGTGTCCCTGTGTCCTGCTGACACCTACAGCCCCAGCCCCAATCCCACTGACAGATCTGGACAGAGGGCAGCTCGATTTTATTCCTGTATCCTGAAAAAGATATTGAAACCAAACATGTCAATCTGTTCTGACTCCTCACTGAAGCCCTGCCAGTTGAGGATTTATGTTGCTTTTCTCTCTAGGCGCAAACTCAAGAATGACTCTCCTGGGATCTATCATCACTCTCTGTGTAGTTGGAGCAATGGGCTCCTTGGGTAGGTTCCTGTTTGTCCTTTGGCTGCCACTGTACTGGAAAGGGTGTGAATCAAAACACAGCCTGTGTTCCCAATTAGACACAGCTCCAATAAAGAACAGAAATATCCTGTAGATTGATCCACTAAAAATGAAGTTTATACCCGAGAGATTTGCTAAGGAAACTCCTTATTTAAACAACAACCCATCTGTGCAAATCATCCTTCTATGACAGGGAACCTGGGGCAGAGATTGTATCTTTGGCTTCTTCTGTGCACTTTCCCTTGGGAAATGTCTGGAGCCCCAGGATTGGCTGAGGGAGCTGGAAAGGGGCTCAGCCTGGAGCAAAGGAGGCTCAGGGGGGCCCTTGTGGCTCTGCACAACTCCTGACAGGAGGGGACAGCCGGGGGGGGGTCGGGTTCTGCTCCCAGGGAACAGGGACAGGAGGAGAGGAAACGGCATCAAATTTGTGCCAGAGGTTTAGGTTGGATATTGGGAGAAATTTCTTCATGGAAAGGATTAGGAAACATGGAAACTGGCTCCCCAGGGCAGTGGTGGAGTCACCATCCCTGAAAATGTTAAAAAAAACTGTGTATGTGGCAGTGGGGACATGGTTTATTCGAGAACAAAGCTTCTGATTGTAAGTTATAATTGAGTATCCTCAATTTTTTCTTTTTCTTCTTTTATTTTTTTGAGCAGAGGTTTCAGAGGTGCTGTCAGATTCGTCTCTCCTAAGCATCATTACTGAGGCCAGGCAGTTGGTAGACACCATGTATTTACAGGCTCGAAAAAGGTGAGTTCTTCCTGCATGACAGCCCCAATATTTTAAGACAATAAAAATAAATACATGTGTATTTTCTCTATTTTCCAATGCATATTTATTATGCAGAAGCCTTGGTGCCAGGGCTTTCCTTGTCACAGCTGGAGGGATCCTTTTGCCCAGTTTGGCTGGATTCTGCTCCCAGGACCACCAGCCATGACCTCCAAGTATTGTTTCCTCACCTACACTGCCACGAGCACCTCTCACTGGTCCATAACGGCTCAGATATGCTGGACATGTGTGAGTCCTCTCCTGGCAGCAGGAGTTCTGCCCCTCTCCGTAATGACTGGACTTGTGCAGATGGACACCCTGTCCCAGATAAGAGTCAGTGGAAGTCAAACCCCAGGTATCCTCTGTGATTGTCCCAAAAGGCTGGTACCAGGCAGTGGGATGATTTGGGAAGGAGTCGCTCTCCGCTCATCCTAAGAAGTAGCAAGGCAGAGCCTTGGGACCAGAAGGAGATGGAACAGGAGCAAGGTTGTTCCTCTGTTCACAGAATACACCTTGCAACCTAATACATGTAAAATTTTATCCAGTCACAGTTCATTGATCTGGATTTCCACATGATAGAACGCAGTTTATTGTGACAAGGAGGTGTGACTGCAAACAAAGCAGGGCATTATAGTGCTTTGTTTGCCAAAACCGTCTGAGCTGACGTGCTGATGTGCAAGTAGCTGGTCCTACTGGGTAGGGCCTGCGTGCGACCCTGCAGTGTTGTCACAGCTAAATACCCCCAGTCCAGCCTGACAGAAGAGCTCTGATTTTCGACAAGGTGCTTCATGGAGCTCTTCTATGTTCAGCTTAAAGAGAAAACTGGAGGAAGAGATTGTCAACCCAATGGACTTCCTGAAGCACCTAAAGGACCCCATAGGAAGAACCAGATCTGCAGTCCGTGCTGCTGATTACTTGGAAACTACTTTGAAACTCCTCAAAAGGAAGCTGCATCTCTCTGGGCAACAGAGTTTCAATGTCACAGGTAATGTGATTTAGACCAAAATATCTTACCAAGAACTAAGAGCAGGAAATATGCCACAGCAGATGGCAGAGAACAGCTCTGCCATGACCCAAAATAACCAGGGATAAAACCCTTCCCCAACAGGGGGATAGATTTGAAGGTTGCTCAGAGACAGACCCCCGGGTGTTTTATTCATCATCTTTGAGAGTGCATGTCTCCTATCTTTGTAAAAACAGCCTAACTGTACCTATGACAAACCTGGGACGAAAATCCACTGGAGACTGTAACCACTGAAAATCCTCCATCTTCCACATCTGCTCCTCACACCTGGGTTGTACCACACTGCAAACTCATTGTTTCGTTCCCAGCTGACATAAAACATTCCTGGTGATGATTCTCTCCTCATTACCCTGGAAAATTGCTTCATGCCCACCCAGTTTCCCTAGTCTAGAGGGGATGGATGATCCACAAAAGGGTTTAGGCACCAAATTAACAATTCCAATCCAGATGTTTTATATCCACAGCTCCAATTCAGCTGGCTCTAAAACACTGAGAAGCTGAAATAAAAAAAGAAGAGCAGCATCAGATGTTACTTTACAGGGTTTCTCTTTCAGACCTGCTAAGCAGGAGACAGAGGGAGATGATTTCCAAGGGTACTGGCTGTGACTACCAGACTCGTTCCATTAAATGCCCAGAGAGGGACTTTTACCGAACCATTACTGGGGAGTGCAACAACAGGTAGGATTTGTGTGTGCACAAGGAGAGTCTCAAGTCTGTATTCTGACCCAGGGTAGATGATTTGTGAAAGTGCCTTTTGAAAGGGCAAGCAGAGTGGAATGCTCAATTTAATGAGCCTATAACAGAGGATTCATTTCTACCTTTGCCTGTCAGGAAAAATATGTAATTTCTTGAAAATCTCAGATTTACACCCACTGCCCTTTATGTGCTGCTTAGGATGAAGGAAAGGACTTCTTGGGGTGGGTGCAGGTAAGAAGTTGAGGAAATTTTGAGGCTATGACTCAGTCTCTCATTTTGCTGAAGGCTACGGGAAACCATCCCTCCACCCTCCCATAGGGATAATATTAATTTCCCCAGCTGATTCAGATGATAATATTCAGTATACAATATCATATACATCTGATAAGATTCAGATGTATCTCTGTGATGAGCAAGGGTGGGAATTAAATAAGACTTTAATTCTTGGCTCTTCCAACTTTGTGTATTGCACATCCTTTATCGAGAAAATTAGTTCTTCAGCTTTTTTTGCACATAGTTTCCCTCCAAATTCAAAGCTGGGATTAAACATTTATTTCCTTTTGCACTTTTAATTTTATTTTTTTTTTACCAGAAAATGACCAAATTCCTACTCTGACAATAGCAGTCAATGCTCTTTGTCCTTTTATGTCAGTGCCAGCCCCCAAATCTGAATGGTACTTGCATCCAATGTGCATCTGGCATGAAACAGATGTGCCAGATATGATGACATAGCACAGCTCTGCATAAGTGTGCAGGGAGCTCACACTCACTGGGGTTTTCCAGACTGTTCCCATGGACTGCAGGGCCTCCAGCCCCACAAGGACAGCATTGTCTCTCTGACCAGCAAAGGTGTGGAGTCTCTCTTACTGGAGATATTCCAGAACTACCAGGACAAAATCCTGTGTCATGTGGTCTGAGATGACTGCCAGAGCAGGGACATGGGACCAGGTAACCCCAGTGTGGTCTCTTCCAGCCTGACCCATTTCAGGATTTTGTGTCCACGCTAATTTGAGGCTCAGGGTAGGGTTGTCCTTGGCCTTGTTGGGCTGTTGGAGAGATGAGGAGGTACTGGGCTTGAGGGATCCCTGTGGTGTTAATATTTTCCCAAGGATCCTGCTCAGCTTGAGGCACACACCATGAGAATAGTTTGCCTGCAAGGACGGTAATAGCAATCAGAACCTGACCCTGGTGGTTCTGAGTCCTTAATATTTGATGGACTTGCTTTGGCTCTGGCATAGTCATTTTCCTAGGACATGCTCTTATTTCACAGCACACTGCTGTAAACATTGGATATTCCTCTCCTTTTCCAATGCAGAATCACAGAATCATTTATGTTGGAAAAGACCTTCAAGACCATGGAGTCCAACCTTTGACTCACCCCCACCTTGTCAACCAGACCAGAACCCTGAGTGCCACATCATATAGACAGACATTGCCCGACTTTTGTGCCCACAGAGCCACAGATCATTGGATCAATCAGAGTTATTGTTCTTCTGAGCAGAAAATGCTGACTTTAGCAATTCAGACTTTTTGGAGCAATGTAAGGCAACACCACAATTGTCACAGCTGCAGGCTGAGAGGATCTGTGGAAAAACTTTCTTAAGGGGCAGCCTTGGCACAGATCCCCACAGAGGTGGAGAATCTTCATCCTTGGAAGCTTCCAGCCCCCAGCTGGACAAGACATGGCCACTCCCACCATGCTGATGGCCCTGCTGTGAGTCTGATTTTGAGAGGGCAGCGAAGACAGAGGTAGTACAGAGATTTCAATGCCAGATAAAATTAATGTAGGTTTAAATAACACATGAAATTTATATAGTGACACAAGGCACCTTTTTAGAAAAAGTTGATTTTTCTCCACAGTAATAACTTTGGTATAATTTGCTACCTGGTGTTCTCCCAGTCTCATTTCTGTTACCGGAGCGCTCAGACATGGAATGAAGAGCTCTGAAATGTTGGTCTATACAAGACTGCTGATGTTTAAAAAAATAACCGAAGTTGTTTTTCTGGTGTTGCTGCAGAAATCACTCTCACCTGGGGTCCTCTAACCGCGCCTTTGCACGCTGGCTCCCAGCCGTATATGAAGATGGAGTGTCTGTTCCCAGAGGAGCAAATGAAGGAAAGCACTACAATGGATTCCCACTCCCACTGGTGAGAGTTGTTATCCTAATCCAGCCGTGAGTATGGACATGGCCCTCAATGCATCCATCAGGAAGGAAGCAGTGGCAACATATAGAGTGTAAATTGCTTGATCCTTGATCTCAGGCTGCTTTTCCACAACTGAGTTATGTCTCAGGTTAATATTTTTTGTTGGAGAAAGACATGAGCAAAAAGGTTGTGGATGCTTCCCTAAGCAGTTTCCAAGAACTGCTGCAGTCAGTGCTCAAGGACACCAGGAGGTTTGTAGAAACCACAAAGCATGGGGGTTCTTCAGCCATGTTCTTGACTTTCTGTTTCTTTCACAAACTAGTTTCAGCTGGAACCGGCTTTCTATGGAGCCGAGTTTGGCTGAAAGACTGTGTAATCTACTTTTACACCTGATTGGATGAGCTGGGGACATGGAGCTGAGTAACGCCATAATTAACTCAGTTATTTACCGAAGATCATCTTGTCCATGATCTACAACTACCTGAAAGGAGTAGGTGGGGGTTGGCCTCTTCTCCAAGGGAACAAGTGACAGGACTAGAGGAAATAGCTCCAAATTGTACTAGAGGAGGTTTAGGATATTGGGAAAAATGTCTTCCCTGACATAATGGTTAAGCATTGGAGCAGGATCTCCAGGGCTGTGGAGGAGTCAATCCCTGGAGGTGTTCAAAAAACAGGTAGATGTGGCACTTCACAATATGTTTTAGAGGGAATGAGGATACTCAGTCAAGGATTTATGATCTTGGAGGTCATTTCTGATCTTCATGCTTCTGTGATTCCAAGATGTCACAGTGGGAGTTCAAGTGAGAGGCAAATCCACCATGGCAGAGACAATCACATTTTCATTTCGGTTTTCTGCAGGTTCGAAAAGTATCCAATGAAATTGCGCACACAGCTAATGAGGATGTCACTGCAGACAGGCAGCTCTCACTGGTCTTCATGCACTGGGGCCAGTGGGTCAACCACGACATCGACTTGGCCCCTGCCAGCGGGGAAGGAGCCAGCTTGGAGCTCCAGTGCCACACCAGCTGTGCCTTCAAGCCCCCCTGCTTCCCCATTAAGGTACCCTGACTCTCACCCATGCCACGCTCTCTTACAGCAGCAAAAATAAAATCATAGGACTTTCTGACACATCACTCGGCTCATTTGCTTTAGTTCCCTCCTGATGACTCACGGATGCTGAGCTCTGGCACCTGCATGCCATTCATACAGTCAGCCTCTGTGTGCAACCCCGGGACCTTCAGCCGGGAACAGCTCAACGCCGCCACGTCCTTCCTTGACACCAGCACAGTGTACGGCAGTGATGACTCCCTGGCGAGGAGCCTGAGGAATCTCACCAACCAGCTGGGATTGATGGCTGTGAACCAGGATTTCATGGACGCAGGGCTGGAATTGCTGCCCTTCGAGAACACGACTCACAGTGTTTGTGTTCTCACCAACAAAAGTGCCAACATCCCCTGTTTTAAAGCAGGTAGGGTTCAGCAGCAGGGTTGTTTTTAGTGGGTCATAAAGTCAAAAAGGGACAAATATCTCCTTATCCTTATGGGCCCCTTCCAACAGAGAATATTCTGTGATTCTGTGATATTTGAATGAGGCGTTTCAAGACATGACTATGTAGGGTGGAAGACAGGGAATCTAGTCAGGAAAGAAAAATAATCAAGTAATAATTGATTAATAAAGGTAAAAATTATTTTAATTTCCCAGAAGAATTACAGCAAATTGTTCTTCCTTTATAAAGTCTTTTCGAAAGCAGGAGAAATTTTTTATAAAATAACCATCAGTGCTTTAAACTTCTCAGGAGCTTTTTTTATTCTACATAGAATTCACCATTCGTTACTTTGATGCCAATTGTCAGCTTGTCAGCACAGATTGAGAAAGTTGAGGCTGTTCAACCTGGAGAAGAGGAGGATGCGTGGAGACCTCACAGCACCTTCCAGGATCTGAAGGGACTGCAGGGAAGCTGGAGAAGACTACATCAGTATCTCAAGTGGGAGGACAAGGGGGAATGGCTTCACACTGAAAGAGAGTAGACTAAATTAGATATACAGAAGAAATTATTCTCTTTGAGGGTGGTGAGGCCCTGGAACAGGTTGCCCAGAGTAACTGTGGCTGCCCCATCCCTGCAAGTTTACAGGGCCAGGCTGGATGGGGCTTGGAGCAACCGGGGGTAGTGGAAGGTTAAAATGGGATGGGCTTTAAAGTCCCTTCCATTCTGTGATTCTATGATTCAGTTTTCAACCCAATCAAGACTAACAGTTAAACACTCTTAACCAGTCTAGTTAATTGATTAATTAATTAACCCACTCTGCGTCAGAAGAAAAGTCTAGAAGTTTGTCTGAAATGTAAACAAACTGAAGACAAATACAGAACTTACTAAAAATTTGAAGTGATCTGTCACAGACATAACATTAAAAAAAAACCATTCTAACTGTGAAGTTTGCAAAATAAATCATAAGAATACAGTTTTCTCATTTCCTCATTCTCTGACCATGAGAAGGGTTCCTTGCTGAGTGAGGAGATGCTCAGTGCTTCTTCCATCATCTTACAGAGGGTCTTCACTGAGTCCCCTTCAGTTCTCATAGAATCACAGAACTGTTTGGGTTGGAAGGGAACTTAAAGACCTTACTGTTCCAACCCCCGTGATGGACAGAGACACCTTCCACGAGGCCATGCTGCTCCAAGCCCCATCCAACCTGGCCTTGGACACTTCCAGGGATGGGGCACTCACAGCTTTATTGGCAGAAGCATTGGCACTTGTTACTTTTCTGTTCTAACACAAAAACCTGCTTCTGAAATTGAAAGCAATGTAAAAAATTCCTAAAATATTTTCATTTTAGGTGACAAACGAGTGACAGAAAACCTGGGCCTCTCTGCAATGCACACTCTCTTTGTCCGAGAGCACAATCGCCTGGCTACGGAGCTGAGGAAATTAAATCCCCACTGGGATGGGGAAAAGCTTTACCAGGAGAGCAGAAAGATTGTGATTGCCATAAACCAGGTACTGATTACTGTTTGCTGTTTATCATTCCCACACTTAGAAATGGTTTTTTCTCCAGGCAAAAGGAGGAAAAGGTTTTGCTGAATCAGTGGAGTTATTTATGGGAGTTGGAAATTATGAAAGAGGATGGTCCATCTGAGACAACATGGATATCCAGAGCTTTTTTATGCACCCTGTTACTAATTTATCGATTCTTTATTATATGAATGTATAAATTAGTTATTAGATAAAATAATTTCACATTTAAAAACAATTTAAAATCAGTTCTGGCAAACTTATTCCATTGCTGCAGATCTTTTTTGTGAAGATCTTACAATTCTGCTGCAGAGAGTCCACATTCATTCTCTGCACTTGACTTTTGGTACCATTTCTGCAGCAGCTGCTGGTAACTTGGTGTGCACTTGTGCTTTTTCAGATCATAACATACAGAGATTACCTCCCACTCCTGCTGGCTGAGGAGACCAGCAAGTGGATCCCTTTGTACAGTGGTTACAATGAGAAGGTGGATCCAAGGGCCTCAAATGTTTTCTCCCTGGCTTTCCGATTTGGCCACACGTCGGTGCAGCCTTTTGTGTCCCGTTTGAATGAGAGCTTTCAGCCTTTGGGTTCCTCCTCCCATGTCCCTCTGCATTTGACCTTTTGTGCTCCATGGAGAATTGTAATGGAAGGTAAGAACATAGAGCAGTGATCATAGTCTAAGGGGGAAATCAGCTAGTCAGGCACATGGAATTACAGAATCCCAGAATCATTTAGGTTGAAAAAGATTTCCAAGATCATCAAGTCCAACCAGTGACCCACACCTTGTCACCCAGCCCAGAACACTGAGCACCATGTCCAGTCATTCCTTGAACACCTCCCAGCTCAGCAAGTCCTGACAGTTGGATGTTCCACATCCACTCAGATGGTGCAGCTGCTGCTGCTGCTCCCTGTAGCAGGAGACTCCCTGTAGCAAATGTCAGTCCACCAAAGTCTATGTTAATCAAAACTCTTATATCCCCCTATAATCAGGAGACATGGAGAGAGGGTGGTGCATCCAGTTTAACTGAACTAAAGCAGCATCATTCCTTCCTAGAGCTGCCCATCCCTCTTCCTGGCTCTAACTGGAGTTATGGGGTCCTGCTATTACACAGCCGAGATCTCCAGATGAGTGTTTCTGAGGAAGATAAATGTCTCTTTCAAAATGGGTTAACTAATTATGAGAAATATAATTACACATGTGCATCAAATTTGCCTGTGTTTTGCTCATACTGTCTCCTTAATTGCTATGAAAAAGATGTGGACAGTCAGACATTAATTGATTCTATCACTACATTTAGTGCTTTAATAAATGTCTGTCAATAGGGAATTATAAACAAAAGCAATTGCAAAATCGAAAATGTTGGACAGACCCCCAAGCATCAGGACATGATGGAACCTGGCAGGCTGAGAAGCACACTTGGAAAGGGACAGCAAGTGGATTTAGAGGTGTGGAAGGAAAAGCTGAGGGATGGGGAGAGATAAGGAATTTAGTTTCTATGTCAGGCTTTATTTACTGGCATATGCAGATATGTACAGATTCATACAGGTACCACTGTGAGGGTAGAGAGGCCCTGGCACAGGTTGCCCAGAGCAGCTGTGGCTGCCCCATCTCTGGGACTGTCCAGGGCCAGGCTGGATAGGGCTTGGAGCAACCTGGGGTAGTGCAAGTTGTCCCTGTCCATGGCAGGGGGTGGAATGAGATGGGCTTTAATATCCTTTCCATCCCAAACCATTCTTTGATTCTATGATTCCATGATTCCATGATTCCATACACACATGGTGAAATGAAAATATGGAGATGAAAACCCCACCCAGCCCGTAGTAGACTGTTTCAGCTGCATGAAAGGGACCATCAAAGCTGCACCTTGGCACAAAAAATCTTTCATTGATTTACAATGGCTGCAGGAGGCATCGACCCCCTGATCCGTGGCATGGTTGTGGATCATGCAAAACTCATGAAACAGAACCAGCTGCTCGTTGAGGAGCTCCAGAACCACCTCTTTGAACAGACAGAGGCCATGGGTCTGGATCTAGGAGCCATGAACATGCAACGGGGAAGAGACCACGGCCTTCCAGGTGAGGAGACACAAGTCCACACCTCCTCTAAGATCTTGTTTTTCCTCCTGATGCTTAATCGATGAATGAACTAAGCTTTTTCTATACAAATGAGAAGAACCAGTGCCTTGATTTGAGGGTGAAGGATGGACAGACAGTCAAGCTCAGGGAATAAAAGGTTTCTATATTATAAAAATCTTTTTGGGAGATATTTACAATGAGGACAAAAGACTTAGAAATCAAAGATGATATTTGGGACATTGTAAGAAAGCGGGTGAGAGACAGTGGTGTAAAAGTGCTGGCAAAGAGACAGCATGTGTGGTACAGAAGGCACAGACACAAGTGACCAAATTCAGCTTGGACAGGTCACCTGGGCTTTGTTCTTTGCCCATCAATCTTGTCTTGTGTCCCAGACAAGCCAGAGTTCAGAGCAGAAATGACTTGTACCCACAGATGGGACTGCCCCAGGTGCTAGAGAAGAACAGGTGCTCTTGGATTTAACACAGCCAAATTTCCTCTTTTCTAAGAATTTGATCCTAGAAATTTTGCCTCCCAAAGCTTCAAGGACTGATGCATTCACCCACAACAGTAAAAAGATATAGCCAACAGGATGAGGTGTAGTCACAAAGACAACCCAAACTGTTAGTTTAGCATACATGTGAGAAGGACTTTTGAAAATGTGCTGTTTGTTGATATTGCCTGGACAATAGAGCCTTCCAGGTCATTTAATGCCATGAGAAGAAGCAGGCAGTGCTCATGGGCCAAGACAGATGCTACGGAGATGTGGTGGTGGGTCCTGGTCATCTGCTGCTCCTGCTCTTGCAGGTTACAATGCCTGGAGGGGCTTCTGTGGGCTCTCCCAACCCCAAACTATAGAAGAATTATCTGAGGTGCTGGGCAATCCCAAACTGGCCAAGAAGTTCATGAATGTGTATGGGACACCGTACAATATCGACCTCTGGATTGGGGCAGTTGCAGAGCCCGTGGTTCCCCAGGGGAGAGTTGGGCCTCTCCTGTCCTGCATTATTGGCACCCAGTTCAGAAACCTGCGTGATGGGGACAGGTGAGAGATACATTCCCTGTGGCATTTTTTAAGGGAGCAAATGCTGAAATTTCCTGTGACACACTAATCCAACCCACTACAGCACTCTAGTGAGTGCTCCCAGCAAGGATCACCAATTGATTTTAGCCCAGTTGCCAAAGGACTGTTTTTTGCAGCCTATTTCTCTATTTCTAGATTCATGAGGCTGAGGAGCACCAGCTCCAGATCATGGGGGATCTGCTGTGGCCTCTGTGTGAGATGACTTTTGCTCTCAGGTCATAAATCTCTGCATCCCAGCAGCCTGCTGATGCTGTGTGGTAAAGGCAGGTTCTCTGCACTGGCAGAATCCAGATCTGGCCACATCGGAGACACCTCTTTCTAGAGGGTGTTACTAGAGAAGGTGGATCTAAGAACCATTTAGACCCACCTTGGCCAGGTTCCCATGTCAACAAGTAACCAGAGATTATAAACTGCTTCTGAAAATTTCATTGCAGATTCTGGTGGGAAAACCCAGGAGTTTTCACTCCACAACAGTTGCAAGCATTGAGAAAAACCTCAGTGTCAAGGGTGATCTGTGACAATACTCATATCAAAAAGATACCCAAGGATGTGTTTAAGATCAACACTTATCCTGAGGACTTCCATGATTGCCAAGAGATTGATGGGCTTGACCTCTCATCCTGGAAAGATGAGCCTGAGAGTGCCACAAAAGGTACCAGTGGTCTGAGATCTGTCAAAAATAATAAATCCGCTGTGAGGTCTCTTCAAAAAAAAAAAAAAAAAGAAAAAAAAAAAGAAAAAATGAAAAAAATATGAGAGAATTAAGGCTTCCACAGTGACTCTGCCCTCCAAAAAATTATGACTGTCCATTTAGCTGCACTCAGACAGCACTGGAGGCAGAGGTGCTGTTAACTGGGTTTCCAGGCAATCCATCACTTTCATCATCCCTTATTCCCTGCTTCTTCCTTTCAAGCAGATGGGAAGTCCTTCAAAATCCAGCCTGTTCTGGACCTTGGGAATTTGTCCACTAAAGACCTTATTCCAGGACAACCATAGTCTTTCCTGACAGGAAAGATGTTGGTGAAAAAATCAACTAGAATTAGCCAACCTGCTCCAAGTTCCTGCTCTCCCCTCACCTTCCCCAAAGCTTTAAAACAGTTTAAGGTATATCTGGAGTAGGTTTGACACTGTATGGCCTCATACACCAGTAGCTGAACACACATGACCAAAGGTTATGATGTGCCACAGTAAAGCAGTGTCTTCGTCTGAGAGTTGTGGACACTCAGTGTTCTACTGAAACACTTTTGACTAGGGCTCTCCCAACTGAAATGATGTGATAGAACAGAGACTTGAAGAATGGACTGGATTCTTTTTTCTTCTGACAACCAATTTATACATGATCACAATAAAGGGGATCACCTACACTGTCCTTCTGCAAGGCACAGACCACAAAGCATCTCCATGCAGTTCCTGTATTGAGTTTGACTAACTATTTGAGGGAAACACTGTTGTTTGAGACAGATATTTGCACTTAAAGGCTAAATTATGGTGGCTTCATCCTGTTTGTTAGGACTTGAGTCCAGCTCACCTTCTCTCTGAACAACAGAGTTTTTTTCCATTTTTAAAAAATTGTATTCTTATGGTCATTAAAATGTGCTGAGCTGCTTCCTGTGGCTCCTTTCTCACCAGGCTCGGGGGAAGTCAAAGTGTTTGTGTAACCCAGAGAGAGTGAAATTCCAGGGCTAAAGGCAGCTGCTAGAAGTTTAACCTTTTGAAATGGCAAGAAATTGCCCCCAAACCATTCATTCTAAGGTGGAATGCACCATGGTGTCTCAGTGGTGCAAGGATACAGGGATGACAAAAGGTGGACAAAAATGGTGTGTCCAGGAAAGACTTTCTGCCTCTCAGCAGCTTTTTTTGCTTTATTGGCAGTTTCTAACCTTACTCATCAGACCAGCGTTGGAGACCCGTAATGGTGGCACTGAGCTGCTCTTGGGAAACTTCTGCCTGGACATCAGGCACTGCTGGCTGCTGTTGAGTGAACATCAGGACATGGTTTCCAAGAGGGGAGCTCAAGACTATGTAATCTGTTTTATTTCCTGCAATGTGATTCTTTAAAATATAATTTCTTTCTAAAAACTTCCCATTATGTTAGTCTTCAGATGGAAGGGCAATGATATTTTGTTTTCTGTTGTCCTAAAAAATTGATCAGAGACTTTGTGACTTTCTAAAAATCATAATTAATGACAAGTTATTTTACTTCCCATGTGTGAATGGGTGTCAAACCTGCAGGTTGGCATGTTTGCATTGCAAAATAAAATTCCTTACCCTTTGTACCTGCTCAGAAATTAGCACATCCATGTAATCTTCACCAAAACTTTCCCAGTTTCCTGGGTTTGCACAAGAGAAGAAGCTGTTTAGGCTGCTTCTAATCAGCAGTGAGATTTCAGCCTTTGAAGACTCTAAAGCATGGCAGCTGCATCTTGAAGCCTTGAAACAAGTTTTATTTAAATCCTACTGTGAACCTGTGTGGTTTGGGTATTCTGGGCAGTAATAAAACACATCTTTGTGCACTCACCTACAACTGGCACCAATGACAGATTGAGGGCAGAAGGGGTGGAAATCTTTCCATCAGAAAAGGGCCTGGGGGAGCTGGTTGACTGTGGCTTAACAAGAGCCCAAGTATGCTCAGGTGGGCAAGAGTCCAATGACAGCTGGGCTGTGCCAGACATAGTGTGACCGGCAGGATCAGGGCAGTGACTGTCCCCCTGTGCTGGCACTGCTCAGGCCCCACCTCAAATCCTGTGTTCAGTTTTGGGCCTCTCACTGCAAGAAAGACATTGAAAGGATGGAGCATGACCAGGGAAGGGAATGGAGCTGTGAAGGGTCTGGAGCCCCAGGAGCAGCTGAAGGAGCTGGGAAGGGGCTCAGCCTGGAGAAAAGAAGGCTCAGGGGGGCCCTTGTGGCTCTGCACAACTCCTGACAGGAGGGGACAGCCGGGGGGGGTCGGGCTCTGCTCCCAGGGAACAGGGACAGGGGGAGAGGGAACGGCCTCAGGCTGGGCCAGGGGAGGCTCAGGGTGGACATCAGGAGGAATTTCCCCATGGAAAGGGTGGTCAGACCCTAGAAGGGGCCCAGGGAGGTGTGGAGTTCCCATCCCTGGAGGTGCCCAAGGAAGAACTGGGTGTGGCATTCAGTGCTCTAGGCTGATTGAGAAGGTGAGGATCAGCCATAGGTTGGACTCGATGATCCTAGAGGACTTTTCCAATGTAAATGATTCTGTGAATCTGCGTGTGATTCTGTGTAAGTCAGACCTATGTCCAAAACATTCTTTGGCTTTGGTTCATAGCTAAACATACCAGCACAAAAAAGCAAATCACATTGTGGCTGGTGGGCATCTTTTGACAGAGGAGGCAGAAAACTGGACTCAGAAATCAGGAGCTGCAGCTCCCAGAGTGTGTTTGAGTTGAAAGATATATAGGCTGTGCTAAAAATCATGACGTTATCATAGAATCATCATAGAATTGCAGACTCATTAGGGCTGGAAAAGAACTCCAAGATCATCAAGTCCATTAACCCAACACAGCCACATCAACCACTAAACCATGTCCCTAAGCACCAGATATACACATCTTTTGAACACTTCCAGGGATGATGATTCCATCTGGACATGGCAAGGCTATTAGGCAGCATACTCCTGCCTGCCTCTGGTTTCCCCAGACAAGTCCCTCTAGCACTTTGAACATGTGCCTAACCCTCAAAGCAAAATCTTCCACAGCTTAAAAGGAAGGTTAAATATGCCAAAGAAACCACCAAGGCCTGTAGACACAAATAAGGTCTTTAATTCCCCTCTCCCAAAGCTGCATTGGTTTCTGTCTCTCACGGCATAGGTACCTTCCAAATCCTTCGCACGGAAGAGGAAGAAAACAGTGCCTTCTCTTGAGTGTGTTCCAGGGGAATGTGGCAGCCCTCAAACCCCAAGGCAGCCACTTCCCTGGCAGCATGGTCACAGGCTTGGGATCAACGCCTCCGCCTTGTTGGATCTGAACAGGGAAAGGTGGTTATATGCAGGCAGCAATGATCACAGGAAGGGCCCAGCTCTGCCTGGGGTCTGTCTGGTGGGACATTCTCAGCAATATGATTACACAGAAATGTCCAGCTGTCCATTGTGTGTCTGTCCCCTGGGTGGCACAGTTCTCTGGGAGGAACACAGCAACATTCCCCTTGGAAGCTTCTCTCCTTGGTGGATGTTTTGCCAGTCTCTGGTATGTCAGTGTTGCAATCCACAGTTGTCTCTGCTGCTTGACCTTCCTGTGGTTGCCATGGCCTCCCCTCAGTTGTGGCACACACAGCTGGAGCTGGAAGATGGGATTGTTAATGGGAAGCTCTGTTCGTAATTCCTGATATCCCCTGGTAGGCAGAGAGCATGGAGTCACGGACCTGCTCTGTCAGCTTGGGAACATCATCTGGGCCCAGGCCCACTGTCTCCACTTCTGGCAGGATCTGGATGATCATCTTTCCTGGAAGAAGGTGAGACAGGGTGAAAAAAATTTGTGAGTGATGTAGAAGAGCCAGAGGGAGTACAGCAGGAGGGTTGTTGCCAACCAAGGAAATGCTCTCATTCCCAAACCAGTGGTGTGGGAGTCCAGCCACATCCCAAACGCACACAGCAAAAATCCATCCTGGGCTTTTCCCATACACAGAGAGCACAAGAATCGTAAATACAGAAACAGGTGAACCTCTCCTCCAACACAATGCATGTTTCGTATAGGATGAGTTTTCATAGTGGAAAGATCTCAGGGTCTATCTAGATCATGGGCAAAAAGAAGATGTTTAATACAACACATCCAAACTGGCTGTGGTCTGTCTATGTGTACCAAATTTAGCATGGTCTCTCCTTCCAAAAACACACTTTGGGATGAGAGAAATTGTGGCCAGGATTCCCTGGTATGTCGGATTTCTCTGGGGAAGCGCCTAAGCGATGGACTGGTGTAAACTAGAACATACTGGGGAGCTGCCATCACTTTCTTCTGTTCTGGCACCAAAAGTCCCCTGTTTTGGCCCAGTGGAGACAAGACAGTGCCTGCACAGACAGGAATCTGGGGATCTGGGGAGAGTCTGTGATGTGTTGTAATGTTCTTGCATGACTTTACACATGTGCCTGGAATGAGATCCAGCAGTGCCGGCAGCAGAGCTGTGGGAAGGAGGCAAAATAAGCATAGAGAAGAACTTCACAAAAAAAAAAGGTTTTGTCATGTTGGATGGGGCTTGGAGCAATCTGGTCTAGTGGAAGATGTCCTTGCCCATGGTAAGAGGTGGAACGAAATGAGCTTCAAGTCCCTTTCAACCCAAACCTTTATGTGATTCCATGATTCTATGTTGCCTGCCTGTACATCTTACACCCAAAGCCAGGCTGGTACCTCACTTTCCTTGCTCCTACTGAAATAGCAGAGTGATGACAAGGCTGTGCTGAAAATTCAGGTCTCTTGGGAACAGACTTCCAGTAAGTACCAGACATATTCCATGAATGACAGTGTCCAACACGGAGCGGGGCGTTTGAGAGGCTCCTCAGCACACTCAGAGCCACTGCAGACACAGGGAACTGTCCTGACCCACAGACCTGCTCAGTGTGCAGGAATCTTGACCACCATCTTCAGAATCAGCTCTGGCAAAACTTCCAGCTGGGGGAAGTAGGAAAGTACAAGAAAAGCTAACTGGGGTTCTTTCTTCAGCAGTGCATGTCCTGCCTGTTTAATAGACTTTGGAAAAGGGCTCAGAGATCAGCTGAGCATGGAATTAGCTAACCATGAATTCCCAGAGTGACTGAAGTTGTATATAGGCAAATGTACATATAACTGCAAAAAGTCTTTCCTAAAAAGCTCAGGGAATTTTTGGAATCTCCATCCTTGGAGTTAATGCAACTTTTTCTGGACTGTTCACAAAGCAAGCTCATCTGTCTTTCACCTGGCCTTGTTTAAAGCAAAATGTTCAGCCGCTTTGAAGATCCCTCCCCAGGAGGTTATTCTCTGATTTCCCAGAGCAGGGATGTAAAGTGTGGGGAACAGGCTGGCAAAATCCCTGCTCATGGTCCTATTGACCCTCAGGTGGGGGAACACTTCCAGATCCAGAAGACTTTTTTGTGTAAACAGGGAGAGGATAAGCCCAACAGGTAAAAGATGACTGGAAACAGGTAATTCCATATTTATAGTTTGCACTACTCCCTCTTTCCAGGTGTCTGCTGCAAGGGAATGACTACATCCAGACACAACAATGGGAGGAATAAGAATTTCATATGCTGATCCTCTCCTCAGGGAACACCAGGGCTAGCCTGGGAAAGAGTGGGAAGTGGCAGAAGTCCATTTTAAGGTGGGCAGCAGCTAAGGGAGCAAAGGAACAGGATGGGTTACTTTTCTCTGTTGGAATTTGTACCATTTTTTTCTACATTTTCCTTCTGATGCCCAAGACTTGTGTTACTTTTTTCCCCCTAAAATTTTGTCTGTGCCCAGTAGAAATTTTTGTTACCATAAAAGTTTCCTAGTTCTCCATGCACCTGCAGATCCAAGGGCAGCATGGGGGGGTCAGGGGCATGACCTGCCCCAGGACTCTGCTGCTTCTCCAAATTCTCTTGGACAGGTATTGGACAAGCTGTGAGAAATCCAAGGGGAGAAGAAAAAGTGACGCCTGAAATGTCCCATTTCTTCCCAAGAAGACAGAAGCTGCTGTTTTCTGGGTGGTGTCTCCACATTGCACATGGTCATCTGCCCACCCCACCCATGGCTCCAAGGACTGGGCTTGCACCACCAGCCATACCATTCTTTGCCCCAAGTCATCCTTACCTGGTGTAAATTTCTTCTCCTTCTGATTGTAGAAGCTGTTGTAGGAAGACAACACTACAGGAATAATGGGGACCTGGAGGGGAGGCAGTCTACAGTGAATATACACATCTCCTCAGGCTTCCTCCAAAATTCAGCTCATGTTTTCAGGTGAATCCTGCAACTTGTTGATAATTATCACCATCAGTGTCACAGCAGACACTTGGAGGATTATTTGAATATTTAGATCATTTAACTGTATCACCCCATGTCCTCACTATTTGTATTTTCATCTCTGTATTTAGGCCAATAGTTGTGGATTGTCAAATTACTATCTACAGATGCCAACTTAGCAGAAACTTCCCTTTGCAGGTCCAGGGCTCTTGTCAATATCCCCCTGCTTTTACCCCAAGATGTAACAAAGGTTTTTCATTTGTCACAGAAACAGACCCCTCCTGTGCCACCTGCAAACCCACAAAGGCTCCTGGATATGTACTCAATCCATAGGGAAGCCAAAGACAAGGACTCTCTTTTGCTGGTGGACTACAGCAGGCAAATCGCACTCCAGGGGCAGAAGGAGGGTGGGTCTCACCTGGGCTTTCACAGCCAGCTGGAAGGCCCCACGTTTGAAGGGCAACATGGAGCCACCATGGTTGCGAGTTCCTTCAGGGAAGATCAAGACACGCAGCTGCAGGAGGGAGAAGACATTAGGGCGGAAGGACCTCCAGGTACAATTCTAAGCCACTGCAGAGGAATGGTGCCCTGGGGCTCATCTCTGTACCCCTGACCTCCATTCATGGGCACAGAACACACTGATGCTCTCACACTGTTCTGCTCAGTGCCCAGCCCAGAGACAAAGATCTCTTTCCACCCACATTCAGATTCCTGTTTTCCTGCGGCTCCTCACTAGACTCCTCCCCACTCACATTGTTCTTGTGCAGGGAGTGTGCCACCTCTGTCAGAGTGCCAATGGACTCCTCCCTCCTCTTGCGGTCGATGAAGATGACCCCTGTGAGCCAGCAGGCCAGGCCGAATGTGCCCATGTACAGGATCTCCTTCTTTGCAATGGGCACACAGCGCCTTGGCAATATCTCCATCATCACTGCAAGGGGACAACAAGGACAGAAGAAGTTGTCATCTGCACTCAGGGTCCCTCTAGGTTCTGGGCGACAGCCCTCTACTCTAGTAGATGCCTGAAGCTTCACAGAATCCCTGGGGAATTTTGGGGGTCTCCAGACCATCCACTCAGGACTGGCAGTGAAGGAGAGCAGCTATGAGAGGGTTGTGGTCAGCTGAGAGCCTTGTCCCCGTTCCCTTGGAGAGGGTGAAGCTGATGTAGCTTGAAAATGCCTCTGATACCTTAGAGATCAGCCCTGGCTTGAGGCTGGCTGGAGAAGGGCTCTGTAGCAGCCACTCCTTCCTCTCTGCCTGTGACACCTGGGGTTCCATACAACCCATCCCTACAAACACCAGGGGCCAGGAGCAGGAGAGAGGATCACCACATACCCAGGATGTCAAGGGAGGTCTGGTGATTCAGCACCAGGACAAATGGTTTCTTAGTCCTGAGGTTCTCCTTGCCCTTCACCACTATCTGAATGTCAAAGATGTATTTGAGTGGCAGGGTCAATGTGCGCATAAACCTGGAAAAAAGAGTGGAAATTAGCCAAAGAGATGCCGAAATTTGGGACCAAACTCTGCATCCAAACCAGCCCAACTCACACATTGCTTCTGCCAGTTGCCCACAGACACAGCTTTGACTATGACTTGGAGAAGAACAATTAGTGTCCCTCTGCAGCTAATTATTTAATTATAGAAGACAAATACACATTACAGGTTTCCCTCAAGCCGTACATGACCAGTGACCCAGCAACTACAGCTCTAGAAGTTCCATGGATCAACCAAATATTTGATAATATCCAGATTCACAGCCCCCTTTTGTACTTTGCTTTCCGCCCTACTTTGCTGAGTTGGGAGTATGAGCTGCAATAAATCTGTGCCTAACCCTGCTGGCTGTGGAGGGAGGTTTGCCTCTAGGCTGCAATGCTGGGAGCCTTATTTGAAAAGATATTGGTAAAATAGCATCTTTAAAAAAGAAAGGTCAGGCACCAAATTTAAGAGGTAAACAAAATTTCTCAAAGCAAAAGGCTGAAGCTCAGTTAGGAGATATGAATTTCCACTGAAGCATAAAATGGAGTAGTAAATTATGCTTCTGCAGCACTTCAGGAGGGTTCAAGCACTGTGTTGCCATGTAGCAGAGTCATCTTCTTGTCCCCATTCAGCCCATGTTCCTGATTTCCACCACCACTGATCACTCCTGGACACCCCACGCAGTCTCCAGGTGAGTCCACAGCCTGGAGAATCTGAATGGAATCTGGAGAGACAGGATGGGCAGCAATGGGATGACCTGGGGGACTGCCAAACCTGGAACACCAGGCTGTCACTGAGCTGATGGGAACACCAGTGCCCATTCAGGGGCCAGCACTGCACCATGATGATGTCTCAGGTGAGCACTGTCTCAGAGTAGTGAAAGAGAAGAGCCCCTGGAGTGGCTTTCTCAACACAACTTTGTAATAGAACGCTCAGCCATGGGGAGGAGAGAAATACAGCTCCAAAGACCAGATGAAAGAGCTCTAGTAAAAGTAGCAATATGCATTACATCCAGGTTGTTGGCATTACCTGCTTTGGCAAATCTATGTCACCTTTTACATCCTTTCTTTACATAATTTGTTTTTCTTTTTATAAACCCCAGACCAGTAATAAAATCCACACCCCTTCTCTGGATTACAGAGTCTGTCATCTCCCCACATCAATGTATACAACTGATCCCTCCCCACCACAGCACACTCCCAGAACCCTCCAAATCAAAGCACTGGATAGAGTGGACTCTATCAATGCTCAGAAAGGAGCCACAGCCACAGACAACTTACATCATGTTGTCCACGTTACGTCCACGAGGAATACTGAGGATGGCAACACCAATGCTTATGGTGAAGAGCCACAACTTATAGAAAGTCATCTTGCAGAAGAATCTGAATGCAGGTTTCACCTGGTAGAGGACTAGAAAGGCAATGAGCAAACAGGTAAAGGGGTAGTGGAGCAGGAAAAGCTCCATGCTTCCAGCCCGGACCGTGTTGAGCAGAGCAGTGAACGAGTCACGAGCAGCTGGTGATGTAGAGCAAAGGTGAGATTCCCTCCATCAGCTACATGTGGGCGGTGCAAAGCTGGAACGAGGTGTGGGAGTGAGGCTTCAGCCAAGCTATGCTCTCTGCTGGGAGCTGAACTCACCGTGGGAAGCCAGTTTAGCAACAGCACTGTGAGAGCTCCAGGAGGCTGGATGGCAACAGGGCAAACACAGCAGCAAAGCTGCATGCAGGGGCTGTGGGACTGGCAGAGCTTGGAGAGCCCCTTCAGGGGATTCTGGGAATAGGAACCCTATGGAATTTTAAGAAAATCTTTAGTGGGGAAAAGCAAGGTGTATCAGACAGCACAAACCCCGCCCAGAGAAGTTGTGGCTGCCTCATCTCTGGAAGTGTCCAAGACCAGGTTGGGGCTTGGAGCAATGTGGGATAGTGGAAAGTGTCCCTGATCATGGCAGGGGTGGAACTGGATGATATTTAAGTCCATTCCAGCCCAAACCATTCCATGATTCCATGATTCTATGACCCCAGGCTGTCTCACTTTGTGCAAACATTGATCTTTGCCAAGCAAGATGGCTACAAGATGTCCAGGACATCAGAAATCAGTATTTTAGAGCAGAGAAAAACAGTGATCTGAGCAGCCAGACCCTGCCCTACGCATCCGGGAACTGGAAGGACCAAGCTGAGCAGCTGGACATTCTGCATGCACAGTGCGAAAAGAGGGAAAAGTGCCACTAGTCCAGACAAAAAGATAAAGCAAGAGCAGCAGCTTCTGATGTTTTCTTGCCAGAGGCAGGTGCATGTTCAGACAGCATCTGCATAAGTGAGGAGTAAATCAGAAAAACGCAGGTATAACCTAGGACTGCTCCAACTGCATTTCATCTCCTAAAACAACTGCGTGAATTGCAATAGCCAGAATGACTGGGCTGAAAAACAAGAGTTTCAAGATTTATCATCTGCACACCTGGCCTTGCTCTAGCAGCTGGCACTTCAAAGGAGCAATGACTCTCAATTCCAGTCAGGTCTGAGAACTGCAGATTCTCAAAAGTTAATAGCCCGAGGACCCATAAAACCACAATGACCACCACCTACAAGCTAAAGAACAATGTCAAAACCTTGAGGACAGTAAAATTGGCAAGACTCAGTGATATTTCCTGAAGAAGCTGAGGAAAGACATAATAATATAGAAAGGCACTGCCTGTGCTCCCTGCTCCTCTGGCTTAGCCAGAGACCCTTCTTCTCATGACTTTCATTGGAAAACTTGAGAGAAGTGACTGCAGTCTCACCTCTCTGCTCTCCCAAGGCATCTCTGCAACCACAGGAGAGGCAGCCAAAGCAAAGAGCTTCTCCACAGCCTCTGAACAGTCCCTGCATGAGCAAATGGGCACTACAAGAGCCCCATGTGTACACACTGGGACCCTCTGAACTGGTGCTTGCAGAGACTAGGTGGGAGGCTCCCTGTGGGAGCCAGCGCTTAGAGAAAAAACATGGCTTCTTTCTGCTTCTCCAAGGTTTGATCCAGCAAACAGTTCCCTTTCTATGCCTGTCAGCCTTTCCTCTATCTCTTTTGTACAAAATTATGGCCTTTTGCAACTGGGGGAAGGTTAATTTGATGCACAGCTGGTTCATCCTGGCATACCATGAGAGGTTCCTAAAATGTAATGCCAGTGAAAGGAGTGGAATGGCTGTCCTGCAAGGATGGCTGTGGTTTCCAAATCAGGGTACTGTTGTCAGGTTTCTGCTGTAGAAGAAACCTTTGACAGAACTCTGCCCATAGAAATCCACACAGAATGTCAGGGACAAGGAAGTCTGCATGCTCACAAAAGTTCATAAACCATTGAAAATGTTTCATTTAAGTCACTGTCAGCAGTTTTCAAAGACTTCACAGAAACATTGAGGTTGGAAAAGACCCCCAGGATCATTGAGTCCAACCTGTGACTGATCCTCCCACCTTATCACCAACCCAAAACACTGAGTGCCATGTCCAGTCCTTCCTTGGACACCTCCAGGGATGGAGACTCCACCATTTCCCTGGGCAGCCCCTTGCAGTGTCTGACCACCCAAGACGAAATTCCTCCTGACGTCCAACCTGAACCTCCCCTAGTGCAACTTGAGGGCATTCCCTCTCCTCCTGTCCCTGTTCCCTGGGAGAAGAGCCCAAATTCCTTCTGGCTGCACCCTCCTGTCAGGGAGTTGTGTAGAGTAAGGAGGTCTTTGGTTCCAACAGCTGGTAAGTGTCTCTGATGAGTATGGAGAAAGCCAAGGACAGTCCCAATTCACCAAGGACAGACAAGCAGCTCAGCTCTAACACAGCATTCATGCTCCAAACCCACAGACAGCAAAATCTGCAGCTATAATTGTCTCCTGTTGCAAGGATCCCCAGTGCCTGGATCTATCCTGCTCCCATTTCAGAAGCAGTTGGCTCTTGCTTAACCTGCAAGGTGTTTTCAGAAATTGCAGCTCTAATGAAGTCTCTAGACCAAGTGTGTCCACGCCCAGTTGACTCCTTTCTGCCCCTGGGTCTTTGCACCCTTTCCAGAACCTGGCTCAATTTAAGTGAATCTGAGATAGGGAGAGGAGGGACTTACTCACACCGTGAGCTTTTGTCACAAAGTTTTAATGACTCTCCCGCTCCCCAGATCTGCTCAGCCACACATTGGCCAGAAGAGAGAGGGGAGGCAGGGAAAGTGATCCCATGTGGTGGGAAAAGGCCAAGAAAATGGTCTTGTTCACCATATAAAAGCTCAGAAGAGGATGGACTGTTGTCAGCACAGCAACGTGTGAGAGAGGAGTCGGTGAAGATGAAGACCACAAGTGACTTCCAAATGCAAAACAATGATTCCGGCACAAAATACAAGAATTGGATTTTGAAATTGGAGTGATTCCCACTGAAAACTGCTGGCATAAATATCTACTCTGAAATAGATTGGAACAAGCACCAATCTCTTCTTTCTGGTAACCAGGGACAGGACCTGAGGGAACAGCTGGAGCTGAATTGGGGGATTTAGTAGGATATCAGGAAAGGTTCTTCCCCCAGAGGGTGCTGGGGCACTGAACAGGCTCCCCAGGGAATGGGCACGGCCCCAAAGCTGCCAGAGCCCCAGGAGCATTTGGACACTGCTCCAGGGATGCACAAGATGGGACTGTTGGGGTGTCAGTGCAGGGCCAGGAGCTGGACTTTGCAACTCAGGATATTCCATGTTTCTATGATAAGTTATTAAAAGGCAGTGTTGGGTCTGGCCAAGGACAGCATCAGTCACCGGCCTCCAAAGTGTGAACAAGTCACAATGGAATTCATCACCTACTCCTCACTTAGAGGCATTAATATTGATACTAAAACCTTCAGAGAGGTTCTAGTGTAAATATTTTAGAGAATCGACATCAACACTGAGGAAACCTTTTATGATGCTCTGGCTGCAGCTCCACAATGAAGCTATATAACTCTCATATTTACAAGGCACAGATTCACTTTGGAGACCAATTTATGAGCAAAGGCATGGCTGGAAGTGCTTGTAATGACAAGAGAAGAAGTTTTACAAGAAAAGGTGCTCATGAAGATTTATGTGGTATCAAGACAGGCCTGACAGAAAACAGTATAACAGCATGGGAGAAGCCTGGGCTGCAGGATTTGAATACATTGGATAGCTTAGAGCCAGCCAGGTGAACTCTGGCTGGGAAGTAAAAAAGATTATCACTGTAAATCATACGAAAATTGAAGTAGGAAAGGACACCAGTAGCTGGTTGGCCTGCAAACCAGCTACTCAGAGCGGGGTTAACTGAAAATCCAGAGAGCTTGCTCAAGGCCTAGACCATTAGGGAGAATACCCAAAGAGATACCAAGATTTCTCTCATCCCTGTATCTGCATCACATCACTATCACAGGGAATAATGTTTGTCTTTGAGTAAGGGTTACTTCCCTTGTTGCCCCCTGCATCTTGTTACCTCTTGTCCTTTCCATGTGAGCCTCTGGGAAGTGTCTACCTTCACAGCTGCTCCTTAGAGAGACTGAAACCACTCTCCCTCCCATCCTCCAGACTGAGCAGATCCAGCTTTCTCAGCCTGTCTTTACATCCCATATGCTGCTACCCACTGACCACCTTGGTGAGCATCCACTGAGGAAAAATGTAGTTGGCACTGGGAGAAGGATCTGACAGGATGAACAAGCAGAGATAGACATCGGGGCCTGAGCTGAAACAGCCAGGGAAGGCTGTTGGTGGGAAAGTGAATGAGAGGCCTCAACAGAGCTGGGAGGGAGAGATGCCCTTCTGAAACCAGCAGCAGAGGCTGATAAAGGCAAATCATCCCACCCTAGCTCCTGCAGGAGGCATCCCCCACCTCAGAAGCTCCACTGGCCAAGGCAGACACATGCCAGGCACCCTATGGACAGTCCCCATGTTGCTGTACCAGCATTGCATATGCTTGATCAAGTTGATAAAGTAAATCAAGTTGTCCAAATTTCAGCTTAGCTAAAAAGAAAAAAATCAGCTGTCTGTGTTCAGTGCACACAGAGGGGTTGTGGGTGATTTTGAGCCACTCACATCCTCCCCCAGAGGGGAACTGCTGAAGTCAGCAGGTAATGAATAATACTCTGTCCCCGAGGGGCTGAGCAGACATGGGGCTATGTCACCATTAGACAACCAAGAGTGGCAAACCAGAGCTGTAGAGACTGGGACATCCCAGTCAATACCTCCCACCCATCAGCGCTGACTTTCATAGTTCTGCATCACACAGGAGTTGGTGTCAGAGGCTTCAGGAAGAAATATCTTCTTTCATTAACAACACACAGCTTCTGGAATGGCCTTTTCACAATATTCCCACAGAAAACCTACCACCATCCTCCACTCACGTGTGGTTGCTACACCTTTTACAAAGAACAGCAAAGAACATCTTGGCCTCAGCCCAAAATTGCAATTTATTAAGCAACAACAGGAATATAGCAGGCTACAAAGGGAGGAGAAAGTGGGTTTGATCCCTTTCAGGAAAAGGGAAAAAGCTGGATTGAAACTAGAATAGTTATTACTTTCTTGTATGTTCAGATTGTTCTTTGCCAGGCCACATCCCACCAGCTCTGCAGGCCAGTGCTGAGTCACTCCGGCTGATGCCAGGCTTCAGGAATAACTTGTCACAGGTTTCTGTCACATCAGGGGATGTTTTGAGCATTCTGGACTAGAGGAAATAATATGATGATGGATGAGAAAACTCTCATCCATGTGGCAAATTTCCTCCTTCTGTATGGAAGAAAAACCTGACACAGGGCATTTTAGGACACTATGTTTGGGGTGCAGGACAACTATTTCTTCTCTCAGAGGCATCCTGCCATTAGTACATTTTCTCTGGAAATTGAAGTATTTATTTCTTTCAAACAAAAAAATCGGATAACAAAAATCAACTGTCATTCCAATGCCCTGGATCATTCTGTGGGGGTTGAAAATTTTAAAAGGAAGGTCCAAAACATGTGTTTGACAGTAAATCTTGGTGAAGCATTGTGTGGTTCCATAGCCTAAGCCAGCAGTAGGTGTGATTTGGGATCAGCCTCTGGACAACTCGTTTCACTTGGCTTTGTGATACTGAGTGATTTCACAGAGCTGGGATATCTCTTCATGAAGTTCTTTTATTCCTGGGCTCCATCCCACTGTAAAGTCTCCATGCAAACCAAGCTCAGCTAATGACAGAACTGTGCCCAAACATTTGAGGCACTAAAAGCATAAACACAGTAAAAATCAATAATCCACCTCAGCAGCTTTCCAAGTCTGGACATCCGGGAAATCCTCAATGTTCAGCATTTAAAGTCACCAGAATCCTTTTCTAGAGGAGATACAAAGCATCATGTTAACAGAAAAGAACCTGCCATAGCTCCCTGATACCTTGTGGGATTTGTTTCCAAAGGTTAGACTGGAATGGAGGGATCAAAAACTAGTATTATGAGAGTGTGGCAGGACCAGACTGTAAGAGGAAAGGAAGAATGTTTTGTTTGGAAAAGGCACTGGAACAGTCTGCCCTTCTCTAGGGAGGGATGCTCTTCCCTACATCTACTTCCCAGGGATTTCAGGGAGCATTATGCAAGGAATTAGACCTCAAGAATTTTACAAATCCTGAAGGCAGGTGACATAAATAGTGTAAAGATAGGCAAAAACTGTACAAACAGAGATCAAACCCAGAAACCCTTCCATAGACTGGGAATTAATTTTCAAATGCTGAGTTGCTTTTGGCCTCACAAGGATATGCTGACAAACAGCATCTCGACAGACAGACAGAGCAGCCTTCCCAGTCGGAGCATTGTTTCCCCTGCAGGAAACCCTGGAATCAACAGTGAAGAGCTAAATGGAAAGTCTATTAATCAGAAAAAAAATCCCAGAATTCCAGAATGGTTCAGGCAGGAGGGAATCACAGTAGGATCACCTGGTGCCACCTCCCTGCTCAGGCAGGGCCATCCCAGAGCACAGGGCACAGGGCTGTGTCCAGAGGGCTCTGGAACATCCCCACTAAGGGACACTCCAGCCCCTCCCTGGGCAGCCTGTTCAGGGCTGGGCACTGCCCAGGGCAGAAGTTGTGCCTCCTGTGCAGGGGGAATTGCTGGGCTCAGTCCCTGCCCGTGGCTCTGGTGCCACTGCTGGGCCCCGGAGCAGAGCCTGGGCCCTGCTCTGCCCCTCCCTGCCCACAGGGACACCCAGGGCTGAGGGCCCCTCTCAGCTGGGGCTCCTCTCCAGGCTGAGCAGCCCCAGCTCCCTCAGCCTTTCCTACTTAGAAAAAAATCCCAGAATAGGGCACTTGGCTTGGTCTGCCAGAAGAAAATCTGCATTTTGTAGGAGCCAATCTAAGTGGTGAACTGGAGCATCTAAAGCTGGTACACAGGTCCAGCCCCATGCTAGGCAGCTCAGTTTTAAAGCCCAGAGTCTGGCTTTCTCAGGGGTCTGCAGGCAGGACCTGCTGCTGTTTGCAGATCATACCTTGCTCCTCGGTGCTCTTTGACTTCCAGGGTCTGAGGTCCAGCTTTGGGATCTGATTGCAGCTCACAAAGCCACGGGGGTATCTGTTAGCCCGGAAGATATTCCTTGATACTTTAGTGATGTGGGTATTGTCACATATTATTCGTGACAAGGAGATTTTGGCCAGTGAACAGCGCTGGCGAGGAGTGAAGACCCCAGGGTTCTGCCACCAAAACCTGCAGGAAAAAGATTTTTGCCTTCTGCCTTCTTCACATTGATGACTCCCACAATATTAATTCTCATTAACACTTAATTTCTTCTGCCACGAACAAATTTGAATTTCTATTATTTAAATTATGAGCCCTGACTCACAGTTGGATAATTATCTTGCTTTTCTTTTGTCCATGGACAGGTAACAAAGCTGCAATTGAATTAATTGTCCTCAGATGAGGCACAGGTACCCTCTTTCAAATAGGAAAGGCTGAACAGACTGTGCACAGGCTGTGGTTACAGTCAAATGATTGCCATGTTGGAACAAGGCCTGTAATTACTCAATTTTTTAGAAAACAGTTCATTTCCTGCCATAAGAACAGGATTTCTAGATGTGCAACAGACTGTTTGGCTCTAAGCTCCTCATCCTGGGGTTTGAGCTTGTCCTAAGTCTTTCTTAGCAGAATTGTTTCCCAGAAATATGGGTTGTAGCCCCATTTTCAGGCAATATTGCTGGCAGGTACACGATCTTGCTTCAGAAATTCAACTTAAAATGGGGAAAGTAACTCACTGCTGCACCTGAAGCCCCTAAGCAACCTCAAGAAGGAGGAGGAATTCAGGCGTGTTGAAGGCTAAACACTGCTAAAGTGATTTTGGCTGACAAGAAAAACTCAACCCACCACATCCATCACAAGCAAAGACCAAACCCTGCCACATGTCAGAGCAGAAGGTTCCAGTTCAGAACTGGGGGAGGGAAGAAGAACTAGTGAGATAACACTTTGCTGGGAAGGGATCTCAGCCCAGGATCTCAACCATCAGACAGCGTATAAGAACATCACTACAAAGAGAATGAAACTTTTGGAGGAGTACTGAAAAAAAAAGCAACAAACAAATGGAGTAGTTTTCAGATCTGTGTGAAGAAATCTGCACAAACTCAGCCTCCCTGTGCTTTGGTTGGGATACCCAGCTCCCCTCTTACCTGTCCCCATCGCGAATGTTCCTGAACTGAGTGCCAATGAGGCAAGCCATGAGAGGCCCAACTCGGCCTCCTTTCACAAAGGGCTCTGCAAGGGCCCCAATCCAGATGTCAATGTTATTCGGTGTCCCATAGAGCTGCAGGAACTTCCTTGCTAGGTTTTGATTCCTCAACACTTGACCAAGTGACTTCACTCCAGAGGGCTGTGAGAGTCCACAGAATTTTCTCCAGGAGTTGTAACCTGCAAGTAGTTGGATGTCAGAGCAGTAATGTGCTACCCCCTCCTGGGAAGATTTTCCCCTCTCTTTCCAAAAGCTGGGACACAGATAGGATACCAAAATGTTTAAAATATTTTTCTATATTTATGTTAATGCTACTGCTTTCCTGCTCCTCCAGAGCCAGTTCCCCCTGCCTGGCCTTCCAACGCTATTTTGGGAGAGCCATGTCTTTGCAGGTGAGAGTTGTTCCATCACCTTCCAGCAATGTTCTGCTCCACTCAGCAGGGATGCAACTGATGTTGCCTTCACTGGAAGTGAACCTGGACAAGATGTTGATGGCCCCTCTCTCTGTAAAACGGGAGAATGACCAAGTGCTTCTCTACAGCTGGTCCCTGTCCAGCCATGGGGACAAGCCACCCACTCCACACAGGCCAAGTTACTTCAGCCACCAGACTTTTCCAGTTGGACTAATTTTTCTGGACTGCAAACAGCCAAAAATCCACTGGGCCACAACTGGTGCATAATTCTACATCTTGGTGGAGAAGATAAGATGAGATGTGATGGTGCAGCAGCAAACACCTCTGCTCTGAGCAGAATGTCATGGAATCATGGAACGATTTGGATTGGAAGGAATAATAAAACTCATCTCATTGCACCCCCTGCCATGGGCAGGGACACCTTCCACTATCCCAGGGTGCTCCTAGCCCTGTCCAACCTAGCCTTGAGAACTTGCAGGGATGGGGCAGCCACAGCTTCTGTGGGTACCCTGTGCCAGGGCCTCCCCACCCTCACACGAAAGAATTTTTTCCTGATATCCAATCCAAACCTACTGTCTTATGTCTAAAACCAGGGAGAATTGGGAGCAAAAGTCACAGCATATGGTGCCTGGCTGACGCCACTATCAAACAATTTCAGGACACTGAGAATTTGCTTAATCATAAAATTAATTAGGGAGGGTTTTTGATCTTACTATGCCATCGCCACATTCATGGATATCTAGTATAAGGGAGTACAGCACTCATAGGTAGGTTGAGAGCTAAAGCTAAACCCAAATTCACTAGAAATACATGTCACTCCCATGTCAGGTCTGGAAACCCAGTATTTGTGGCTCTGATCAGGTTCTGCATGATGGTGTTGCTCAATAAAGCACGGAAAAATCACAACCTTCTGTTGCAGCCAAGGCAGAGCAATTCTGTGAGCTGATGATACATCTTGATGTACTATACAGCCTCTGACTGGGCTTAAAACCCGTGGATCCAGCACAGTTTTCACTCCAGTTTCAAACAGGAGCCCTGCTACACCTTTCAGGATGTTGCTGACATAGCAGCTCCAGGCTCTTACCTCAGTCTAATGACACTGTTGGGCAAGGACCCACCCAGGAGCCAGCTCTGCAGTGCCATCAACAATCTATTTCTCAAGACCATCTTGCAATGCCATTGCACTCGTTTTGCACCTTGCAAAGCCCTGAGACTGGTTCTGATGTGCTTGGATGTTTTTTTCTCCAGGACACCGATTTAAAAGAGAAATTATGATGAGATTTTCTTTACATATTGGAATCTGCTCTTCCAGTCATTCGTGGCTGGGCTGGACCACTACAGATGGTTACAGAGAAGTCACAGGGGACTTACAGCCCTAATTCCACTCCTGCAAACGTGTTGCTGAACTATTTTCTCACTTGGACAATAGAAATGAGTCAGTCACTGAACACCAAACTCTGGTCTGTGCAATGCCCCACATTATTCTACCTCCATGTCTCTCATGCAGCTTCAGCAGGCTTTGCTTTCAGTGCTCAACCTCCATCCACTTACCTGTGGTTGTTCAGAAACAAGGAAAATATTTGGGAAAGAGCATCATAGAATTACTGAATATACTGCATTGGGAAAGATGCATTAGGATCACTGAATCCAACTCCTGAGTAATTTCAGCCAAGTGTGGGCTGGAGAAGCTTCTCAATGTTTAATCACAAAAATGCCTGATTTCCACTTGTTTTCCTTTGTAAGCTCTGCTTCCACAGCTGACTTACCTGGAAGGCCGTGATCTCGGCTGCGCTGCATGTTGAGTGCAGCTAAATCAAAACCAATCCTTTCCACCTGCTCAAAGAGCTGGTCCCTGAGCTCGGCCACCACCATCTGCTGCTGCGTCATCAGCTTGGCCTGGTTGGCCATGAGGTTCCGGAGATAGGGATCAATACCACCTGCAGAGGTGGCACAGGGAAACTGGGATCAATTCCACCTGAAGCAGGGACATGTGAGCAGTGCAGGGAGGCCAGTGTGGGGCTAAGAGGCCTTAGAGAGGTGAGCACAGCTCATATTTAATTACGAGATTCTACTACATGAGAATCAATTTCACTGCAATTAATTAAGAAGAAAATACTTTGAATAATGTCTTTGGAAGCCACAGAAATGCAGTGATCAGACCATTTTGGAATATGACAAGCTGCCCTTGTCTACAGAGGACAGCTCTGTGGGGAAAACTCTGGCTGGTATTAACACTTTGAACGCAAAATGTTTTTAAATTTGGCTGAAGCAGGAGCTCATTCAGAGAGGGCAGGAAAGGATGAATGAAATAAACCCACACCGCAGAGTTGCAGGAAAGCATTTACCTTCTTGAATGATCCTCCAGACTGCAAAGAAGGAAGTTCTGAGTTGTATTTCAGGAGTTATGGGTCTGTAATATTCATCTAAGCGGCCAACGGTTGGAGGGACTGAGGCATGAGCAAAGCGAAAAGCCAAGGTGAAGACATTGGATATCCGGGGATCCACAGATTCATTGTAGCCCCGGTAGCGAGGAACGAGCCTGCGGAACCTGCATCCCAACAGAAGAGGCAGGTAGTCCCTGTAGGTTATGATCTAGGGGGAAAAAAGGAAAGGGTGAACTATTGGTGTTTTACCTATCAGTTTCTGTGGAAGCAAAGTTGTTTTTCATGTTCTCTCTGCCACAACACTCTGGCAGGTCAGAGCAACATAATAATAGGTTGGACTCAATGATCAGAAGTCTTTTCAAATCTAATTGGTTCTATCTGTGATTCTGTGAAGATAAAAGCCTGCCAAATCCTCTAAAATATTGGCTCCTTGTCACCCTTCCCACCAGGCAGACAGAACTGCACCCTGCTTGCTTCAGACGGCAAAGATAACATCGGCAGATAACGGGGGTAGCACCACCCACAGGCAGCTCCCTGAGTCCTCCCACAGCAGAGATTTCCAGTCCTGCTCTCATGTCTCTTAAGGATATTGAGAAGGCAGCACAATATAATTAAAAAAAAAAAAAAATCAATCAAATTCTGTGTCAGTAGGAGAAAATGGATTAATTGTCTGAATACTGCATGAAGATGAAACTGTTGTAACACAGTGATGGAGATGATGCTTTTTAGGACAATCCTTTGAGTGTTTGCATTGCCTAACATGTTTTTTCAACAATACAGTAATATTTAAATTGACAGCATAAAAATATAAACATTTTGGTATTTCTGCTTTTTATTTTTTGTTAAACCAGCTCAGAAGACAGGCTTCAAAGGAGGTGCAGTGCCTTTGGAAACAGCATGTCCCTTTCTCTCATATGATCCAGCCTTTCCTGCCAGCTGTAAAACCTCATCTGGCTTTGAGATAATTCCTGCTCCAAACTGGAGGCTGGACGAGAGACTTCACGAGCTCCCTCCCAAGCACAGAGGTGTTTGTGTGACCCCAGGATCCTATTCAGGGTCAAGTCTGCGGTGTAGCCCAGTCCCAAGGATACACCATGACTGGCTGCACCCACCAGCACATGGGGCTTCTTCATAAAATCCCAGAATGGTTTGGGTTGGAGAGGACTTTTAAGATCATCTCATTCCAACCCCCCGCCATGGGCAGGGAATCATTGAGAGGAGGAGATTCAACCCAAGGAATTTTAATCCAAATTTCCAGTACCATTTTTATCAGGTACAAAACGCCAGTTAGAAAAGCTCTTCCACTGACTTTTCTGTCTGTTCCTCAAACCAAAATGTGCCATTAAAAACCTCATCAAGCACTTTGTAAATTTAACAGTAGAGGGACATCAAAGATTTAGGGGGACCCTTCTGTGCTTGTCATTTCAGACATCTCTGTGTGATTTTGCCTTGGTCAAAAGGGGCTGGTGGAAAGAATTTGGTCCTTTCACCCCAAAATCCTGCACCCTTTGGCCATCCCAAACTAGTAGAGCCTAACACATAAACCCTGTGAGACTGCGGGCAGAGCCAGGACAGGTGGGATGATGGCTGGTACCTGGATCATGGCTCCCAGGATCTTCCGTGCCTCCTGGTAGAGCCTCTCATCATTCCAGTGGGGATTAAGCCTCCTCAGCTTTCCAGCCAGACGGTTGTGCTCCCGCATGAAGAGCGTGTGCATGCAGGCCAGCTCCAGCATCTCACTGGCACGGGTGTCACCTGGAGGGGCACACACAACACTGGAGTGGGAATGTCACATTGGGAAGCACACACAGAGGAATTTTTAGATGTCTCAATATTTGTGTTGTGAAAAAAATGGGAAAGAAATACAGAGGAGGAGAGGGAAACAAAGGATTGGATAGCATCAGGCAAAAGCTGAATTTCTGCTGAGGCAACAAAAGCCAGGTGCTGTCCTGGCTGTGCTGAGAATCACAGAGAGGTGGGGAAAGTTTCAGTGAAAGGCTGGAAGCATTAACTTAAAAAGTTAAATACAAATAGGTGTTCACCAGGCTCCCATATCAGACGCATTTGATCTCACAGCTTGAGAGAGAAATGCAAATTGACAGAGGGAAATCAAGATGGCCAAGGAAACTCTGAAAGTCAGATGATCTCCTTCGAACCAGCTGAAACTGTGGCCAAAGCAAGGTGACAGTCACAAACAGGCTCTCTGGGGCGTAAAAGGAAAAGCAAAATGAGTCAACTCGGAGGAATAAATTACAAACAGCATCACAATGAAATATCAAATCCTTCTTCAAACATCTGGGGCAGGAAACAAAAGAGCAAGCAGGTGATGAGAGTATAGACAAGCACTCAGAGAAAAGCAAATATGTCGTATTTAGTCCCTTGTACCACAGTAAATAGAGGGATTTGCTCCTGCACTTGGCATAGAGCCCTTTTCATCCACTCTCAAAGGCTGCCTGTGAGGGACTGCGGAAGGAGGAACAAAAGCAACACTGTGAAGTTTCTATGAGCAGAATGCATCCAGCCAGAGCTTTCAACAGAGCTCTGGGAGGAAATGCTGAGCCCTGGGAGGCAACTGCACATGTAAAACTCCCCCAGTTCTCAGGGACCGGAAAACTCACAAATAAGACACTGAATTTCAAAGGCGCTTCTGAAGCAGCCTGAACTGATGACTATGAAAGAATTGATGGGTCTGTTCCAGCCATGGAACAGGAACTGCTCCTTGCTGAGTGTCCGCAGGGGCCAGAAGCCCCTCCTGGGAAGCATCTGATACTCCTGCCTGCTGTGCTTCACACTGGGTACCTGCCTTTGGCCACAGGTCCCACATGGTCCTCACCAAGGAGAGACCTGCATGAAACTGGGGGAGCAGGTGAACAACATGTGGGACAGGTGGAATGCTGCGGGAGCCTGGAGGGAGCATGAAACACCATGAGCTTTAAAGGAGGGAGTTGATGGATTCCAAGGACCATGGGGATGTTCAGAGGAACTTTGGCCAGATATGAAAAGGGCCAAGGGAATAGAAAGCAGCTCCACAGCTGATGTGTCATGCCCTGAAGCTTTCTCCAGCAGGGCAACAAGCAGCCTGGTGTGGCCAGAGCCAGCAGAAGCCAGCTGGGAAGTCCTGCTCTCCAGAAGAAATAGGCCAGGGAGTGAGACACTAATTCATGAGGTGTATCAGAAGCATCCCTCTCTGGGGTCCCATAGGCTTGTGGGAGCATCCTGGTCCTCAGTAGCAGCCCCAGGAGAAGGAAATAATGCTAAGGATCCCTAAGGTCAGTTCTGTCTCTGTGAGCTGGGGACAGGACAAGGCAAAGGGCAGCAGTGGGGGAGAAGGTGGTGGCTGTGCAAGGTTTTGGCTGGAGGGAAGGCTTGGCTTTGGGAGACTGTCTGGCTTTGGGAGCCCATGTCCAGGACCAAAGGAGTTATTTTGGGTTGAAGAAGGGGTTAAGAAGATAGCAAAAGCATGACAAAGGATAAATGTAGCAGGAGGATGTCCTGATGGGCTGGCCTGGCCAGAGTGCTCCCAGCACTCCCTCAGCCTTCACAGTGGTGGGAACACACCTTAAAAGGCCCCTTTGGTCTGGTATTGGCCTCATTCTCATTCCAGCTGGGATCCGAGCACCTCTCACAGTGCAGCAGGGACATGCAAAGTTTCCTGCTGTGACCCAGCACAGTACTTACACACCTGTTCCCATCCTGCTGGGGAAGAGACAGCCATGGAAGGACAGGCACGGACCAGCCATTGCCTCTAGGCGGGGCTGCCACTGCTGTGCCTGCTTGGTTCCATCATGGCACTGGTTCCTAGGTCACTCTGGGCCCTACACTGGAGCTGCTGAGCATGGATGGGACACCTTTACTCCAAGTTTACCCTCACAAAGAAGACTTGGAGATGGTGAACACTTTCATCCTACCTAGGACAGCCTATCTCAGTCTCTCATGATTTTCTCCATTACATTTTCTACTTAAATAAGAAAAACAAACAACTAAAGAAGTGAACTAGAGCTGGTGGAATTGTCTGCCCCAGACTCCAGGTTTGGGGTGCAGGCACCCAACTCACCTGCAAGAAAACAAGGAATTCGAGCTGCCCCGCTGGCCTTGAGGCAGGGCTCCTTCCTCATGGGACCAAAAGGCATGTATGCCCTGCCCCTGTCTGTGAAGTTGTGGTTCACAGCCAGGAGGCCCCTCTGGCTGCCCCGGTCCCGCAGCCGCTCGGCCACAGCCACTTCGCTGCCGTACACGACGCTGCCATCCAGGAACGAGGTCAGTGCATTGATCTGCTCCCGGACTGCCCTGCCCTGCATGCAGGAGGCAGCTGAGCGGAAGAAAGGGAGGCAATCCCTCCTGTTGGTGATTCGGGGGTCGTTGGGTGGGATCTGCAGATAGAGAAGAGGAAAATTCATCAGTGGCTCAGGAGATAGAGCCAGGCAGGAGCCCTCTCACAGAGCATAAGTCTCCCATATAAATCTTGAGATGGAGGGCCAGATTGACAGCAGAGATGCTGCTTTATGAGCTCACATCCCAAACAGCCTGGAGACACCTAGATTTTCCTGAAGTCCTATGGATTCCTGAAGTTTTTCCCTTGAAAAGAAATACATTATTGCATCTTTAATGCTCAGTTTTCTTATCTCCATATCTACGCCATAGACAGTTGTCATACAGAACTTGTGACCCTTCCAGCATTCTCAAATGCATGTTCCATCCCATCATAGTTTTCCTTGAAAGGAATTAGGAGGACGTGGGAGCCAGAGCTGCAGCAGGACTTCAAAGGCCAGAGAGCAGGGTTGCAGGAGGGACATGGACATGATTTGGAGCAAAAGAGACTCAGGGGGGCCCTTCTGGCTCTGCACAACTGCCTGACAGGAGGGGACAGCCGGGGAGGTCGGGCTCTGCTCCCAGGGAACAGGGACAGGAGGAGGCATCTCAAGGTGGACATCAGGAGGAATTTCCCCATGGAAAGGGTGGTCTGGCCTTGGCAGGGGCTGCCCAGGGAGGTTTGGAGTGCCCATCCCTGGAGAGTCCAAGGAAGGCCAGGATGTGACATTCAGCGTTCTGGTCTGGGGACAAGGTGGGGATCAGGCACAGGTTGGACTGGATGATCCTGGAGGGCTTTTCCAACCCCAGTGATTCTGTGATCTACTGGAGCAGGGGCCATGATGTGACTCCTCCTAATGCCACAGGCACTGCAGGACCTCTTAGTACACCCTTGTCCCATGCAAAGAGCACTTAAGTCCAGTGGATTCTTCGGGGTGTTGACACTCCGCACTGCCTGTCTGTGACACTTCCTGTTTTCCAAGCATCACCTGTGCTACCTTTGCACTACAGCTCCAAAGAAAAACTACATTGCTGAGGGAGATGGGCAAATGCCTGGAAACCTGGCAAAGGCGGTGCCTGAACCCCGGAACAGCCCCTGGAACACAGCACTGTCACCGCACAGAGTGGTCTAACTTCCTTGGCCTGTTCTGGGAGGATGTTCCTCCATGGCCAAGGACCAGGAGAGTCACCAACATCTCCTGGCTGGAAGGCAGATGCCCTCTCCCTTCCTCCCCTGGAAGAAAGAGGTTGTCTGTACCTGGATGGGAAAGCAGGGAGGCTCCTTGGCACAACTGGTGTCACAGTCTGTCTCGCCACCAAAGGGGACTCTGGCTGGGGTTTCTGGGCTGAAATCCAGGTCGTGGTCAATAAACTGGCCCCACTGCATGAACATGAGGGATCTCTGCTGGTCCATCCGCAGCTGCTCCGGGGGAAAGCGGACAATCTCATTGGACACTTGTCGGACCTGCAGGGATAGAGGCAGAACATGTTGATGGGAAATGATGTGTGTGAATGGGTGCACCCTGTTGCAGGGTCACCAGCAAAAATTCCCAGGGCACTTTGTGTGCTTTGCAGACAAAAAGCCCCAGATCTGTCTGTGCAGGAAGGTGTCACCATCACCAAGGGCCCTTCACTGAGCACTGTGCTGCTCTGGCTCTAGGCAGGGTTCTAAGCCTCCAGGCCAAGACTGTCCCTTGATGGACTTAGGAAAACAGCTAAGCAAGCTCAGAAAAGGGAGACAAAACAAATTTTATCAGAACTTTTTTTTTAATAGAAGTGTAGAAAAAATAGCCCCAGGGAATTTCTGACAGTTATCCCAAACTTTTCCTCCCTTCTCATCCCTTCCCCAGCCATTTCAGCTCCTCCGTCTTCACATATTACTACAGAAAAAGTGGACACTCTGCTGTGGAGGAGGGTTAGGAAGTGCAACAAATCTATGAACACAACCCCAGAGCTCTCATCAGAGCTGTTGTTGCATCAAGCTCAAGTGACCAGAAGCCACCTCACAGTGTCCCTGCTCACATCCAGGTGCCATGAGAGCCGCAACTCCTGCACTTCACCCACCCAGGGACCCCCACACAGCATTTTTGGTCATATGTTTTTTGTTCTGGGGATTCCCTGGCTCACTTTATCTGGCATATTGCTTTTCAGGAAACAACAACTGCCACAAACCAAATCAAATAAGGTAAGTAAAATCATTTGGCTTAAATACACTCAGTTTAAAAGAATATATTGTGTAATTCTTTATTCCTCCTGTGATTCCGCAGCCATCAGTTTAATTTTCCTTTGCTTTTCCTGAAGGCATGGGACTTGAAAGCATTCCTAATAGATCCTCCTGGATATTCTCGGACCATCACCCTGAAGCTGGTGAATTCAAGCTCCTCCAACCTAATCCACAATTCCAGCTGGCGAATGAGCCCTTTGATGCCTGTGGCCTGTCTTAGAACTGACAATCCCTAGGCCTGACACTTTGTTCTGAGGCCGTTACAAACTTTACCAGCGGAAGGGGGAATCCAGAGAAATGCCTTCCTTCCGTCCACCCACGGGGCACGGACACGCCATCCTCATATTCTGCTGGCAGCCACCTGGCCAGGGCTCTGTTGGAGGCTCCTAGGGATGGGTTCCTCCTGTTAGAGGTAATGGAAAAACAACAAACAGAGCCAAGGGCTTGTGGATATGGAGAGTCATGGACCTTGCAATGGGAGCATGCTGTGGTTGGGGAACTGCTGCAGCTCTATAGGTTTGGTGCTATCAGTAAACCTCAGGATTATTAACAATATCAAAAGTAATCATATAATTGTTTAGGTTGGAAAAGACCTTTAATAATCAGCCCCAAGCCTCAGCTTTTCCCAGGCAAGAACTCAGGTGCCCCTGGTGTCATCCAGCCTGAAGAAAGGCCCTCAACCTCAGACTACGGCTGGAAAACAAAGCTTGAAGCTGAACACCTGGGAAAAGGGGAAGAATGGAATGGAATTACCTATTGTCTCACCTATTGTCTCAAACAGAATGTGGGGGACTTGGACTGTGAGGTTACTGTGCTGGGTGATTTTTTGAAGGTCATTACTGGAAGTCATTACTGTCCCTGCCCATGGCAGGGGGTTGGACTAGATGACCTTTAAACCTTTTAAAAATCACTTCCAACACAAACCATTCTGTGACTTTGTAATTGTAGTTTGATTAGACCGTTGAAACCTTCATTAGAGTACTAACATACTTTCTTTGAAGTGCATGTCCGAAGTGTGATCTGTGGTGGCCTCTCACCCACAGGAGGTACAGCACTGCCCTAGGCAGTGAAGAGACAGAGCACAGCTGAGCCCATCTGCCCCAGGGCCTCTGGTCTGGATGAGGTATAATGAATCTGTCCTTATCCCAGAGCCCACTTCCCCTTCTGAAGTGGAAGGAGGCAGGAAGGTCTCTCCTTTGTTCTTATACAACTCCCTGAAGGCTAAAGCATCCTGGGGCAGGAAAAGCTGGCTGAGCTCCTTCCTCTGTCTCTGCTGCTCCCAGGAGCTTCCCAGCTCTGTTTTTATAGGGAATGTTTCTGAACTGTCCCTATGAAACACCCCATGCTCAGCAGATTCCCATGTCTCCCACATTCCCCATTCCAGCCATGGGAGGTGCAGGAGGTGCTTTTCCAGCCCATATGCCCAGATTTCCTTCCACACACTTGTGGGGCAAGGGGATGGCTAGATCATCCCCAGTATGGATTTAGATCAGGAAACCCTTGGAGACCCTGCCAAGGGGCAGGGCCAGACAAAGAGTCTGTCCCCAACGTGGAGCTCATCCTGTTTTGGCAATGAGCCGGTTCAGGTACAACACTAGGAGCCTTCCAAACAGGACTAAAATTAACAGCTCCACACATTACTAGGAAAAGTAAAACTCTAAAACAAGGTGTCGGTGTGGATCATCCCTGGGGAAGTGGGTCTAGTTCTACTTAGGGAGGATGCATCCATCCATAGAATAATATAGGTTAACCATCAGCCCAGATCACTGAGTGCCACATCCAGTCCTTCCTTGGACACCTCCAGGAATGGGATTCCACTAGCCCCCTGGGCAATTCCAAAGCCTGACCACCCTTTCCAGGAAGAAATTCCTCTTGATGTCAAACTTGAGCCTCCCCTGGCGCAACTTGAGGCCATTTCCTCTCCTCCTGTCCCATCCATCCATCCATCCATCCATCCATCCATCCATCCATCCATCCATCCATCCATCCTCCTGCTGACATAGCCCCTCACCTGTTGTTGCACTCGCCAGTGATGGTTCTGTAGCCAGAAGATGTACAATTTATTTTCTTATCCTGCTGGTCACATCCAGTGGCCTTGAAAATCACCCCCAGCTGAGCTGGAGTCAGCAAGTCTGGCAGAGAATGAGGGAGAAATAACATGAAGGAACATGCTAGCCCTGCTGGGTTTGCTCAGGAAAAGGTTTTTCTGTACCCTTATACATGTATGTAGCATTATCTGCACAACCATAATGTGCTGTCATTTAAATATTCCTGCTCAAAGATGTGCCAAGGATGCTCTTTGAGCAGCAGATGCTTTTGCTGGTTTGGAAAGCATCAAGCCCAGCAATGCTGTGGTCAGATCTTATAATCACATGTTAGGCTCATGCAGCAGCAGAATGGTTTCCTAGTATTGGCACTTCCTCTTCTCTCCACCATAAAATGCAGTCACAGCCATCCTAGGGGCTGTTACAAGTTTTTCCCCCTGGAAGCAGATCCCAGTGTGTTTGGCCCCTGCTCAGAGCTGCCAGGAACAGAACCATCCTGTGGCTGGGCTCACCAGGGGCATTGTGTTTTGCTGTGTACGTTTCCCTTTGCAGGGGAGCTAAGTGGCAGAGTTCAACAAGAAAAGTCTTACAGAATTACAGAATCATGGAATGGTTTGTGTTGGAGAGACCTTAAAGACCACCTTGCTCCAACTCTCTGCCAAGGGCAGGGACACCTTTCCAAGTTGCTTCAACCTGGCACTGGACACTTCCAAGGATGGGGCAGCCACAGCTTCTCTGGACAACGGTGCCAAGGCATCAGCACACTCGCAGCCAGCAATTTCTTCCTAACATATAATCCAAATCTCCCCTCTTTTAGTTTAAAAGCATTCCCTCTTTTCCTGTTACTATCTACCCATGTAAGAAATCTCTCCCTCTTTTTTATAAGCCCTTTTAGGCACTGGAAGGGGCTCTAATGTCTCCCCAGAGCTTTCTTTTCTCCAGGCTGACCCTCAGCTCTTCCAGTCTGTCTCCATTGGGAAGATGCTCCTTCTTGGCTCTTGCTGCTCACTCCACATTCCGTCCCTCAGAGGTTTCCTGGTCACTGCTGCCACCAACAGTCTGGGTCACAGCATGGTTTAAAAAGCCACTGGGCAGGTGGGTGAGAGGCGGCAGCCAGGCGGCCCTTGCAGGGCTCTGGAGCATCAATCCTGGATGGAGAGGTTGGAGCTGTGCACTCCCAGTTCTGCCATTGCCTTCCAGCTCATCCTGTCCTGGAGCAAAGCCAGAGCACACCATGATGTGTCTTATCCTGCCAGTACTTTACTGTAATGCTGGGAAATGTTTGAGGCCAGGCTAGATGAGGCTTGAAGCATCCTGGGACAGTGGAAGGTGTCCCTGCCCATGGCTGGGGTGGCACTGGATGGGTTTTAAGGTCCCTTCCCAGCAAAACTATTCCATGATCCCCATGAGTTCATATTTATGTGGCAGGAGTCCTCTCTGTGTGTCCCTGAGCTGGCCCTGATTTGCCTCCTTCTCTCAGCAGCCTGGCCTGGCCTGACTCCATCTCACAGAGGATATTGTTCTTCCAGATACACTGAAGTGTCCTCTCCCCATTCTCTATTTGGACAGTGTCATGTCCATGATGTGACTTCAGTGCTGTCTGAGATCTGGCTGAGGAACTGACTTCCTTGGGCCCAAGCTGCTGGGAGTTGTCTCTGGGTTTGCTCATTCCCTACTCAAGCAGTGGAATATCTACCAAAGCCTTCCAAGCTTTGACCCTTTGGAACATGAACCTCAATAAAGCAGAAGGAACCAGGGAACTGCACAAAACCCTTTCACTAACTGAACCACCCCCAAATAATATTTAATATGGAAAAAGAGCATAGAAAAATAACTCATCTTTACTTTGTTGCAGCCCCACGGGAGAGATTTGTCACAGCCCATCACAACCCCCTTTCCTTCCCTTCTCCCAAGCCCCAGTGACCAAGCCCTGTGTCTTCCTCCTTGGCATTCCTCCCAGCAAAAGGGGATCCTACCTGTGACATTGAAGTCCCCCCTCACAGCCCATCGCAGCCTCTCTTTGAGCAGGCTCAGGGTGGTCTGCAGATAATCCGCTGCCCGGACGGCCGCTCGAGTCCCCTCCACTGGCTGCTTGAAATATCTCAGGAGCTCTGCTGGAGTCAAGGCATTGTTCTGCAGGTTCTTCTTTATGCTGCAAGGGATAAGAAACCAAAATCTGAAATGAGACAGGGGCAGGGATGCTGCAGTTGCACACCCGAGCATCAGGCATGGCAGGCCCCAAGTCTGAACTGCTGGAGAGAGTCATTGGGAGAGGCCAGGGCTGCTCCCAGCACCCTCCACAGAGCAGCAGAGAGATTTGCAGGAAGGGAGTTTCTGAAACTGCCCATCTCCACCTGCCACAAGGCAAATCACATGCATGAGGCACCAAACCTCACTCAGCTGTTACCCAGATCATCAATATCTGTCACTGTCTGGAAGCCTCAAATGTCTCAAGGATACCCTATCCTAAAGCAGCTGGAGCCTCCTTTCAGCTAGAGAAGTCCCCAGGCCAGGGGGGGGATTCAGAGTGTGGCTGCTGGCAGAGGACAGGTATAGGCTGGTAGGAAGCTGGACACTCCCAAAGCATGGCTGGGAGTCCCACAAAATATCCTCACTGCAACATCCAGCTGTTTCCTGCCTCCATTGGAGGGAACCACCAGAAATAAGCAGGAGCCTGTGCTGGTCTCAACTCAGAGCTCCTGCTCAGAGCACCATGAGGGGTGCAACAGAGCCCAGCAACAGCATTAGATACAGCTGTGAAGGTGGGAGGCCCTGGCACAGGATGCCCAGAGAAGCTGTGGCTGACCCTGGATCCCTGGAAGTGTCCAAGGTCAGGCTGGACTGGCTTAGAGCAGCCTGGGATCATAGAAGATGTCCCTGCCCATGGCAGGGGCTGAAACGAGATGAGCATAAGATCTCTTCCAAACCACTCCGTGATTCTGTGATTCTCTGAAAACCAAGCAGGGAGGAGCAGCACGGAGGAGGTCACAGCTCTTGGTGACCCGAAAGCCTGGTGTGAAATCAAGGTGAGCAGACAAAAGCTGGATGACAGCCTGCTTGTGCACCCGGAATTCCCCACCCCGTTGTCCCTGTGCTGCGAGGAGGAGGAGAGGCGGGGGAAGGTGCAGTGCAGGAAAGGACAGGGGACAGGAACAGGGGACGGAGACACGGACAGGGGACAGGGACAGGGGACAGGGACGCACCACACACAGCCCGGCTCTCACCGATCCCGTGTGTGCTTGTAGGCAGCATCGACCAGCTGCCTCGCCTCGGCCACGCTGCGCAGCAGGGACGTGTCCGACATCTCCAGCGGCACATCTGAGCAGGGAAAGGGAGGAGCAGAGGTGAGGGTGCCGACAGGGAGCATCCCTGCGCCTCCAGCACCCGGTGATTGGACACAGCGGTGTTGGAGGCAAGTGCTGCTCACTCTCCAGAGATCTGCATATAAATATATTCCTCAGAGGAGTCTGAGAGTCTCTCCTAGGCATGAAGAGAATCCCTCCAGCAATGGAGGCTTCAAACAGCCCCAAACAGTGCGAGGTGCAGGCACCATTCATCCTGCCCTTTCCCAGGAGGTCACAGGAAGTGTCCAAGGCCATGCTGGATGGGGCTTGGAGCAACCTAGGATAGCGGAAGGTGTCCCTGCCTCCCTGTCCATGGCAGGGTGTGGAATGGGATGGACTCTAAGCTCCCTTCCAACCCAAACCATTCTGGGATTCTCTGATTCTATAAGCAGCCCAATTTCCCCACGGCTTTCCCCAGTCCCTCCAGCTACCACCTGCCATTTCACTGCTCCCCTTCCTGCCCTGGTGGAAGCTCCCAAAATGAATTTCATCTCCTTAATCTGCTGGCTGTGGCCACAGAAAGGGAGGGGACTGGCCCTAAGGGCTTCTCTTAGTGACAACACTTTCCTACAGTTTCTGGGAAAGAGGATGTCTTCAGAAAATAGCACAAAGGGATTAATATCTCCCAAATCTCCCCAGTTTCTTTTAAATATCTTCCCAGATCAGCCCAGAGCTTGGCTCTTGGACAATCCTGATGAGAAAAATTATTGCCTGGACCACCATTTGAGACAAATGAAAAGACAGGCATGTGCTTTTCAAAAGGATTTGACATTGTAAATTAACAGATGGAGGTCTCTATATGTTTTGGAGCTGTGATTCAGGGTTGGAAGTGGGGGAGTGACAGCTCTCTCCCCGTACTCCACAGGCCCTGGTAGCTCTCTTTAGGTGCTGACACAGGGAAGGAGACCCTGGTTCCATGGCATGGACCAGTCCTAGGAAGTGATCCCCTTTTACCTGATTTTGAGGAATCAGGGAGAATGTGAACTGGTAAAAACCTGAAAGAGCCAAGACTGCTGCCACAGGAGGTACAAACTGTGCTCCTTCTGGCACATTTTCAGGGCTGTGCTGCTGAATGACAGGCTCTTCCAGACATAACTTTATCTTTCCCACTCAGAAAATTCCCTGATCGGCAAAGCCTGAGGGAGGGACAATACCGTAGGAAGAGGATACAGATGCCTGGAACAGGCTGAGGATCACCAGCGACTCCAGGAGGCTTTCTGCCTTCATCCCTGCAAAGAAATAAAAGTGATCAAGACCAAGAACACGTGGATGCATCAGGAAGGTCCATGCCAAGGCAGAGGATGGCCTGTGTCAAGGGAGCTCATGAAGCATCCCCTTCCCAATGCAACGCTTCCAGGAAGGAGTGCACTGCCTGGGAGGTCCTGTCAGTGCCATGTGGAAAAGAATCAGCCTCCTGCTCCAGGGACTGCCAGCACTGATGGGAATGTGCTGCTTGGGACTTCGGGGGCAACACAAAGGGACCAGAATCTGCTGCCAGGGCAGCACCCAGAGTGTGCAAGGGAGAGCTGGTGGGGAAGAGGGAAGAGCCAGGACAGCACAGCAATAGTGTTTACACCTCTGTTTCTCTGCCTTTGAATTCCAAGAATCCTCCTTGCAAGCAGTCATGTCACACAAGATGTCACATAAAAATGTCTAAGGACTGTATTCTCTTTATTCCTGATTAGCCTGGGGTTGAGGATATTCAGATTAAAAGTTACATCAAAAGTTTGGAAGAAATAATACTTCAATATTTAGAATGTTGCTACAAAAATCACTGAGTGAACTGTTTGTGTTCCTCAACAGAGCCAGAGTGAAGCCAGCCATGAGCTGGGTATCACTCTGTCCCCATAATTACAGCATTTATATTTGTGTTTTAATGGGAATTTATTTCGTTATTACCTAGCTGTTCCTTTAACGTGGGCTGCAAAAAGAGTGAGAAGTATTTAATAGCCGTTTAACAGATGTTTGGGATGTTTTTCCGAAAGCTGACCCACTCACCTCCCAAGGCTGCTCTAAGCAATCAGCTCCCACAATGAGCCCAGAGGTGTGGGCTGAGCACCCACTGCCTCAAAGGCGCCCTGAAATGCCCCTGAAAGCCCCGTCCCTGCAGAGGAGCCGCTGGCGGCAGCAGCGCCGTGCTCCGGGCGCGCCCGGCGTTAGGCGAGGGCGGAAGCAGCAGGAACCGCAGAGCACAGCCCCGAGCTCAGCCCCAGCTCCCCGGTCCCACCCCCGGCAGAGAAACAAACTCTCCACAAGAGAAAAGCGCTGTGCCTGAGCCAGGCTCTCACCTACGATCCGCCACCTCCTCCCTGCCCGCGGCCTCTCCGCTGCCGCTTTTATCTGCCCGGCGTTATCAGCAGGGGCTGCCCCGGGGGCCCGGGAACCCCCCTGGCGGGGGCGGCCAGGCCAGTACAGCATTCACTTCCCACCCGCCAGGGAGCCTCCTTTGATCGCCACTTGTTACTTGATACTTCACTAGAGCGTTCCTGGGATTTTTGAAGGTGGATATTTGACCACTTTGTGGCGGTTTGAGAGCCTTGAGCCCTTCTGGGGGTGTCTTCCAGGGACAAGGTTCCTTCCTCCATGGCACTCCTCATCCTCTGCCGCTTTTAAAGGTCGAAACAATGCCTTCACATCTACTCCCAGAGACACCTGCAGTGCCCAGCACTCCACATCACACCTCTTGACCTGCTCTGCCCCACATCCCCTGGGGGTCCACGAGAGCTGCTCCTTCTTCCTGTGCAGGAGGAGGCACTGGGATGATGGTTTGAATAGGCATGCCCCTATTACGGGGCAGCCCAGGCAGGTCGAGCCCCTGCCCAAAGTGCTGTTGCACCAGGAGCTCAGCTGGCAAAGCCACGGGCCAAAGCCCCCTCTCCCTGTCCCAGAGCAAAAGCATCTGATGGACAAATGCTTGCCGTGCTGACAGGGCAGAGGATCAGTGAGGGATGTGTTTGAGCATGGAGGTATACAAGGAGGCAGAGGAGCTGCTCCTCAGCTTCTCCTCACTGCACATTGCAATTGTGTTTGCCCTCAATGGAGCAAAACTCCTTGGATCAGCAGCACAGACCGGGAGCAACTGAATTCCTGCAAGGCCTCCGCAGGGCTGGTTGGAAGAAGGTCTTCACCCGGACTCTGCCCTGCATGGACACCCCTGGACGCCCAGTGGCTGTGGAATGGTACACGTGGTGCAGTGCCTCTGACAGTGACTCTAAAGTTGTGTCCATGCCTAAAGCTGGGATCCACTATCCTCATCCCCAAAGCTGCCTCCCTGCAAGTAGTGCCATGAACTGATGCTGGTCCTGGTCCTTTAACATTTTAAAGAAAATCAGCAAAGCAAACTACAAATCTTGCAGTGAGGACCAGGTGATGCTGGTCCTGTTTGCAGACTGTTTTTAACAACCTGGAGGGAATCCACCTGGAGCCCAGGAGAAAGCTGGGTTTGGTCAGCCTGGAGGGAAGAAGGCCCTGGAAGCCTTACTCTTGACTTTGACTGTCTCATGGAAGGGCTGTGGAGAAGACAGAGCTATTCAGAGTGCCCAGGGATGGGACAAGAGGCAATGGCCTGTGGTACTGCCAAGAAAATTCCCAATAGATGTAAGAAAACACCCAGGATAGCAGTGAGGTGCTGGTACAGGGCCCTGAGCAGAAGTGGGACCTCCATCCCTAGGGAAAATGCTCCCCTGAATGAGACCCTGAGCAACCTCCCCTGGCCTTCGAGGTGACCCTGGCCCAAGAGATTCAGAAGGTGCCTCCAGCCCACCCCTTTCAGTGTGTGAGACAGAAGCAGAGCATCTGCCTGAGGTCCCAGCTTCAGCACCAAACCCAGCTCTAGCTCCAGCTTCAGCACCAGAACCAGATCCAGCAGCAGCTCCAGAACCAGCAGTTTGCACCACAGAGACCACAACATGGCTCTTGTGCAAAGGGGCAGAGCTGGTGGGCTTGCAAGGCCATGCTCTGAGTCCCTCCCCTGCTGTGTCAGATAGAGGAGGATGAGGGTTTTTCAAAGGCTATGGACAGTTAGTGCGTGTCAGTGCTGATAAATGTGTTTCACAGTGAGGAATTTAATTCAGAGAATCACAGAATGGTTTGGCTTGGGATGGCCCTTACAGACCATCCTGTTCCACCCCCTGCCTTTGGTAGGGATCATCTTGCACTATCCCAGGCTGCTCCAAGGCCTGTCTAATCTGGCCTTGGACACTTCCAGGGCTGAGGCAGCCAAGCATCGCTGGGCACCCTGTGCCAGGGAAGCCATTTATTCCTTACAGGGAACAATTAGTTTCCAATATCCCATCCAACCCTGCCCTCTGGCTGTGGGAAGCCATTCCCCTTTATCCTGTCACTCCACACCCCTGTCCCAAGTCCCTCTCCAGTTCTCCTGGAGCCCTTTTGGGCTCTGGAAGGGGCTCTAAGGTCTCCCTGGAGCCTTCCCTTCTCCAGGTGAACACCTCCAGCTCTCCCAGCCTGGCTCCAGAGCAGATGGGCACTCCAGCCCTGGAGCAGCTCTATGGCCTTGTCTTGACTTGTTCCAGCAGCTCCACGTCCTTCTGCTGTTGGCCCCAGGGCTGGAAGCAGCTCTGCAGGTAGGGTTGCACCAGAGCAGGGCAGGAGGGCAGAATCCCCCCTTCCCTTCTGCCCACAATGAGGTATCAGCCCAGGGCACAGAGGGTTTCTGACACACGTGGCTGGGGCACATCCATGGCAGGGGTTTAGAACCAGATGACCTTAATGTCCCTCCCAACCCCAGCCATTCTATGATCCTGTGTTGAGCTTCTCATCCATCCATGCATCCTCTTCTCAGCCTGTACTTGGGCTTGCCCCAACTCCCATGTAGGACATTTTACTTGGCGTTAAGTGTCATGAGTTTTGCACAGCTCCACCTCTCGAGCCTGGTGTTTTCATGGATGCCCTACCTCTGCCCTCCAGTGTGTGACCCCAACATACAGCTTGGTGGCACCAGGACACTGCTCAGGGTGCCCAAGAGCCCCTTTGTCACCGGTAAAGATGTTAAACACACCAACTCCTACATCAAAACCACAGAGAAACACCACACCAAACTGCTCTCAAAAAAAAACATTGTTCTCCAACTGCTTCAGAAACCATGGAAGTGGGGGATTGTGAGACGCTTTGTCCCTCAAATGTTTACCTTCCCTGGAGACTGTGACCCTGCTCTCAGATCAGGGGGAATGGGAAAGGCCATGGGCCTTCTGGTGAGCCTTCTGGTGAGCACCAACACAAGCACCAAACCCTCGCACTCAGAGACCACATGCTGCTCATCTGGAGAATGGAAACAGGAATATATTGATGCCACCAGTGGCTCCCCCAAGCACAGAGGTGCCATCCATACCTGGGCTGTGGCATAGCAATTAGAAGCAGAGGATGCAAAACAAAACATCTGGATTATATCTTTATTTTACCCCTTTTTTTTTGTTTGTTTCTTGTAGCCTTTCATGTTTAGCTATAACAGCTTGAAGCTGTTAATCTTAATTCTTTCTCATGGAGACTTCTCTGACCTTTGCTGTACAGCCTGTCTGGTGTTGGGGAACCAGCTGAACTAGGGAGACTTTGCTGAATTATGGGTCTGGGTCTATCACAGCAAAATTTACAGGAGGTATAGACAACACACACCTTGTGGTCCTAGGGGCTCAGTTGGGCAGGGAGAATGGAAGCACCAGGAGTAAGGGAGTCAGGCAGGCACTGGCTTCACAGGGCCTCTGGCTCTGGGCACAACCCAGAATGTTCCAGCAGCTGCTTTTCTTCCTAAAGGTTTTGTTCTTCAATTCATACCCTGAGGAACTGATAAAAGCAATGACAGTTTCTTTCAAAAGACCTTCAACAACCCACTTAAGAAACTCCAGTTGGTAAATTCAGTTAGAATACCAACAACTTCCTCCATGAGAGGACAGGCTGCAGATAAAGCTCTGAGTTACTGATCAGTTTCATCACTGTGGCTGCTCCAGAAGCCATGGAAACTCTAGCAGAGCTGCAGCACTTCATCCTTTCAAAGCCTCTGGTCTGTCCTTGCCCTGACTACCATACACCACAGGACACAATGCCTTACTGTGCTATCAAGATCCTCGTGGAATATTTCTCTTTAGGGAGCAGCAGCTTCCCAAACAAGCCCTTCCTGTCAGGGGAATCCTGCAGAATTCCCCCCAAAATCCTAGAGTGACTTCTGGCACCTTGGCTGGATTCCCAGAGGCTCCAGGTGCAGGACCACACCCCTGACCCAATGCTCACACAGCAGTGGAGGTGGGAGTGCAGGGGTCCAGCCTAGGCACTCTGGGCAGCCTCATGCCCACAGCCCTCCCTGGTGTCCTGCATCCCCAGGGCTGCCACCCCAGCCCCTGCCCTCACCTCACATCTGGGGCATCCACAGCCACATCTGATGCTCCCAGAAGGAGACACAGAAGGTGCAGAACATCCTCAAGGTACAGGTGGTTAGTATAATTTCCCTCCCACACCAAAGAAGCATCACCGAATCTTTGGCTTTTTTAAGGAAAATGTATTTTTGTGAAAATAGACTTTATTATAATAAAATTTGATATTAAATAAAAACATACCATACCACCACCACTCATGGCCGCTGTGCTGGCACCACTCACAGAGCTCACGGAACCGCCCTGCTCAGAACAAGGACCCACTGGAACATGCAGAGAAAGAAACACAGGGAGGGACAGAAACCATGGTATACAAAACCCTCTGTGCTCGGACAGGGCTGTGTCTCAACTGCAGGAACACATTGTCTCCTACAAAAACAGTACAAGCTGCCCAGCCTCAGCCCTGCTCTCCCAACACTCTGGCTCGGGAGCAGTTCACGGACACAGCTGAACAGAAACATGGAGAGAGGCAGACAGACAAATAAATAAATAAATAGGTATATAAATAAATCAATCTATAAATAAATCGATAAATAAATAATAAGGCCGAGTCCCCAGCCAGTGCGTGGTCAAGGTGAAGCAGGCAAGAGCAGCTGACAGCAGCCCACACCCACGCTGAAGAACCGACCCCTACCAGGGCATTGCTCCTTCCTCCCCAGGGATCCTCGTGCTGGAAGCTGACTGAGGCAGTGTGGGATGCTCTGAGGCACAGCTGCATATGTACAGGGTTACAGTACAAATAAGAACTCACTCATCAGCCCAGAGACAGTGAAGCAGTTGACACAACCGCCTTTGGAGCAGGGTGTGGAGTAAAAGGGATCTCTCCTAAGGGGCAAGGGCTTTGCTGGGAAAAGCCAGTTAGCTAACTTACAGCCAGAATATAATCCTTAAATTAAAATATTTACAGGGAACTGGTGCAGGACATGCTGGATCCTGGAGCTGAGCCCTCAGACCCCATAGCCACTTCTTCTCCAGGGGCTCTCAGCTCCCACACCATCCAGAGCTTTCTCTATTCAACACATACTTCTTTCCTATGAAAATAATCAGCTTATTGCAGAGGGCTTCTCCTGAACTCTCAGTCTCTGGGGCTGTGTGGGCAGCCCGGGTGGTTTAACTAAACTTGTTAGTTTTTCTTATTGGACCCAAGTTTTTTGAAGAGGTTTTTCCCTTTGAAGAAGAAGCCTCTTTTCTTTTTACTCTGCCCAGGTGCATCACTGCAGGTGAGGAGGGCCAGTGATGCCTCCTCTGGACACTGCTTGCCTGGGACAAGGCAGGAAGGTTCTGGTAGAGGAGGAGATGGAGAGGAGTCGCTCTGATTAACAGATCCATCTGGATTTAGCTGGGTAGGAAAGAGAGAAAACAAAAGACAAAAGCACAAGTTAGAGCTGCTGAAGGAGACCACTCCAACATAAACCTCAGCCAGAGAACCTGGCTTTCTCCCCTCTATGCAGGTGCAGTTCCACTTAGGAAGTTTCCAGTGGATTAAAATTTTGTACCTACAACCTAGACCCTTCCTTATCTAAGAATTCCTGAAATTCCTGAACTTTGGCCTAAGAAAAGGACAGCACAAAGGACCCACTAGGGACATGGTGAAAGATGCTGCTCCACAGCTAAGTGCAGCAGCTCCTGAGAACATGGATGGAGCCAAGTATGGAAGAAACCATGGATGCCTCAGCCATGGAGCCTGCTGGGCTCCCAGCATTCTCTGGCACAGAAGCCAGGACATTAACAAAACCAAATTTTGTAAGAACAAGTGCTCTAAAGACCTCCAGTAGATCAAGAAGACTGACTAAGCCCTGAGGCTTCTCAACAGCAGCCATGGTAGGAAGAGAAATTGGGGGTCCTGCAAGGCTGCTCAGCATCCAGCAGATCCAGACGGAAGAGGGGCATAAAGCCAAGTTTGGTTCTCTGCAGTGGCACCAATGGAGCAGGACATGGAGAAGTCTTGGCTAAGTGGCACACAGGAATGCTCCTGAGCCCCTGAGTGTTTGACACGGTTAATTGGACCCACCAGTCTCAAACAGTGCTGTTCCCTTTGGAAAGGGCTTTTGAAAATCACAATGTGCCCTGGAGTCCTGGGCTCCATTCCCCCTTCACAAAGCACCAAGAGGTCAGTTCCTAGCAGCAGCCTTCCTTCCACAATCTCCTCTCACTAGGCTTAGGTGTCCAGCCAGTGACAATTACCAATCTGTCAGGTCAAGTTATCCCAACAGGCTGCGAACTTCCTCAGGGAAGAGGCTCTGGGTTTCTGAGGCCTAGGAGAGCCTTAGTCTCACTGCCTTCTCCTCCACACAGCTATCACAAACCAGCAGCTTCCAAGCTCAGCTGTCTTTGCATTACCCAAAACACAAGGTGAGAGTGGCTGGAGCTGTGCCAGAAAAGAGTCCTCTGGACACTGGAACATCATACTCTCAGCATCCCTCTACCTGGGCCCCTGAGTCCCTCACAGGTCTGCAGCACCCACAGCCCCCAGGGGAACGTGAGATGGTGACAGTGGCAGCAGAATCCTCTGCCTGAGGTAGAAGCACTCTTGAAGGTCAGACTCCAGTCAGAACTGTGTGAGGACCCTCGCAGCTGCCCCTGGACACGACTGGATGTGCCTGATCCTAGTCCTGCTCTGTGTCCAGGGCCAGCAGCTGAACAAGGCAGAAGCAGAGCCCAGAGCATTGCTGCCTCACTCTAGCACAGCCATGCTCATGTCCTGTGGGGACTTTACATAAAGTCTCCTGGGGTGGAAAGACAGCTCTGCTCTGTCATCCTACTGCTGATTCAGCATCTTTGGGACCAGGAGCACCCAGTGGCTGTGACCTCTCCTCCCCTCACAAGTGGAAGCTGTGTTGGTCCAGGCTGCTGCAGCAGCGAAGCACTTCCAGCCCAGGATGAGCACCTCTGCTCTGGGTCAGACTCAGCACCGACAATACCCATGGAGTCAGTCCTGAGTGGGCAGGAGCACAGGGAGCTCTGTCTTGGAGTGAATTTGTGACCCCTCCCAACCAAAAGCTGAGAGTCAACTTCTGCCTCACAGCAATCACTGAGCTGTGCCACTGCCCTCACACTCTCCCTCACCTGAACTACAGGGCAGAGCTAGAACTCCTCTCTGCCTCTCTCCATGACAGTAATCAATTCCACGGCTGACTTTTCCTGAGCTCACACTCTCTGTTCACCTGAAAATGTTGCTTTCCAAGGCACTCCTGCAACACTCCAGGTGTGCAGCACTGTGTCCTAAGACCAGCTGCTGCCCAAGACATGCTGCGGGATGTCACACATGCTGATGGATGGCCCAGGCTGGCCCTTGGGAAAGCTGCATTCTGCCTGCAAGGTCCACTCCAACCAATGCTACAACAGCAGCTGCAACCTCTGTGTATCCTGGCAGCTCCCTCGTGCAAGGAACAGCACTTGGTGCTGATAAGCCTAGTGATAGTCAGGTCTGTGGAGACTGGGAGTAAACCTGAACAAATCCAGATGAACCATTTGCAGCCAGAATTGCAAGATTTATGGAGGCAAAGAGAAAAAAAAAGCCAGGTGAGGGCTAACTTGGAGCTCACTCTCTTGGCTCGGAGCTAAAGAAAGAATCCCCAAGTTCTGCTCCAGAAACTATTTATGATTTGTGCAACAAGGAATCCTTGGGTAAAATGACCAAAAGCACTGGGCTAGCACCAGAAGGGGCTCACCAACATTCAGAGAGTGATGTGGGAGGGTTGTAAAGGCCCCTGTGCAGGGCAATGGAGGCTCTGTCCATGCACCATTGGAAAACACCTTTTGGGTAAAGGTGGAACAGTTTCAGGACAGACCTGAAGTGGCCCCACAAACAATTTCTCCTCTTCTCAGAGGTCTCTATGTGGCAGGAAAGCAAAAGAACCAGCTCAAAGATCCATGTGGTAAGGGAAATATACTAAAATTGGGGGTTCTTCTCTAAGAGAAACAAAGGAAAAACTGCTCTGTCAAAATCCTCACACAAGTTACTATAGTGATAAACACAAAAATGATGTCAGTTTTCAGGGGTGGTCTTAGCACTCTCTCAGATGTTACTGATTAACACAATTTCTGGAAAACAAACATTTCAAACTGAGGAAAACGAAGACTGCTCCCACTGGCCCCTAAAACCAGGGGTCTCACCCACCCAGCCCCAGAACAATTATCCACACCAAGTTGGTTTTAGGGACTAAATGTTACTATTTTCTTAAACTGAGGGTGGCCAGTATTTTTTCAGGACTATTCTAAGGAAGGAGTAAAATTCAGAAGGAAAAAACCACAGGCTGAACATGAAGTGTGCTCAGACTGAGGAGGATCTTGCAAAGGCCAAATGATGCTTTGGCTGTTAACGTGAACAGAAGGGCTTAGCTGAATTACAAAGCAGGTCCTCCCCAAACCTGAGTATCTAGCACAGCCCCATCCCGGTCCCTAAAACCACCAGATAATTGTTCCAACCAACTGCACTTCATGTGCTGAATGGTTTGTCTTTACCACAGAACCCAGGTGGCCATGAAAGGTCTGACATCAGACCTGAAGGTGGACTTGCCACCACAGCCCCAAACCAGCCTGTCAAACTAGAAGCAAGAAAAGGAGCCAACTCCAGCTGCAGGAGCCTTTGAGGTGCTGGGCTGGGTGGGAGGTTGAAGGTCTCACACACTTACATGGTTGCTTTCTCTATGTATCATTCATATCTATCACTGCACTCTTCTCTTCCTCATTCTCTGAAGAAAAGAACCGTCCCAGGTGCGTAACACAGGCAGAAATAAATATATGAAATCAATTAGAATCAGACACTTTCTGAAGGTGCTTTACAATCAGTCTTTGACAGAAATAGCATGTTACTGATAGAAAAATATTCCATCAACAGGAACAGTGTTAAAGCAGCTGCTCTGAGTTGGTAAACATGAGTGTTTCAGGCCCTGGCTGTGATCACAACTTCTTGGATCCTCCTCTTTGTGCTGTTTTTGTTTGCTTATTCTAATCCAAATGTTGTCAGTTTTTAAGTTCAATTGCTTCACCTTTCCAGTTGCCAGCATTTTAAGATTTACTCAGAAATAATGAAAAATGATCCACCTTCCCCAGTTTAATTTGGAAATAAATTGTCCTTATTCTCAGGCCTTTGGTAGGGCAGCAGGGAGAAGGGAAGTGTGAAGAACAGGTAAGGTAAGAACATCACATCCAAGAAGTTACAAGTGATTTAAAAATCACTTATGGAGAAACTTCTGTTGCATCTGGAACAAGCTGTAGCCGAGTAGTCCAAAGCTCTGCCATGGTGCACACACATCCCCCCCCAAGGTGCCAGAGCTCAAGCTGGGACTGGGAATTTGCTGGGAGCCTGCTCTGCTAACAGCAAATTGAACAAGCAAGCTTTCCTTAACTCTGTGCAGTGACAGTGCTACAGGAATTTGGAAAGCCTCAGGCACGGCTGTATCACTGAGAGAGTTAATTCCAGCTCAGGGATGGATATGGAATATATCTGTTTTAAAGAAGGTATTTCTTTCTTCTGCCTTCCCCATGAGGTTTTCTGTGCACAAGCTGGGATGCTGTGGTTCCTGTGACAGCCGAACCCACTATGGGGTCAGGTTCTGTCTCTTCAGGAATCACTGAACACACTTAAATGCAGTTAATCAATACCAGATTGTCTCTGTGCAGGGTAAATATACCACTTTTAACAGAGGCAAATGTGCCCTTCCTGTTTAAATAGGTCTGGATTGCAAAGCACACATGGAAGGAGTGCTGGGGGTGCTGTGCCAGAATCCCCCGGGATGGGTGCCCAGGAGAAGCAGGGAGGCAGCAGGACACGAGTCAGGTTGGCACAATGCAGAAGCAGCCAAAGCACAGCCCTGCCTAGGGAGTTCAAGCTGATTCCCACTGAAATAAAACTGGTTCAATCATCATTATCTGAATTTTCCAGTCCCCCAATTAGAAACAGGGAGCAGCATTTCATGGATCAGGAGAGTACCACAAGTACCAAACTCAACAGGTTCCTGCTCTGTGCACCCAAAAGTCAGAGCCAGTGTAAGGGGAGGCTCCCTTGGATCTCAGGCACAGAGGACTAGAGACAAATAGAAAGGTTTGAAGGGCAGGCAAGCCTGAAATGTGTCTATTTTATATGGGTTGTTTTTAACACACTTGAAAGGTGCTTCTATTTAAAAAAATGTCATGAAACATAGGAAAAGAACTTCCAACCTTCAGCATGCAGGGATATGAGGGCCAAAGTGCTGTCCAGGGAATCAGTCACCCACTGAACTCAGCAGCAGAGAGCAGAGAGGAAAGCGGATTGCGCTTTGCAAAGCCTTCACATGTGAAGGTGGCAGACAAGGTTACCTGAACTCTCCCTGGTCCCTAGGAGGAGCTGGGCTGGGGCTGGAATAACGACCCCTGGAAACTGAAACAGGCCCTGTGGCTGCTGGTTGATGCCAGAGTGAAGGGGAAGATCTGCACTAAAATTACACTGAGAATTCCACCTTTATTTTACTGGCTGAGGTCTCCTTTAGCACCCTCTATTTCAACAGATGAGTATTTGGTAAGAGTAAGTAATTTTGAGAGGCAAACTAAAGAAAGAACCCCACTCTGCATTCTTGTTAATTCTCAGGGAGGTTAGACTTGGGTGACCTCAGGGCTCTTAAACCCTGACAGTAACAGCTGATTAACCTGATTCCCCAGCAAGGACCAGTATCCTTAACAGGAATGTACAAGGACCCCAGAGAGCTGCTGAGGTCAGCAGATGATCTAACAAACTTCCCACAAATTTCATTATCTGAGCCAGGCTGTTCTGCCTGAGAAGGCATCAAGGCTGGAGTGCAAATCCTGTACCCATAAAGCCTGGAATGCCTGGAAGCAAGGGGTGGGACTGAGCTGAAGGGAGAAGAAGCATTTGAAGACAGAGAGATGAATACACAGAACAGGAAGAGCTGAGCATGAAAAAAAGGCCAAGAAATGCTGCAGAGAGCAGGAAAGCTGGGATGGCACCAGTGGGGAGTTCAACAGAGCAGGATTCAGGGATTCAGGGCCACCTACTTCCCTAAGGATGGCTCAAAGCCAACCTGCTCTGACTCATGTGGGTCTGGCACCACATGACAGTGCCAACAACCTCCCAAGAAGGGAGCCCATGTGAGCTGGGACCAAGCTGGGTCCCTCCTGCCTCCCACTCCACAGTGAGACAGCACCGGGTGTCCAGGAATGACACGGGAGCTGCTATACTTTTAGCCCCAGCCCCCCACATGACCCCAATCTTCCACTTAAGACTTCATTCCAAGAGTCTCAGCAACACAATGCAAGGGGTTAATTTAACCTTTAAATTCTTTGACTTTGGGGAATGCTTTTGAAACCACAGGATCCATTCCTTAGATCTGTGTGGGAAACTCCTCAGTGTGTTTTGAATTTATCCAGAAGCACCTCAGCCTGGATTAAGATATATCTAATTTGGGGTGGATGGAAGAGCATTGGTGTTTGGGCGTTGCTAATTCCAGAATTCTTTGGCATGGATATAATCATATTTAAGGAATTTCATGTGCCTGGGGAGCTGGTTGAACTTTCCTCTCAGTAGGATTTTTCCACTGACCTTTCAGTGGATCTGAACAATTTGCTGGTGGGATTTGAATGCTCCTTGCTCACCTAACCACACTGAGGCCCCAGCAGGTGTTGTTTTGTGCCACTTTCTGCACTACAAATAAGACTTCGGGAAGAGCTCCCAGCACTCCCTTGGGATGAACAGGCTGCATGCAGTAAGTTCAGTGATCCCATGGGTGCTGCATGCCATGCAATGCCCAGGCTCCAGACACATCCCAGCCTGGATGGCAGTGCCATGCAGTCACACATCTCACCTGGCTCTCAGCACTCAGCGGAGAAGCTTCTTTATCTTTCAAGTGGAATTCCTCGGTGATGTCTCCATCCAAAGGGACAGCTTCCAGGAAGTTGGATGGGACAAGCCCTCTCTGTTGGTTCAGCTCTCCCTGCAAGATCAACATTCAATTCTCATATCAGCTTTCCTGGAGAAATAAATAACAACTCAAGGTACAGCGTCCTGCAGAGAAGGTTGGGCTGTGGGCTGAGACAAGTCCAGAACATACCCACACAGAGAAGATCCTCAGAAAATTCCATAACTCACATCCTTGTTTAGTTATCGAACAATTCAGAGCACAGAAACACAGAAGAGAGTAAAGGAAGAAGAGGTGACAGCAAGTTGTGACAAAGGTGATTCCTACAAACTCAAAAACTCCACTACCATAGTGGAATATTGTCACAGCACAGGTAGCCTGTAGCTGGGCAAATAATTTGGCCATAAATAAGAAACCAAATTCAGCTAGCCTAGTTCGATAAACGGGTCCCTGGGTGAACAATGACAGGAGAGATTCAACCTACACAGGGACCCTCAGCCAATCTCATCTGATCCTAAATGGAAACATATCACTGGCCAGAGATCTGGGCGCTGCAGAGATCCCAACCAGTCATCTGTCTCAGCCTGGGAAATTCAAAGCCCCCTATATAAGGAGGTTCTGAACAATAAAACATGCTGCTTGTTGAGGACCCTCAGTAAGTCCTGTGTCGCTTCTGTCTCCAACCAACGACCTCACCATAACAGAATATGACTGTGCCACAGGTGCCCTAGAGGCCTTTGATTCGCCTTTGTATTTACTGATGTCTTTAAAGAAGGAGGCAGTAGTAGTACAATGTCCTGTAGGCATTGCATCCATGATCACAGAGGCCCAGAGCTCCACTACTGCATTCCTACAAACATGTATCCAGTTCAACAGGAGGCAGCTGGATGAGACAAAACCCACCCCCAGCAATGCTGTTTGTCCAACACTATAAAAGGATCAAACAAAATATTCCCAGTGATGCCCTCAGACAACCTGGAGGTCAACTTCAAGTCTGATGTGTGAAGGTACACTGTTTCCCATGCAGAAGAGGTAGATGATCCAAGGGCCAAGGCTTAAGTTTGGCACACAGCTAGAGGGCAGACACAGCCTCAAGAACACGTCTGCTTACTTGGATCACCATTCCAGCCTCTGGCCCAAGTGTCCGAGTGCCTGGTGAAATGTTAGCTCTGAGCAGGTGCTGGTTCAGCTGGTGTGTACACAGAAAAACGCAGGCAAGGCTTTGGGAAACTGTCTTATGTTGCAAGATGTAACCAGAAGTGTTTATTCTATTACCGGGAGTGGGGTAATCCGCTGTCAATGGGCCAGCTGTTAAAAACCAGGTGGGGCAGTTTTCTTTATCTCCTCCACCACCCATCCTCGTTCAAGAGACAAGAGATGAATCTTCTGCTAATAGACCAGTGAGTCTCACCGATAAAAATTACATCATCCCATTGTGTGATGCTCCACCCAAAGGGAGGAGCCAAGCATTCCTACCTGGATAAAAATCTGAGATTTGGACCACCAAGGCAGCCTTCTCCACTGGATTTTCAGAGGGAAACCAGGCCCATCTATCTCCACTGGACCTTCAGAGGAAACCTACACCTTTCTACAGGATCACTGCTTCAACATCTGCCACTCCAGAAGGACCACAGCCACCATTTAATGGGACTGCTACCAACACCCTGACCCAGAGGGTGTCAGGTTGTATTCTGACTCTGTCAATGAGTTTGTTTTTTTTGTACTACTGCATTTTAAATTTTAGTCGTCTTAATAAAGAACTGTTATTCCTATCCCCATATTTTTGCCTGAGAGCCCCTTAATTTCAAAATTATAATAATTCAGAGAGAGGGGGTTTACATTCTTCATTACAAGGGAGGCTCCTGACAGACAGCAGTCATTCAAACCAAGACAGAAACCTGCAGGCAACTGATGCCAAAATAAACTCATAGCCATTGGGACATTCAGAGGCCATGGAGATGCTCCCAGGGCTGGAACCCCTCTGCTCTGGAGCCAGGCTGGGATACATTGGGGTGTTCACCCGGAGGAGAAAAGGTTCCAAGGGATTCCTCAGAGCCCCTTCCAGGGCCTAAAGGAGCTCCAGGAGAGCTGGAGAAGGATTTTGCACAAGGGACAGAGAGACAGGACAAGGGGCAATGGCTTCCCACTGCCAGAGGGCAGGGATAGAGGGGATATTGGGAAGGAATTCCTGGCTGTGGGTGTGCTGAGGCCCTGGCACAGGGTGCCCAGAGCAGCTGTGGCTGCCCCTGGATCCCTGGCAGTGTCAAAGGCCAGGCTGGATAGGGTTTGGAGCACCCTGGGATAGTGGAAGGTGTCCCTGCCCATGACGGGGTGGAACAGGATGAGCTTTAAGGTCCCTTCTTCAAATCATTCCAAGATTCTGTACTATTTGATTTACAGCAGGAGAAACGAGCACCAGAAAGAGGCTTCCCTACACTAAGTAGAGAGAGGTTTATTTTTTTTCCCAAAAGCAGGATACTTTGTTCCCTGATTTCTGCTTCCCTGCCACTCCATGAACTCCAACAATTTCCAGTGTAACCACAGGACCTCCCCAAGCCCTGCGCTTACATAGTAGAATCCATCATCATCCATGGACCCAAAGACAGTGATAACGTCCCCGGCACTGAAGGTCAGTTCAGCCTGCAAAGAGCCAGAGAAGAGAGGTTACAGGAAAAGCACAGCCTGGAATTTCTCCCCAGGAGCACAGGCTCCCCTCGGCTTCTTGCCCAATCTCACTCCAAAGGAGGGAGCCCACTGTGTTTAGTCTTGCAGAACCAGGATGCAGGAGGGAAACTGAAGTGGATAACTTCAGAATCACTGCTAGGGAAGCATTACATAAATTAAGAAAAGTGCAGAGCTCATTTTTAAACCAATTTTAATGAGGTTTCAAAATAGTACCTACCACCTGCTTTGGAAAGGTGCACCGAGGAAAAGCTCAGCAAGCACCAGAAATACCTTCAACTTCCTTAAATATAATTATAAATCCTGCTCCCTTGGATGAGCCTGTTCTGTACAAAGCACTTGGGGATTAGTCACTAGCAGGAATGCATAAAAACAGGGAGGTTTAACCAGGACACAAAACAGGAGCACAGCACACAGTGACCACTGTCACACCCTCTGTCCTGTCAAACACCCCAGCACATGCTCCATGGGGCACAAGGCTAAAGACAAAGGTGTCACCAGCCTCTTTTAATGGAAAAAGCTGCCCAGTGGAAGCTCCAAACAGGCTGAGTCCCAGTCAAGACACTGGCACTTCACAAGTGTTAGCTGGAAGGGATCTACTTTCAATATATTTACCATATAATATCCCTAGTCCTCAATTTAATCTCTTGAGGCTGCAGGTTGCTCCTGTGGAGCATCTCCCACAGAACTCCACCAGCTGGTTTCAGTAATTTGAGCTCTTGTCCAAAAAAGTTCTACAACAGCAAATCACTGCAAAAAGTACAGTCATCTCCTCGGTGAAAGGGTTTAAAAGTGTTTGGTGGCTGGGTACCTGCTCACATTGTGTCTCTCTCAAGCCATTCCACCATCCCTAAAACACTCTGACCTCGGCTGTATCTCTCTGGGCAGGAGACGCAGCTTGGGAGGCAAGCATTCCCCGAACTGTGCCCTCTGTTGGCCAGACACGCCTTCATGGATGAAGGGAAAAGATCTGAATCCAAACCCCATGTTTATGCTTGCTCAGAATGCTAACAGTTAACACAGTTTGGAGGAACCGAGAACAGAGCATGTGATCATCTCTTCTTTCAGAAAGGATTCTGCATTGCCACCTTTCTACCTGGAACAGCCTTATCCATAAAATTACTGTTTGGATTGTATCCTTCCCTGTTCAGATTATATCCCTAAGTGTCCAAGGCCAGGTTGGAAGGGGCTTGGAGCAATCTGGTCTAATGGAAGGTGTTCCTGCTCATGGCAGGGGGTAGGATGAGATGGGCTTTAAGATCTCTTCCAACCCAACCCATTCCATGATTCTCTGATTCTATACATAGGAATTACTTGAAAACAAGAACTTTGCAAACTAGTCCATTAAACTGGACTTAAATCTTTTTGCTTGAATAAAGACCTATGCAGATATTTAACACAAAAGTCATGCTCAAACTAAGCATCAAAAGTGCTTTCAAACCCTTAAGCAGGTTCTTCCTTTTCCCAGAGTGTTTTCTGGATCAGCTGCTACCAGCAGGAAGCGCTTCCTCCTGCCCCAGATCTGCTCAGTCCTGTCTGATCACTAAAAGATGCAATGAATTCTCACACTGTTTCACTGAGACTCTGGTTGGACCAAAGCGCTGAGTGTCTTGGGAGAGAAGGAAAAAAGAGATAGGAAGAAGAAACCTCTGAATAGGGGGGGAGGAGCTGGTTGTTACCTCCACATCTGTGTTTGGAGAGCTCTCCTTAGGGTTATAGTCAAAGGCAGCCACCATCCTCCGAGGAGTCAGCAGCTCTGCTTCAATGTCTTTATCTTTCTGTCCTGCAGAAGAAAAATAAAATATTCTTAGAGGGAAATACTAGAACAAAAATCCCAAATCACAGCAACTTGTTCACCCTCCTTGTAGTGGTCTGAGCAAAAAGAATACTGGGGGAAACTGAGTGGAGAGAGACCTTAGAGGCATTTGGTAAAGCAGTTTTCTGATCTTCTTTGTCGCCTCCTAAGCACAAAAGTGGGGACATCCCTCCATCCCCTCATCCTGGTGCTCTGTCTGTATGTCCTAGGGTGATGCTTGTATCCCCGTTCGTGTGTGCTATTTATGCTGGATATCATGTTCTGTGCCTTTAAGAGTGGCTCTGAAGAGGAAATGTTTTGTTTTGGTTTTGCTATTAGCCTCTCCCCCATGGCTGGCGGGACACTGGCAGAGACAGGGCAGTACCTAGTGCTGTTTTCTTTTTTTTGCTCTGGCTTTTTGCTTTTGCTTCTGCTTTGCCGCTGCTTGCTCTTGCTTCTGTTCATTAGCTAGTTTAGCTAAACAGTCCAAATTTCTTCCTGGACTGTTTCTCCCTTCCTTTTTTGG
>VYXF01010912.1:224208-258794 GCA_013397295.1 Polioptila caerulea
TGGTTCCTATTTAAACCCCGCCCCCCCCCCCCCCATATATATACATACACACACAGAGGACAGCTGTCTCTTTACAGTGTCTTGAAAGGACATTTCTCCTCCCATTACACAATGTTCTGCTATTAAGCTACAAAACTTATCCTCCAAGGGCCAGGGACCAGCACACAGGGAAGTGCAGGCCTTGCCATCCACAATCTCCAGCCTGCCTTCTCAGACCCATTTACCCACAGACCTGCCCTGAGCCTACAAAAGCCAAGACTGGTATTACAGAAAATACATATTCATGGGTTTAAACCCTGCTGTGGGTGAGCACCAGATGGGCTAGCAAAGGGTTTGCAGACTTGGGCCTCTCTGGATATCAACAGAAGATCCACCTCAGCAGAGGGAGCACCCTCTCAGTGATTGCCATGCTCCTCCCACAGCACAACAGGGGCCCTCGCCCTGCAAGCACCCCGTGCTCAACCGAACCATTCTGCACCACCACTAAACTAAAAGAACTAAAACCTTTTGTTATAGTGCTCTGAAGCAGCACCACAGGGTGTCACACTGGCCCTTAAGCACAAAACACATCTGAAATTCGATCATGCATTACCTACACTCCCCAGTAAAAGCACTTCTCACCTGGCTGAGACTTGTATTCCTGTTTGTCCAGCCCTGCTGGGGGAAGAAAACGTCTCATCAGTAAGAGCTCATCTCCAACAGTGACCACACGACACAACTGACAAACAGTAAAAAGAACACCAATACAGCAAACACAAGCAAACTGTCATGCAACTCAAAATCTACACCAAGTAACCAGGACTCAGGAACGTAACAAGAAGCAGAGGTCAAGCTCCAAACTATAAAAGACATCACTGTTGTTAAAAACTTAACACCAGCACAGGGATGGACTCTCTTTCCACTTCCTAGCAGTCATACAAACATCTGAGGGTCCTGAAAGCAAGTAGTAAAAATTCAACGCAGTCTGTAATCCTATAGCAAAAACCAAAGAGGAAGCAGTGGGTGACACAGACCTTTCTTGGAGCGTCTGGGTTTTGGAGGAGGGACGGTTTGGCGACGTGGAGGTGGAGAAAATGTGCCATTTCCTTAATAAAAACACCAAAAAAGCAAATAAATAGACAAGAGAAACAGACAGAGAATGGAAAGTGAGAAGCATCTTGGGGGACATCTGGGAACAGAGGAGATGACATGTCTCCCCTGGGAGGCTGACAACAGGATTTCTGTGGGCAAAGCCCTCTGGGCCTCACATGTGGACTCAGATGAGGCATGATCCGCATCCCAAATACAGAGAAATCCACACTGTACTTATGCCTTTTAGCTACTCTACAGCTCACAGACTTTGCTGCTCCCTAGCCTTCAGAAGCAGCACCATAAGGACAAAATAAAACTTTGTACCATTTACACCTGAAAAATCCCAAATGTCTAGGTAATGCTTCTGCACTGAGCAGGGTCAGGACAGAATGAAATCCCAAATCAACCTGCAGAGTGGCCAGACCAACCCCTTCAAGGCATTTCCTTAGTTACAAGGCTGTGATAGGGGTTTATGGCAGTATGAAAGCAGCAGAGGTACAGCCAGCCCGACTGCCAAGGAATCAAAGAATCACTAGAGTTGGAAAAAGACCTTTAAGACCATTAGGTCCAACCTGCACTCGGCTGCCCTCTCCTGTCAGGGAGTTGTGCAGAGCCAGAAGGGCCCCCCTGAGCCTCCTTTGCTCCAGGCTGAGCCCCTTCCCAGCTCCCTCAGCCGGTCCTGGGGCTCCAGACCCTTCCCAGCTCTGTTCCCTTCCCTGGACATGCTCCAGCCCCTCAGTGTCCTTGCCAAGAGGGGCCCAGAACTGCCCCAAGGATTTGAGGTGTGTCCCCACCAGCGTCAAATCTACAGTCCCTCCCTGCACACACATCTTATTGACTACCACACCTTCCTCAAAACTTTCAAACCCATCATGTTTAATGAAGTCTCAGAGCTATTAAAATCCTTTACTCTTCCAAGACTATGCAGTGGAGCAGGGCAGAGAGAGCCTTGTGTATCCACTGAGGGACACAGGCCACCAGAGGCATCCAGCCATCTCGGGCATACACGCTGGAGAGAGAATGGATGTGAAAAACACCTTACTCAAACCTCCTCTCCCCAGACACAGGAGAGGCCAAAGGACAAACATTTTCAAGAAATCACACAGTAAAAGCATCAGGCTCCTTCAATCCCTGCGCTCCTCAGGATCAACTTTCCATGGACAAACATTTAGGAGCTGGGCACTGTCAACCCCTCAGAATCATAGAATGATTTGGGTGGGGAGGGATCTTAAAGGTCTGTTAGAGCTGGATTCTGAGTCTCCCTCCACGAAAATAGGAATAAATTGGATTGCTCCTTTTTTTCCTTGAGTTCTTATTTTTAGGTTGATTTGGGTTTTTTCCCCAGCTCAGGCAGTGTCAGAGCTTACCTTTGTCACTACCAACACCTGTGCTGTTTTTCACTGCTGAACTGGCAGGGAAACAGGGACAAGCCAAACCAGGAACATCCTGGTGTTTTAACAAGCGGAGCAGATCCAACAACTGGCGCTGGCAGTAGAGGGTGCACAGAGGAGTGCAGGATGAGAGGTGGGAGGCATGAGGAACAGGCACTGGGACACCTGTATCCACAGCAGGGGCAGCTCACAGCCACTGAGCCCGACTCAGCCTGAGCTGCGCCAGCTGCACATACTAGGGCTGCTCCTTCTTCTCTCTGAGTACACGAGTGGGAAGGAACAGGAAAGCCTCTGCAGTGCACAAAGCACTGACCACATAGTCCACAGTAAGTAAGGAGGAACCCAACCACCAGGTCTCCCTGTACGCTCCTGTCTGCCTCACACCTTTCCTCCCCTTCCCTATCTCCATTCCCAAGTCACAGATTCTCTCACCCAAGAGCAGGGTCATCCCAAGAGTTCAGTCACAAAACAAAGGAGAGAACAGATTTAAAACTCTTGTTCACATACTTCAGCTGCTCTTCCAATGCTTCTGTTTCCCTATCCCTAGTTATGCTCAGCCTCATTTGGTGCTGAATTCACACACCTCAAGCCCAGGAGTAACTGCAGCAGCTGCAAATGCTGCAATGGAGTTAGGGATGAACTGAGAGCTTGGAACACCCACATCCAGCCAGTTCCCCCTGCTGTGGAGCAGCCACTAAACCAGGCTGTAGATCCAGGGACAACCCCCCGGAAGGGTTTGGTGGCTGCATTGGCCACACACAACATCAGGACTGAGCTTCCAGCATTCCAGCAAAGAGCCACAGGAGCACGGCACACAGAGACACACACACAGACACACACACACAGACACACATATACACACACACTGAGTACCTGGGCTCTCCGTGTCCACAGGCAGGAACCCCTGCTTTAGGAGCTGCTGCATGAGCTCACTGCTCTCCACTGGGACTTCTGACACCATGTTGCATGGAATGTATCCCTCCCTTCCAGCACATTCACCCCTGTAAAAACCATCAGCATCCTTGTCTCCACAAACCTGCAAAGGGAAATAGACTGTTTATGCTGCAGGGACTGAGCTGCAGAGAAAAAGAATATTGAGTTGGAAGGGACCCACAAGGGTCATCCACTCCAGCCCCTGGCCCTGCACTGACACAACAACAATCCCACCCTGGGCAACCCTGGGACCGGTGTCCAAATGCTCCTGGAGCTCTGACAGCCTTGGGGCTGTGCCCATTCCCTGGGGAGCCTAAGCAGTGCCCAGCACCCTCTGGGGAAAGAACTTTTGTCAAATATCCAACCTAAACCTCTCCTGACACAGCTCTAGCCATTCCATAAGTCACCAGAGAGAAGACATCAGCATCTGCCCCTCTACTTCTCTTGTGAGGAAGCTGCAGACCTCCCAAGGTTTATGCTGCCCCTGGAACATCAGACAGATCAATACAGTAGGAGATGTTTACTAAGTTCTTACTTTCAGGATCTGCCCCTCCTTAAATGGGAGCTCCTCTTCTGCTGCATCAGGGTTAGGGGACATGGAGACAGGATCGTAGTCAAAGAGAGCCACAAAGATCCGAATGCCATCACCTTTGCCAGAGCTCTCGGGAGCAGTGCTCCTTGAAGGGCCTGTGCATAGAGGGGACATAGCAGAGAAAACGTCAGCCCTGCCCTGGCACTGCCTGCCAGCCTCTCCCCAGCCATTTCCAGGAGCTTGCATCTCTCATGCTGCCCACTTCTCTCCCTGTTCCTGCTCACCTGGACTAGAGAGCAAAGGTTTCTGTATTTGGCTTCTTCTTATGCTCTTGCTCCATCTCCTGCTAGGAGCCTGCCAGGCAGCTGTGCCAGGTGGCTCCGGGCCCCTGGAATCTTTATGACTGGATGCCTGCAATTGGAACCACCAGAGAATTAGTAGCAGCCTCTGCCTTCCAACTCCCTGAACAGTGCTCAGCCCAAACGCACTCCACAAAGAGCAGTGCATCCAAATGCAACATTCCTCTTCAGGGACACTCTAGAGCTGGAAAGACCAAGGGAGTTGGAAAACAGAACTGAGGACAGGCAGGCACCCTGCCAGGCACTAGTGACGATTCCCTTGGTGAAAATGAAGTGCAGGAAAGGGCATTTTGAGGCGAGGCAATGACATTACAGTCAGCATCTACACAAAGCTTTCACCAATCACCTCATTGCACCACGGATTTTTTGTTTGGGTCCCACAGCCTCCTGCCATGGGGAGGAAGACCCAGGGAGAAAAGGAATACTGCATCGGTGACACTTGGCCAGGAAGCAGGAAAAGCAGAAGCAGCTACTACAAGAAAAGCCACGGAGCAGCACAGAACTACAGAATCTCCTAGATTTTCTTCCAGACAATCCTAGAGAAGGGTCCTTCCTCTGGACAACACTGAACAAAGCAAGATACAGGCAGGCCAGGGAAGCAGAGGGAAGCCAGTACCACTGCAAGCTGCTTCAAAGCCAGAATAGGAAATGTCACCCAACCCTTTTGTGCAAGGAGGTGCTACGTATCCCTTTCGAAGAATGTTCGAGCCTCCTTCTCCAGCCAGGTGACTTACAGTCCAGCTCCCAGCCCTGCTCCTCAGATCTGCTCTCACACCTTGGGGCTTCCTTCTCCCGGCAGAAAAATCGTAGGTGCTGGCTCGGAGACCCAGCCCACTCCATACCCTGCTCTTCCATCATCTCCAGCCTGGTCAGGTCCCTTCTGCCCTCCAAGTGGGCAACCTCAGACTGACTGGAACAATCACTCCAGTCCTGCTGGCAGCTCTGGAACCTCTCTGGCAGTCTGCTCTCCGGGGAGGATGCACAGGTTGAATCCTGATCATCTTCAGAGTCATATTCGATGTCTATTTCCAGGCTCCTGGGGCTGAGGCAATGCGTTACTATCACAGCAGGTTCTGCCCTCCCTGATCCCACTGCTCTTGGGGCTTTTTTCCGTAAGGTACCTTGTCTGGCCCGGCTGTACAAATCCAACCCCTCCTTCCCTCTGGCACTGCTGACAACATTCAGCTCCTCCCTGAGACTGGGAGCTCTGTATAACCCGCTCCCCATCTGGCTGCAATTGCCCAGCAGACGACTGCACTGCTCTGTTAGATCACTCTGTCTCCTCCTACTTATCTCAGGCCGACTCCGGATCTTCTCTCGATAATTATTTCCCTTCTTCTTGCTCCAAGAGGGACTTGTCCCACTCCCAGACTTTGGATCGTTCTCCTGATAGCCCCAGTTCCAGTGTGCCTTCTTCTGACTGCAAGTCAGCTGGCCAAAGGCAGGATTTGCATGGTCAGCATCCGCTCTGCTCTCCTTAGCACCGTGCTCCCCCTGTGGAGACTGAGTAGACACATCTATGGAGGCATTATTCTCATCTTCCTTCCGAAATGGCTCCTTGCTGTTAGGTGGTTTCTCTGTTCTTCCTGAGTGGTAGGTTTGTGTTTCCAAGGAGTCTTGAGGGTCTATCTTTTCGTCTTGAGGGTCTATCTTTTCTTCTGTAACACCCTTCTCATCCTCATCTTCATCCTCATCCTCAGTCACTTCAGGGATGCTAAATAACTTCTTGCTGTGGCTGCTCTGAAGTGGGAGCTCCAGGATCCTCTCCAGAATCTCCTCATCGCTGTCAGTATCACAAAGATCCATCTGTACCCAGACCCCGAGAAAAGCCACAGCCAGGACAAGCAAAGGAAAAAAGAGAGGAAATAAACATTAAAACAAGAGGCAAAGTGACCCTGATTCCCTCCCAGCAGAGCAGAATGGAGCTGTGGCTGCAGCAAAGCAAGGGGAGGGGGCAGTGGGAGCGATGAATCTTCTGGCAAAAGCAATCGTATGAACCAGCAATGCAGCAGGAAGCGAGGAAGGCAAATGCATGGAAGAGCTCCCTCCCAGCCTCTCCTGTACACACACAGCTACCTGCAGGACTTCTCATCCTGCCACAGGAATGATTCCCCACAGCCTGGCACCCTCGAGGTGGCATGGAGGCAGGAGAGGCACCGTCCCTCCACGGCAGAGCTGAGTGGGCTCTTCTGTCCACAGGGCTGAGCCTCAGCCTGTGCTCATGCATGGAGCCACAAGTCCTCCTTAGCTCTGTCCTCTCCCTGGAGCACAGTCAATGGCCCTGTGCTCACTCCTTGGCTGCTGCCTGGGCCTTTCCCATCTCCTAGCAAAGTGCAGCCCTGCTGCAGGCTCCTGCCTGCAAATCCAGGAGCAGAGTTTCCACAAAAACAAAGGAAAATCCTTTACCTCAAAGGGCCACACAGACATGAATTTCACTTGCAGATGGGTGAGAGCCTACCAGGTTACAGAAAATTTTGGGGACAACACTGCTGAATTTTAAAATTTGTTGTGGGTCAACTGTAGAATTTATGGGTTTATTTTTTATTACATTAGCACTAACATAAAAGGTAAAATCCTAGGTGCATAGTGTCATTTTGTTACAAAGATACCTCTGGAGGGCTCTTGTTCAACTTCCCTGACAAGTTATATCATTATGTTTTCTAAAGGAACCTACAAATAGCTTACAAAGCATTTGTAGCTACTGATGTTTTAAACTACAGCCATGAGCAGATCTGTTCAGAGATAACTAAAAACTGAACCACAGTGGGGGAGAAACAAAGGCAGTTGCAAGCTGCCTATTGATAGTTCCAACCTCTGTAGCTTTTTCTTAGCAAAAGTTGGTCCTGAATTATATTTAAAACTGGCTTAAGGGGCCTCCAGAGGTCTCCAGTTCAGTCTCCTAATTGCAGCAGGACTGTTGCCAACAATAAATTCATGTCTTTGCTTCAATGAGGTTTGAAAACACCAAAGAATGGAGATCCTGAATGCTCTGGGAACCAGTCCCAAGGCTGCACTGCCCTCCTGGAAAGAGGTTTGAACTCATCTCCAACATAAACATCATAAACAGCAGCTCATGATTTCTACCTCTTTTAATGTATCATATCCCAGAAACAAGAAGACTTTGGCTCTCATCCATTTAACCATCACACAAATAGTTACAGGCAGTTACAAAATCTCTCACTCAACTCCTCTAGAACAAAAACCCCTCAATTTTCTCAAATTCCCCTTACAGAACACATGCTCAAGGCTCCTCCCTTGTTAGCAAGAGAGATGTTGTTATGCAAGAGATCTCTTGTTATGGAGAATTTATAAATATAACCATAAATAAGGTTCAGTAAGATTTCATTTAGCTGTTTGCAAAGTTGTGGCTTCTGCTTTTGAGTTCTAATATAATAAATGGTTTCAGCAATTAAACAACTTATTTGAGGATAAACATTTTAAAAGCAGCATCCCTCCGAGTTTTCATCCCCTGGATCATGAAAGAATCGACTGAGCAGTCTTGAGGTAACAGAAAATTTAGTTAAATATGCAGAATCCTAGAAAACAGCCCTATTCCAGTCACATCCCCTTCAATCCGTAAGGCAGTAATGGGAGCTCTGTGCCCTAAAGCTTCCTGCCCCTCTTGTCTTCTCCCAATTCAGCATCTTGTCACCCTCACTCTGTCACTGCCAGCGCAGAAAACAATCACTTTATCTAGTCAAGAAGCACCAGTTTTTCAGGTTTACAGGATATGAATGGGTTTTGGTGTTTCTTTTCAGAAAAAAACCCAAACAAATAAAAACATTAAGGCAAAGAAAACACACAGAAAAAAAAAAACAAACAAAAAACTCCAACAAAGAACAGTGTTCTTGATTGCTCTTATTTCCTTCCTTCTCTTTCCAGGACACTTGTTTTTCTTCCATTTTTTCCCAGTCCAATCTCAACAAGCCCTTCCAAAACCTTCAAAGGCATTCCCAGTCCCTCCAGCCACCAGGCTCTCCTGGGGCTCCTGATGTGCTGTGCTGCAGGTCCAATCCCTCACCTGGGAAGCAGAAGACCCTTCAGAAGGAGAAGAGGAAATTTACTCGAGAGTCACTACATTGTCTGCTACCATTTAGTACTCACCAGCCCCATCCCTGCAGGCCAGCAGCCACACAGGGCACCATCAACTACAGATATTCTCTGGCCATATGAAAAATTAAAGAGAGGGTGCTTGCTTGCCATCCAGGCATATCATATTTCCTGCAACGCTTTTTAATTTTCCAGTCTCTCACTCTAAGTGCTTATGGACATTCATCCCGACTGCTGTAATCTGTATGGTTACACACCAGTTCCAGGCCACGCAGTTGGAATCACATTCCCACAGGTGCATTCAGACCAGATTTAACACCGAGCATGAATTAAGCTGGTCACTTACAGCTCAGGCAGGATTTCATCCCTCACAGCATTTGAACTGCAAAGCCACAACTTTGCTCCTACATGCCATCCCTGGCAACAGAAACATCAAGGCCTAAGCTAAATAATCATAGAATCAGAGAATATCCTGAGCCGGAAGTGACCCACAAGGATTGAGGACAACTCCTGGCCCTGCACAGGACACCCCAACAATCCCACCCTGTGCCTGAGAGCGTTGACTGTTCCCTGTTTACTGTGTTAAGAACTCAGTCAATACCATTGATTTTAACCCTGGATTTTAAACATCACATCACACTGCGTGTTTTTCTAACTAATTAAATACTAGCTCCATTCATTACAAACAAATACCCTTCCCTCTTGGCAAAGAACTTGTGCTTCTACTACCTTGAGCCAACACTGGGATTAAAAGCAGAGCAGCAGGACCTCAGGAAAGGCTCAGCCCAGCCCCTCCTCCTGTGAGTTGATGGCATGGGATGGCTGCACCGGCACTCCCCGCAAGCAGCACTCAGGACAAGTTACCTTTTCCCCATTCTCCTGGGAACATGGCTCTCTCTGGTCCCATTTCTTCTCTTCCAAAGCTTCTGAAGACAGCTCATCTTCTTCCTCCTCTTCCAAAATATCTGAAAGGTCAGAACTCCGGTTGTGCTCAGTGAAAAGGGTCAACTGTCGACGGCCCACTTCTGACAGTTTTTCTTCCTGCTGTTGAAAAATAAAACACATTTTCTCAGTTCTCCCAGACTATTTCAGCAACAAAGGAGCATTTTTCCTTTCTCTGCGCACATACACAGCTCAGGTGTGGTAGGAAAGGAAGTGGGCAGCACCTGAGGGAGTGACTGGCACGTGTGGACAGAAAACCGTCAGCCTCACTTCACAGCCTGCAGAGCAGCACTGCCTAAGGCTGGAAAGCTCAGGAGGTCAAGTACAGTTCACATCCCTCCATGGGCACACATTCAAGCAAGGTTAAACAAACCTCTCTTTTCACTCTGGACATGTCTTTCATCACGTCCTTGCCAGGAGACAACCTCAGGAAGTTCTGGCAGCTGCTTTCGCTCGTGTTTCCATCTTGGACAGTGTCCTGTGTCCCCCCAGCCTGGCTGGGGGAAGTTGGAGGCTCTGGGCTCAGGTGCTTCTCTGCCTCTCTCTCCATGTCAGAACTGGGACCTCTGGTTGCCTCCTCCACAGAGCACACGTGGCAGGTTTCTGTTTGGAGCTTCACCCTGCTGTCCGTTGGGCTTCCCATCTCTGGTGCTTTGGTTCTTGGTTGCTTCATCTGAGAAACAAACCAACAGTGAAATCAAGGGGAGATGTCTAAGACTACTTATGCACCAAAATGGAGTCTTATCACCCCAAACTGTGTTCCTTGCTGTAGGCATATGAATATTTTGGCATGCAACTTGCAGCTGGGAATGTTGCCCAGCCCTGGAACAAATCCCTCCCTGACCTCAGGTCCCAGGAGACATGCAGTGCCCCCAGTGCTGCAGCTCAGCAAAGGCCCACAAGGGTATTGACAGTAAAAAGTTTCAGCGCAGCAAGAAGAGCCCAAGCTACACAACAAGGTCATTTCCCACTGTCATCTGACAGAGGAATGGCCTGGACACCATCCAGCATGTTGGGTTGAGCTGGAGATGAGGACACTACTCCAGGACTTCCTGGCGTGTGAAGAAAAGGGGAATTAATGAAGAATAATACACACAGAGAATACAACAAGCTCCTGATTAGATCACCTAGTGAGAATTAAAGTCTTCATCTGTGATCCAACCAGTACAAGAAAACCTCTGGGAGATCCAGGAATGGAGCTCCAGAAACAAGAAGGGTAAGGCAGGTGGGCCTTCATCAACCATCTCTTTTTCTTACTCTAACTAAGGGAGCCTCCCTGCATTTTGCAACGGAGCACAACCTTGTCCTTATGTACCAGGCACACTTTGATAACACTGAAGGATCAGACTCCAGGGACATTGAGACATTGCAGCGTCAAGCTTCTCAATGTCCCCTGGGCTCAGACAAAAGCCAGCCAGGTCCTGATCTCATGTCTAATCTCATAGCTCAGATTTCCTGCCCTGTTTCCCTTTGCTGACAGTCAAGTGAAGATGTGGAGGCTCAAAAGCCTGCCACTGAGGCTTTAGTGCCTCAACCCTGGAGGGCAGAAACAAGAATGGAGAGACATTCCTCTGCGATTAGGGCAAGAAGAGTCTCCCTCCCATATGCCTTTGCAAGCACATGCTAATGTTTTAAGTTCTATTGGTACGTGTAGTTGAGATCACCCTTGTTCAGCCCGTTTACCGTGTATGTACCCTTTCTAGAATGTTCTTCCTTCCCTTAACCCCCATTGGCTCTGTCTTGCCACACTGCTTCACCCCACTATCCACTGGTTCTCTCAGTCTTTAGCCACCCCCCTGCACCACTTCTCCCTTGTCCCTACTGGGCCTCGACCCTCAGACCCACCCCTTTTGCCCCATATTTAACCCTGTGCCCTTAGCTTGATCCTGTTCTCATCCCTGGAATGAACAGTCTTCAGATACCCAAACAAGGACCAGTCTCTTGGCCTCTATCATCAGTAATCTCCAGCAGTGTTCTCCGGGCTCTGAGGCACAGGTCACTCTCATGGGTTCGTTGTGGCACACACCATAACATGAAGAGACACACCTCAAGTGAGAAGGATGATTTGCCTCCTAGGAGCACCTGTTTCACTTCTCTCCACAAAGGAGGCAAAACAACTACCACAAGTGCAGCCATCTACACCAGACATCTGAATGACTGGAGGCAACAATATTGGAAACAGGTGAAGTGCAGTACGAGGCTTACAGAAAAACAAGGAAATCTGGGCTGGAACTGAATCCACCAGCTGAGACGTTATTCTCACAGAAGCCTCCTGGCACACCACAAACATTTGAAGCTGGGACAAATCCACCAGGACACTTCTCATCCCTGGAGTGTTCAAGGCCAGGTTGGATGGGGAGCAGCCTGGCCTAGTGGAAGGCGTCCCTGTCATGCACCAGATGATCTTTAATGTGCCTTCAAACTCCAACCATTCCATGATCTATGAAATGTGGGCAAATGAATCCAGCAAGTTGACCCACGGTACTTTGAGCTGCAAATGACCAGAAGCTGATCACTGAAATTTTGGACTCAACATCTCAGTTCTTCTGAGTACTGAGCTGGCCTTTGGGCTGGAGCTGTTGCTTCAGCAATTCTCAGAAGTCTCAGCCTGACTCTGAGCCTTCACAAGGTCACACTACCATGATTAATAAAGTTGTGCTGAATTTAACAGTTTGAAGCACTTCCTTGAGTTCTGATGTCAAAGGTCAGAATGAGAAATAGATCCTTTTCCCTGATGTAACACATCCCACACCAAGAGGGCCCAACTCCCCCATGGTCACAGAGCAATTATTCACTATCATTATATGGCTCTCAGACATCCTCACCTCTGTCCTATAAGAACTCTGAAAGCACTCACCCACCCTATTGGGAATTCCACTGGGAATTTCACTCACCCACTGGGAACTCCAAATAGCCGGTGTCAGAACAGTTTGCCAGTTCTGCAGCTAAGGCTGCCTCGCTCTGACATCCACTAAGGTGCTCTACCACTGTCTTGTACAAACCCACCTGACTGGAGAAAGTCCCTTCAAGTCAGAGAGAACATCAACGCCAGATTAACTTGGGAGCATCCTTTTTACCTTCTAACTCTGCAAATTCTTCCTTTCCTCACTCTGTTCCTCATCTGCTAGCAAAGAGAATCAAGAGGTGATCTGAATCTTCCAGGTACACAACAGCAGCCAAAAGTCCCTGACAGTTTGCCACTGCTGGATGATGGCCCAGAAGCAACACTGTGTCACAGAAAGCTGCTCAGTGGCATCTCATCCCACTCCCCAAAAAGGATCTATTGCCCTTCCCTGCACACATGGCACTGGGCAGGAGATGTAAGCACTTACCTGCACCTCTGTCCCTTCACCCAGCTGCTGCAATCCTGGTTCCAGGGAAGGGCCAGGCTCCGTGCCCTGGCCTGGGAGCACTGTGCCAGCCTGCTGGGGAGGCACACTCAGGCATTTCTTGTCTCCCACAGTGTCTGACCCCTGTGGGGAAGTGCCTGGAGCCTGCACCAAGGAAGTACTAGGGGAGGGTAGGTGTGGTGGGGAAGAGGCTTTCTCTGTCAGGGGCCGTGCTGAGCCGACAGGGCTGCAGGAGGGATCAGTCAATTTGGCATCTGAGATCTCAGCGGGAATTTCCTGTTGGAGTGGGAGTGCAGGTATGTGCTGTGGGTTGCAGGCAGGCAGCAAGGCCCTGAGGCCCCCCCGGGGCAGTCTGGAGGGGACAGTGCTGCACACAAGGGAAGTGCAGTGGGAGGATTGCAGCAGGACCGAGGAAATCTGGGCTGGAACTGAATCCACAGACTCCCCGTACTGAGACATCGTCCTCACAGAAACCTCACGGCACACCTGGAACATCTGAAGCTGGGACAAGTCCACCAAGACACTCCCAGCTGTTGGAGAAGTAACTTCTATGACCTGTAAGTAAAAGAACAGGAAGGAATTATTTATTGCGTACAGCTCAGCCCTTCTGAGAAGAACAATTCCCAACCCAAAGTTAAGACTGAACCCAAAGCTCTGGAGAGCAGCTGTGCAGAATTCCCACCTTTCTGCACAGTATCTGGGAAGAATAAACACTTAAAGAGAAATTTGAGAAATTGCATAGTCTACAAAATATAAAAATATTCACTCCTACTCCAGATTTTAACCCTCCTTGTCTTCTAAGCTTTAAAGAGCTTTTCCCTTTTGTAGGCTGCTCTTTCGACTACCTTCCCAGACTCCTCCTTTCTTTCACCCGTGAAGGGGAAAAAGCATTCCCAAGACAAAAGAGCAATTATCTAACACAGCATCATTCTATTTTGCACTGTGCTCCCTCAAACAACATCATGTGGGCACAAGACCACAGGACACTTTTAATACAGAATGTCCTTGGATGTTCTGTATCAGTAACAGTACTAAATCCTGGGGTGTTTCATGTTAAAACGATGGAACAGTTTGGGTTGGAAGGCACCTCAAAAATCATCTCATTTCAGCCCCCGCCATGGGCAGGGACACCTTCCACTTGGAGCACACCAGGTTGCTCCAAACCCTGTCCAACCTGGCTTTGGACACTGCCAGGGCTGGAGTAGCCAAAGCTTCTCTGGACAAACCTGTGCCAGGGCCTTCCCACCCTCACAGGGAACAATTTCTTCACAGTATCTCATCTACCCCTGCCCTCTGCAGTGGGAAGCCATTCCCTGTGTTCTGTCCCTCAATCCCTTGTCCAAAGTCCCTCTCCAGCTCTCCTGGAGCTCCTTTAGGTAGAAGAAGGGGCTCTGAGGTCTCCCTGGAGCCTCCTCTTCTCCAGGTGAGCACCCCCAGCTCTGCCAGCCTGGCTCTAGAGCAGAGAGGCTCCAGCCCTTGAAGCATCTCCATGGCCTTCCCCGGACTCGTTCCAGTGGCTCCACATCCCTCTGATGCTGGGGGCCCCAGAGCTGGAGAGAGCTGTGCAGGTGGGGTCTCACCGAAGCAAGGCAGAGGGGCAGATTCCCCCCCTACCCTTCTGTCCATCCTGTGGGGATGTCAACTCTATGTTGGATCACTACACCTCACTCCTCACATTGGAGAGAAAGCCCCAGGTGTACTTGTCCTTGTGCTCTGTCCACATCCTGTGGGACTCACTGTTTGCCAAAAGATCAGGCCAGTGCCAGAGGAGGCTGTTTTGCTGCTGGAAGGTCCTGCTCCAGGAGCACCTCCAAAACCTGGACAGATGTCTTTTGTGGTGTGCATCACACAGCCCAAGCAATGTCCCTTCTCTGATGTCACTCCTTTCCAGGCCAAGGACTGTCATCACCTCCTCAGGACACCTTCCGGGATCCAGCTTTCCATGTCTTACGGTCTGACACTTCATGCTACCCCTGCAGCAGCCCCAGTCCCCCTGCACGGCCAGTACCTTCTGTCCATCCGCATACACAGCATATCCAGTGACCCGGACCCCGTTGGAAGATCCCTCAGCATCAATGGTGACAGGTAACCAGCTGATAACCAGGATACCAGGAGAGGGACCAGCTTCTACCTGGACATCCAAAGGAGCATCAGGTGTGCCTGTGAGAGACCAAACACAATTTCCTCTTGCTTAACTGGCTACCGCATAAAGCTCAACCCTGGTTAGAATCAAAGAGCAAACTCCCAACCAGACTTGTCGCTGCAGAACTGAACTACAACAGCCAGGCCAGTCCTGGGAAATGACAGACAGAACCAGAGAAAATAAAGTGCTCTTGTTCTGTGAAAGCTATAATGCACAGAAAACAGAACTTTGCAAAAGTAGCTGAGGCCAAGATGCAGCAACCCTTGGAGCAAAGTCATGGCAAAAAACCATGCTCCAACCAGCACAAAGGATGTCTCCCCAGAGCAAATGAAAGCGAAAGGGATAATCAAATTTAAAATAAAGGAAGAAAAACATTAAGACAAAACAGTGCAGCACCTCAGGCTTTGGGGACCTAATCTACCTTGCTTCTCTTTGCCCCATGGCTTCCCAGTAAAAGGCCAGCTGAGCACAGCCACTTCATGTATAGAGGCTTGCAGTACCTGCTAGAGGGGTAGTGAAGTGTATCACGGCTGAGTCCTGCTCCTGCCCCTTGGGCACCTCTTCCCAAGGAGTTTTCATGGGCCGGGCCTCCAGCTTGGCTACATATTGGGTGCTGGGCTGCAGGTTGTGGAAGGTGTACCAGTATACGCCTGGCTTGGTCACATCACACTCCTGCCCGTTGAGATACACCCCATGGCTGTAGTTGCTGTTGCAAGGAAGCCATGTGACCTCTGCTGACGTGGCCGTGACGCTTCTGACTTTCAGCATTGTCGGTGCCATGCCAAAATCCTGCCCCACAAAGAAAGTGCAGCGCAGTTTATCAGAGCTGCCATGCTCCGTCACCGTCTGCACAGACACGCGGTAAGCCCTGCTGTGTAAATCCAGCTTTTCTATCACTGCTTTGGTCTGAAGGCCACTCTTCACGTTCTGACGTAGCTCTTCATCCACATAGATGTTGTAGCTTTGTATGTCTGGGCAGCCAGCTAGCAAAAGAGGTGGTTCCCAGCCTACAACTATGCTTCTGGCAAGCTGCTTGATAAGAGTCAGTTTTCTTGGGTAAGGCACTGCTGTGTGACTAACGGGTTCCTCCTGGTCTCCTTCTGCTCTGCTGCCCAACGGACTGGTGCTACTCTCTTCAATGGAGAACTCACTCTTATCTCCACTGCTGGTGCTTGCACTGACCAAACTTTTCTCCTGGTATGAGCTATGGGTGAGATCATTCAGCTCCGGAGGCAGAAACGTCAAGAGGTCATCATCTGAAACTCGCTCAACAAAATTGGAGGGGACCAGCCCTCGCCGACCATCCATCAGCTCCCCTAAACAAAAAACAGGACACCTGTTACCACTGCTCCTGTCATTGAGCCTTCCAACTCAGCTGTGAGGACTATGGGACAACATCAATGCCAGGGTACAACTACTTTGCAGTCAGGAGTGGAAGAAACCTCAGGGAGGTTATTCCTGGCAATGTTTCTTGATTTCCTAGGGCTTCCCTTGTTAGGTCCCAATGGACACAGGGAGGAAATTCACTGCTCCACACATTTCAGAGCCAACTAAGTAAAAAGTTGGGTTGTGTAATGAGCTAAAGGCTTTTTCCTTCTTCATTATCCCATTCTTCCTCATCACAGCTCTTTCACTAACTTTTTTAGCCTTCCCAAACTATGCAGATGGAGGATTTTACATCTTCTCCCAGCCATACTGATTTGGGGTTTGCAGTACTTCCTCAAGAAAGTCCATCTTTCCAGCTCTGTATTTAGCTCTGGCCTTCCTTATAGCTCCCTCCTTTGTTAACTCCTGTACTAAAGGTGTCCCAAAAAAAGACTTGTGGGGACAACAGATATACAGGTCTGTGCAGACCCATCAAACCATGGATGAGCAGCACATAGGGACTGCACTGCCTTCCCCCTTCCAAACTCTACCTACAGCAAATCAACTGAAAGCAGGGAAAGCAGAAAAGATTAGTAAAGAATAACCTTTTAAAACAATAAACAAACAAATAAATTATAGGCTTGGGAATAGAAAGAAAGAAAAATGAGGCAGAGCAGTCACAGAGCAAGCAGTGCGACACACATGCATTTGTCTCAGCTCTTGCAAAGCATCTCAGGAAACCAGGAACCATCACCCCTTAAGCAAGTGGCTCCACAAAGAAACCTTGGCACAAATTTACGGCCCACAAATCTTCGCTTCAGTTCCTCTTAGTGAGCCTCTTAGATGTGAAAAGGTTCTGAACAGAACCTTAGTGAGCCAGGATCATGTTTGCAAAGGGGCCAAAACAGAAATACTGTGTGACACCGCTGAGGGTCACAACTGTAGTCAGGGTTGATTACTGCATCCCCTCTCTGCCAAAGGAGTAGGAGGCAAGCGAGTCACCTGCTGCAGTTCCTGGCTCAGTACAGGCACTGAAAAGAGGGACACAGCCTATCTGCAGAAGGGGCTGAACATACTCCTCTCCACGGTGTAGGAGGAACCATGTGGGGGTTGAAACCATTGGGGATGAAACCTGGAACTTGCTGAAAATAGTGGCAAAATTTCCACTGAAAGCACAAGACAAGGATATCATAGCTTAGACTTAAATTTATTCATAACATAAATAAAGCTGTTTCCAAGAGGATCTGCTCGCCCTTCTAATTAACTTTGGGCAGAAACCCTCTACCCTGAGGTGTCAAGATTCACTAAATTTCTCTCTCATTTTCTGGAGAGAGATCAACTCTCCACAGCAGTTCAGTCACATTTCATTTTACTAAAACACACCTTCAAAGAAGCCATCTTCATCCATGTCTCCATAGATGTAAATATATTCTCCAGCAGTCAGTGGAAGCTCTGCCTCTGGATTTTCATTAGGTCCATCAAAAGGATTGTAGCTGAAATATTTACAATTGGAAGACTTAATTTGCATAGGAACCTTCCCAGCAACACATTACAGTTCTGATGCTGATAAGCTTTCAATTCACTGGGAATGCATCCACTTTGGTGAGCAGCAAATCCCACAAAGATCAAGACTGTAGTTTACATATAAAAATATTTAACAACACATAATTTCTGAGGAGCAGAACAGATGTCTTGTGACGTCCAAAGAAACAGGGATATGATGCTGCTGAAGGGACTGGAACATCTCTCTGAGGACAGGCTGAGGGAGCTGGGCCTATTCAGCCTGGAGAAGAGTTAACAGAAAGGGGATTTTATCAATGCACAGGTATATTTAGGGTGGGTGTCAAGGGGAGGGGGCCAGATGCTTTCCACGGGTGTCTAGAAACAGGACAAGGGGCACTGGGCACAAACAAACAGGAAATTCCACCTGAACCTGAGGAAAAACTTCTTTGAGGTTAAGCAAGCACTGGAAGAGGCTGCACAGAGAGGTTGTGGTGTCTCCTCCTGCTCTAACCCCACATTTTAAAAAGCACTCCAAAAACTTCACCAGCAAGAAAATTAGAAATACATTAGTGATATGGCTTGGACTCCAGGCAGTTGTAACCTGCCTACCCATGGATCCTCAAACTAATCACAGGGTCTCATTTCACAGGAAAATGCCTCATGAAAAACCTTTATCTTTACAAACACCTACTGCCAATTCCTGCTCTTTACCCCTTAAAAGGGACTTTATCATGCCAAAGCAATGTTTATCTCTCTGTGATCTGACTGAGACCTTACACAGACCACATCTGATGTGCTCCTCACAAGCATGGAATCACTCCTGTTCTCTTGCTCCCAATTCCCAACAGAAAAGCTGAGGGATATATAATACACTGAACTGTAGTGACCTAAGCTTGACCATGATGGTTCAAGGAAATGGCAACAGTTATCAAAAAAAATCTGGGTTTATTCTGTGCTATTCTTTTTTTTTTTTCCTTTAAAAATTACAGCCAGAAACATTTTGGCCAAAAATTTCAGGAATTCTAAGCTGAAATTTTCTTAATTGTTGGAATAAGATTTCTTGGAGAAAACTTCCTGCACTATTCTGAAAAAAACAGGCAATTCAATGAATATGTCAGGACCAACTAATTTTCAACAGAGAACAATATTCAAAGTTTCACACAGTGCTGTTCACTAAACAGCTACTGAGCTTAATGTGTTTTGTTGAGCTAAGCCTGGACTGTACAGGAAGTAACAGGTCTCAAATCATTCAGTTATGGAATGGTTTGAGTTGGAAGGGACCTTAAAGCTCATCTCATTCCACCCCCTGCCCTGGGCAGGGACACCTTCCATCATCCCAGGTTGCTCCGAGCCCCGTCCAACCTGGCCTTGGGCACTGCCAGGGATCCAGGGGCAGCCACAGCTGCCAGGAACAATTCCTTCCCAATATCCCATCAAGCCCTGCCCTCTGTCAGTGGAAAGCCATTCCCTTGTCCTCTCACTCCAGGCCTTTGTCCCTCTCCAGCTCTCCTGGAGCCCTTTAGGCACTGGAAGGAGCTCTACGGTCCCACCAGAGCCTTCTCTTCTTCAGGCTAGACACTCCCAGCTCTCCCAGTGTGAAAATCCCACGAAAAAATAAGATTAAAGGTCTAACCTACTATTATCCACTCCTAACAGTGGTGAATCCTAGAGAAGATTGTGAAGTAGGGAACTGTGGGTAACCTGTGTAACTTCACAGAGCACAAGCAATGACCACTCAGTACCTGTATCGAGCTAAGAACACCTGGAGCTTTGCAGGGCCTTGGCTGCCTGGCTCTGGCATGAGGGAGATGCTGTCAACATCCAGTTCTTCCATTTCACTTGCAGTGTCCACCTAAAAATGTTAAAGATAAGGATTGGAGTAAAGGAACACAGAGTGTTTGTACATAGTGAACACATCCTCTAAATTCATGGCTGGTGTTAGTTTGCTTCCTGGGCTAAGGATCATCTCTAAGAATGACTTTTTAGGTGAGGAAGTAGGAATAAGAGGCAACAGCCCCAAGTTGGAGCTTCAAGGCATCCAGTCAAACATCAGCAAAAACTCCTTGCCCAGGTGGGTGATACAGCCTTGAGAACAGTTCCCAGAGGTGGGGGATCTCCATTCTTGAAGAACCTGTAGCCTGAGCTCAGCAAAGCCATGCCCACACTGATCTAGGGCTGGTGACAGTCCCACTGGAGCAGGAGATTGGACTAGAGACTCTGGAGACCTCTTCCACCCCACACATCCATAATTAACGATGTTGATTTCTTGCTACCTCTACATGGTAGCTGTGCCTGTGTGCAACACAAATGTCAACCTGAACAAAGGAGCTCTGTTTGATGCTGGAGTCTTTAACTGCTTCTGCCCTCTCCAACACATGTAAATTTTCTGTAGGATATCTGTGTACTTTGAGAGCTTTGATTGGAACTTTTGGGTTTAGCTGGTTCTGCTAACAGCATATACTGAAAATGAAGTACAAGAGTCAGGGCAGGAATCTCCCATTCCTGTTAAAACCTCTCCCTTTCTAGCCAGCAGCTCCTTCTGCACTTCCTAAGCTGAAGGCTGCACCCTCAAGGCATTTAGTGCCTACGGGCAAAGCACCTTTGAGAAATTTCTCTCAGCTGTTTTGATCCCAGTGAAATCTTGAGATTTTATACATCCAGTGGCAATGGGTTGTGTACTGCAACCCTTCTTCTTGAGGCAATGCACTCCCTGGGGTTTGTCTGAGCTTGTGCCAATGAACCAAATCAAGCTGCCTTTTTAAAGCACACCTCAAGGCAAATGTATTTTTGATGAAGACCCACTGCAGGCACCAGAACACAAAGTATTTTTTCTAATACATGATGAGCCAGAGTCAATCTCAGGAAGAGTTCAGAGCATCTATTCAAGGTACTGCACTCCTTGTAATGCAATCCTGCCCCATGTCCTTGGAGAACAAACACCTGTAACACCCAAACAAAGGGGCTTATCCTGGAATGTTCCCACAATTATGTGCTGTGGAAGCCAAACACTACAGGTATTGGCTCTTTTCCAAGAGTCCCACACTGGTCTCTGCAGGCATCTATCTCTCCAGGGAGGCAAGGTGGCTTCCAAGCTTTCTCTTGAACTAAAACGCAGGCATTTTTCCTAGTATCAAATTGCTAACAGTTCCACACCTCTTCCTCCCCAAGTGTGACCTTCACTTTGTCTCTGAACATGGCACTTCCCTGAGCTCTTGTGCAGTGGGATGCTTTGCCCGGCACTGAAGTAGGCCTTTGTTGTGAGTGTCCCGACCTGGGCACCCCAGCACTTCCATGGCTTTAGTGCTCAGGAAACCCCAAAAGAGCAAAAGATGCCCCTCAGGCCACCACACCCAGCCCTGCTTGCAGCATTGCTCTGCCCTAAAACGACCCCTGAAGTGATGCATAGGAGAGAGCATCAACCCCTGCTCAAGAGAACCCCACAACACCACAAAAGGGCTCCTGGGCAGAAGAAGCAACAACCATCGAGGAGATCTTGGTGACACAACCATGCAAAGCCTGTTAGTTTCATCCCTCTTAGCACAAACTTGGCATCTTCTCATGGTTTCCTTCACCAAGTAGTATCTTAGTAACTAAAAACACCAGACAAGGAGTTTGAGTTCCTCACTCACAGCTCAAAGCCAAAAATAGTTTGGACACAGTTTCTCCCCACGCTAAAAATTCCAGTGTGCAGCCTTTATGTGTTTTAATGGCAGCTGAGATGCCAGAAGGAAGCTTAGCAAGAGCTATCCCATGTCCCATCCCAATCCTTCTCCAAGCTCCCAGGCACTGTCTAACCAGTTGTTTCCTCCATGGAGCACAGCAATATATTCAAATGAGCATTACAGACATGGCATCCAAAGTAACTTCAGTATTTTCCTACAGTTTTTCTCTTGTTTATCCCATTTTCTTTACGCAGCCAGAAGGGAATGAATGTAACCTTACTGGTGAATGCATGTGACCTTACTGGGGTCTGAATGCAACTTTACTGGTGCTCTCAGCAATGCAGTTATTCCCTTCTGTCTGGAAAGCACAGGGGACTCCCATACTGACCTCAGGAGTTGGGCAGGATTTTGGGCTGTTCTGCATGGATTCAGATTTTGAAGAGCTGGACTGAGACTCCCCTTTCTTGGATTGTTTCTGAGCACTGGTGGGAGCAGCTGGGGAGCCCACGGTGTTGTCTGGCCCCCGCTGCGATGGCTCCAGCTTGTCACTCCCTTCATTGTGAACCTTCTTTGTGCTCTGATGGGAGAGCAACCCAGGAATAGCTGACTCTGCAATAAAATCAGCTGTCCATCAGTTACAGCCACAGACAGGATATAGGATCAGCAACAAGCATCCCAGGGAGCAGCCCAAGTCTCTACAAATGTGCCTTGTTCAACAGACTGGACACCTGAGCTCTCCCTGGCTGCAGTAATGCCAACTTCTCTTTACAAAATGAACTAAAAGTATTTACAATAGGGACAGAGATGCCAAAATTACACTAAACATTTGCATTATCTCCTTTAGCCCTTTTCATTTACATAAGTATCAACCCATTTGTCAAAGCCCTCTCAAGCACATCCAGCAATTACCCTTCTCCCAGCAGGGCTGCGGGGCAGAGCTGCACAGAGCAAGGGGCAGCTCTGAAGTCACCAGAGTGCTGGTGAGAAGGTCGATTTTTCCTGTTTGAAGCCGGAATTGTTGGAGTTCCTGTGACAGGAGGCTGAACTGCTCTGTTTGACTGCGACACTGGTCTTCTAGATCCTTCACCCGGGCCTGCCAAGAGATACAAAGGTGAGGAACAAACCCCTGCCAAAACAATGAGGTTCCAAACAGGATTTGCCTCTGCTGCATTTCTTCCCAGACTCCAAGGAGCTAAAGGATGCTTTTAAATGCCCTGCCTAGGAATAGTCATTGGAAACTGGCAGCCTCACACTTTACTTATCTTAGAAAACCTGAGGCTCATCATCTCTGAGGAAGCTGACTACAAACTCCATTAGGACTTATCCCTAAAATTCTGTCTTTGAACTTCAATAACCTCTCTCAGGCCTGCACGAGATGGGTCAGAGATAAATAAGCCTTAAAAAGATTCAAAAGGCTTTGCATGGTTTTTGGAGCATTACAATCATGTCTCCAAAATTAATTGCTCTCCCAATTTTGTCCATCACTCCAGGGGCTCCAGCAGGCTCCCAAAACCTTAACCTGATCTCCTCAGCATTCCAGGCAGGACTGCCAACTGTGCCTCTGGACCTTGGCTCCTCCAAGCACCAGGAAGGGCAAAGAGCACGTGGGTCCATGTTGCAGAACTCTCCTTTGATGTGGGAAGCCCACACACTTTCCCCCCTGGTCCTACAGGGATGATTTACCCCAGGCAAATGCATGCTGAGGACAAAAAAGCAAGAGGAGGTGCCAAGGAGCCTTGGGAAACACTATGGAGAGGGAAGGGCACATTCCTACTAGAGAAGCATTTGTATTTTCCCATATTCTCTTTTTAGCATCTCTAGAACTTCCCCTTACTGATTCCTGGCTGTCTTTACACATCCCCACATTCCCCCAAGTTGTAGACAGACTAATTCCCAGGTGCTTGCAACTGCTCCTTTCCCTCCTCTCACTGTTTCTTGTAGGTAAGATGCATCTAAACAAATGACTGCACTCCACTCTTCAAAATTTTCCATTCTACCAAATGTATTTGAAGAGGTTTTTTCTCCATTCAACTCAAAAAATAAATGATGCCTTGAAATAGTACATGAGACAGAAAGTCTGAGTTTTTAAGCAGCTCTAAAAATAACATTTCTGACCTGGAAAAAGCTCTCTCTGTTGTCTCAGAATAACACAAAACCTTTGTAGCCACTCCCTAAGGATTTAGGAGGGTCATGCATTTTTATTTGACTGTGACATATCTGTTTTATGCATTTCAGTTTATTACTTGTTCCCTCCACAAGTGCAAAGGTGCTCTCATGCTCTAAGGAAAGCCTGGTGAAGTCTCTTAAGTTTAGCAAGAACTATCTCTGAACTGAATTCAGATACAAGGACCAACTTCCAGAAGTGTCTGTGTTATCCACTTGCTCAGAGTCAACTCCTTGTTTACTAAGTCACAGTGCACAGGATTCCTCTTCCATTTTGAGTGTTTGCATTTACTTACAGTTTGGATTTTTCACATAAAGACTTCTCCCCTACAACATTATACCTTTACAGAGAAAAGAAACCCTCAACAGTAAGAACAGTTGCACTGGATCAAAGGAGGGCTTCCTCAAGTCCAACACCCATCCCTGATCCCACTTTGGGACAGAGCCTACAACAGCAGACAAGTACAGAATGACTGCAGGACCACAGGGGGATTTCCAGTCTTCTCTGGAGACACGAGCCAGTAGATGCATCTGGATATTGTGTTTAATAGCATCATAATAGTACCTCGTCCTGTAAATTCATAAACCACAATTTAAATCCATTTACACTGGCGGCCAAGCCAACAGTCCAGATAACTCACAGTTTAATTCTAAGACACCTAATTAGCCAGGTGTCTTTTCAATGTTATTCCAAACAACATACAAACATGCCTTAAATACTACTTAAGTGCCACATGATACACAAGGTGTACATCTAGCAGCTACTTGCATGGGACTGCAGACAGCTGGGAAGCAGCAGGTTTCCAGGGCAGTGCTGGGACGCAGGAGGATAAGGAAGAGGAGGTCCAAGGATGTGGCCAGGAGATTCAGGGAACCAGCAGGAATCAAGCTCCAGACACAGAGAAGACTTCTGTGTCTGTGCCCAACCCAAAATGGGGAGAAAGAGGAGTCTCCCACAAAAGGGACCAGACTTCCAGAAGAGGCTGCAAGAGCAGGAACAGAGCTTGGTGGGTCAGTTTAACCACCAACTCAGGAACAGATTCTCCACACCTAACCACCACCAGCTCAGCTTCATCCTCTAAAACACTGTCATTCTTGGCTGGCCTGTTCCACTTCTCCAGCTCATACTCTCCTTTCAGATGTCCCTTGCTCCCTTTCTCCATATCTTCTGCTATGTACTTTTGAGATCGGAGAATTTCCATTTTGCTAGAAGGGAATTCTACAGGTGTGCAGTCCAAGCTCTTGCTAAAAGCAGGGCTGATGCCAAAGGAGTAAAAGGAACATCCATAACACCACATCAATTGAGTGCAACTTCTACAGGATGTGAGCATACCCCAGTAAAGTCCTTTCCTGACAGTTCCCACCACTTTATTGCTTTTCTGACCAACTTGTGACTGACATTTTTTTTTTTTAATCCCCTACCTCCAACCCTGCACCTCCTGTGCCAGCAGGGAATTCTGAGCCCACCATCAGACATATTTAATCCCTGTTCTCTCTCTTCCACATGCCTTTGCACAGTCAGTACCACCTGCATTTTATCTCCTCATTTCTCCTGAGAACTGTGCCAGATTGGAAGGTTTTAAAGAAGCTTTCTATCAGCTACAAACCCCAGCACTTCTATACCAGCCTTCTTTCCAAACCACCCGTGAACAGGCCAGCTAGCACAGTTCCCAGCCTGGAACTTCATTAGTTACCACCTCTTCTGGGAAAACTATTATCCACAATCTCTCCTTCCCATCTTCCACCCAACTACAAAGCCAGCAGGACCTATCTTCTTCTCCACAACACTCATTTGCAATGGTGTCACCACTGCCTTTGGAGTTTGAAGGAAACGCTTCACTCTTGGACTGAAAGACACATGTGGAGAAGGAGCAGTCGGACAATTCTAAAAATCTGGAAGTGCCAAAAAAGGTAAGCTCCTAATTCTAATTGGTCAAGAAAGCAAGGCACTTAGAGAGAAAAGCAGCTGCTCCATCAAACTCATAGTGGCGCTCCTTTAATTACATTTATTTCTTAACAGTAACACTCTTGCAATCTTTTCCAGAGTATAGTTAAAACAAGACGATCAAGCAACTGTCAAAGTCAGAACAGAGGGAAAAATATCCTGCTTGACAGCATTAGAGCAGTACCTGCATGCAATCCAAAGTACTCTGGGAGCAAGAAGAAAAGCAAAAAGAGATATCAAACCACATCAGCAGTTACACTACAACATTCTGCTGAAGATAACCCAACCCTCAGCCTGAATGAAATTGTTTTCTCACCAAATTACAGTGTCTGCCTTGTTCCATACTGAGATTCCCACCTCATTCCCAGAAGCATCTGCTTGCCAAACAAAAGTTAGATCCTACACACCAAATGCATGAATAAGATAACCAGGCACTTTTAGAGGGTCTCCAAATCAGAGTGTGATTTGAAATAAACAACAAATAAATATGCTTCGAGTGGCTGCTAAATTTCAAGCCCTCTTTTTCCAGCACATTGCACCCACTCAAAAATGAATGGAATGGACATTTTGTGCCCAGACCTTTCCCCAGGTCTGAGATCATGGAGTTCTGGGAATCAATGCACAGCTCAGAACCTGGCTGTGACAGAAGCAGCTGACAGCCTGTTTAGTCCTGCATCCTGCTCCTAGGTCAGGGAAAACAAGCAAAGTTGGGCTCTGGTCCCCTCATTTCCCAACAAAACTGGATTCCTGGAAGAAGGCTGTCTTCTTTTGTATCTATGCAGTGCCAAAAGCAGTTGAAATCTTGTCTCATACTTTGGAACCATTGAACTTCCTCATTCCCACACCCATAACCTTCAAGCTTTTCTTCCTAAGCTGATGCGCTGCTTCTCTCCATGGCATTTCTGCACATACCCCATTCCATACTCTCCTCACCCTTGTCACTGCCTTATCTCAGAACTACAGAACGCTTGAGGCTGAAGGAGATCATCTGGAGCGCTGGGATCACCTGATCCAAGCCCTCAGTCCAGAGCAGGATTGACTGCTGAGAGCTCTGTCCCTTTCTTAACATCTCCAAGGAGAGAGACTCCACTTATAACAATCATGGGACAGGAATCTTCAAACAGGAAAATGTACTCCACTCATTCTTTATTAATACTCCATCAAAAAGCAATTCAAGCACACATAAAAAAATCAATACATGGCACAGGCTTCTCAAACCCCCTAATTATGCCATACAAAGTCTGTCACCACTGGGGACAGAAGCACGACCCCAAGAGATCTCATTGTCTGAAGGTCATACTGACCTTCTGCTCATCTCAGATGTTTCAGTGCTCAGAAAACCTCTGAGAGAGCAGAAGATGCTCCCCTTGCCACCACACCCAACCCAACCCTCTATCAGTCACCAAATTGTCACACCAAGTTACAGGGCTTGGCACTGTGCCTTTGCAGCTCCAGGAATCCAATGTTTTCTCCAAAGTCATCCTGACAGACACTGAGCTGATGCCAATCAACCCCAAAGCAGTGCTCAGCACATCTGCCAACCTGCACTGGTACACTGTCAGCCACCAGCCAAAGCACATTCCCTGTGTGCATGTCAGAACAAATGGAACATGGGAGCTACCTCAAGCTTCACCACTCCTTATGCTCAGGTTTTCCTATATTTACTTAATAAATTTTCTTATTTTTCCCTTATAAAACAAATAGAGCACACACACATAAGAGCAATTTAAAATCCCCTGGACACAAGTATTCTCCTTTCACATGATGCTGGAAAATGGAGCAGGCAGTTTGATTACTAAATGCACTCCTAAAAGAGTTTTTGGGCATGATCTGAGTGAAGTAACCTATCTTAAGACTGAGCAGGACAGGATATAATTCCCCAAACTTTGACCCAAATATTACTTTCACTGCAGCAACATGTTGCATCCAACCAAGGCACTACAGCATCTTGCACACGAACCAACAAAACCCAGGGCATCCAAACTGATATTATAAACAAAAGATACCAAATCTGGAGCCACTAATCCCTCTTATTTCTTCCCATCTTACCTCTAGAAGCTGTACTGCTCCCTCATGTTCCCTTCTTGCCTCTGCCTGGGCCTAAGGAAAAATGAAGAAGGGAGTAAATCAGAAAGCAGACAACCTGAGTTCACTTCTACTGTTATCCTACCTTGGTAGTCCATTGTAGACTGGAGCATTGGTCTGGTGAGGAGCAGCTGAGGGAGCTGGGAAAGGGACTCAGCTTGGAGAAAAGAAGGCACATGGGGGCCTATCTGGCTCTGAAGAAATCCCTGACAGAGGGGACAGCCAGGGGGGTCGGGCTCTGCTCCCACGGAACAAGGGACAGGACAAGGGGAAGTGGCATCAAGCTGTGCCAGGGCAGGCTTAGATTGAATATTGAGAAAATTTCTTCACAGTCCCTGGCACAGACTGCCCAGTGCAGTGGTGAAGTCACCATCCCTGGAACAATTTAACAGCTGTGTAGATGTGGCTCCTGGGGACATGGGTGAGTGGTGGCCTTGCAGTGCTGGGGGAATGGATGGACTCGATCTTGGAGGGCTTTTCCAACCTCAGTGATTCCATGATTTTATGACTTAAACCATGATACAGTCTGGAAACATCTCTGGGCTCTGGACATACAGCAGTGAGAGGTCAGACCTGACATTCACAAGCAAAGCCTTCACTTTGCTCAGGTACCAGAGTTCACCTGGACTCAGACACTCTTACCCTGCAAACTCACATCTACCTCCTCCATGCACACCTCCAAAGGAAACAAGGTGCAGGAGTTGATTCAGAGAGGAAAACGTCCCGCTCTCACACCCCACATACCTGCTGCAACCGCCGGACCTCCTCCTGCTTCTCCTGCAGGACAAGCAGTGCTTCCTTGTGCTCCACTTCCAGCTGCTGCCTCCGCTCAGCCACATTTCTCATGTGCTGCAGGACAAGGCACACACAGCTGAGGGGTGACACTACTGAAACCCTGGCCTGTGTTATATCAATGGCCACAAAGCCAGACCAGGGCGTGTATTTCATGTCATCATTGCACAAAGTAAGAAACTCCCATCACAAGGCAGAGCAACACTGTCACAGAAAACCCTCAAAACAGTGATGGCCACCTTATCTCCAACCCAAATGCCTGAAGCAGCCTTTCCAAAGCACCTCTGTCCACTTTGCAAAGCCATGTACCAGGATCCTGAAGAAACAGAATTCCCAGTGGAAGCACAGAGACATAATGGTCAAAAAAGCCAAACAGACAACTAGTGCCACTCAAAGGCAGCCATAGGTGTTTGGACAGTCCTTCCAACCACGTGGATCCTACTGACCTTCAGCACCTGCTCTAGATTCTCCAGCTTGGTTTGGAGTCCTTGATTCGTCTGAATTACTGAATCCCGTTCCTTAGTCACTAAAACAACTTGCAGTTTCAGGTCAGCATTCTCAGATTCAACCTGAAGAGAAAGGATTTTCAGTGAGCACAAGCAGCCATAGGCATTCCGTGTAAAAAACAACAGAGACCAGTTTATTTCTGTGCTTTCTGCCAGCAATGATACTAAAAATTAGGAACCCGTTCTCCCTCAGGTTTTCACTTAATACAAATAATTGAGCATTTGTATCAGGCCTCAATGTGTAACATTTTATTTGCACACTGCTTCTCTCCCTAGATTCATGTTCCCTCCCCTTTTGCAAGGAGGAAGAGATTGGGATAGGAACAGGCTACATAATGAAGAGATAAAGAAAACAAGAACAAGATCTGTAAGCATTTTTAATCCTACATGGTAGGATTAAACACAGAGAATAGGACAGAAAATTCAGTAACCTGCTGAAATCCTCCACTTACCTCAAGGAATTTTTGGTTCCAGGGTGTGCATTGGCTTGATGACTATCAGCAACACAAGCAAACATTTCCACTTACAGCAATTAAGTATGTAGGAAGCCTTATGCATGGTGGCAAATTAACACATACGACTGACAAATAACTTTCTAACTCTTGTGCATTAGATTTGTCCAGAGAAGAAGCTGGGAATAGAAGCCCAGATCAGCATACGACCATTACTGAGCTGGAAACTTGAGAGCAGCATGTTCTTCTCAGTAGTTTTGCAGAAGCCAATGATGCCAACCTGACAAAGACACTGCTTTTACCTGTCCTGCCCACCCAGCCTTCTCATTCAGCTGCAAGTTCTCTTCAGCCAGTCGTGCATTTTCACTCTGCACCTCCTGCAGCTGGATCTCCTGTCCAGAAAGAGCAGGAATTACACCTAGGCCCTCTGTCTAACTCCCCCAGATTATCCTGAAGAGCAGCTCCACTGCTCCTGTTTCCTGATGGTGCAGGATGCTGGTGGGACGCTGCTCGAGGGCTGGGAAGCAACACTGAGCAGCACTGCTCCAACAGAACCAGCCCTGGGCTGGATGATGGGGTTGGATCTGGATGATCTTTAAGGTCTCTTCCAACCCAAAACAGTCTATGTTCTCTTGAGCAAAGCAAAGCAGAAACAGAAGGGAGAAATACAGATGTCCTGCTATGAGCTGCAAAACCTCCCTGGAATTAAACAGGATTTCATCCAAAAAGAAGCACAAGAAAATGGCAGTGGGATAGAGTTATTATCATTTCAAACCTGTCTGGTGTGCCTGTGAAAATGGTTAAGTATCTCCCCAAATTAGCAAAGGCCACGGAATTTCATCCAGTGATTTGTGTAGTTCTATTAAGCCCACAGGTAGCTGAAAGACTAAATAAACAATCCCAGCCTTAAGGGCTGGAGCCCCAAATTTGTGACACTGTTCAAATAAACAGAAACATGGGTGATTCCTTATTAAGATGAACTGAAGAGAATCCAAAAGAGGCACACAACAACTTAGCTCCTCTTCTCCCATTATGCTCATAATAGTAGGCAACAAAAACACTTACTAGTTCTTTGCATCTTTTATGCTTTTTCCTCACTTCATGCTCAAGGTTTTCACATTTTTTGCGCTTCTTCTTGAGTTCAACTTCCTGCAGGAAACAAGCAGAAGCAGATCAGCAAGCCCACACTCTTACAAGGCATATGAAATTCAAGGCCAGCCTCTCAGACCCAGTGCTGCATTATTACTTTTATTTTCTTACGAAAATCTCTTTGTGACAAAGTTAAACAATGTAGAAACCAAGGCAGATTTTTCTGAAAGCCAGGAAAATAAAAAAATAAAACAACTATTCCTCTATTCCCCAAGCCTTCAGCCTGGAAACAGTTCTGCTTCCATATGCATGGACTGTTCCTATTTATACAGAACAGTAGAGAGGACAAGGTGTGGGGGGACAAAAAAGAGCTGTATAAAATTTTCACCTTTAAATACCACCTGTGCTGTTTTAGCTCCTATTCTAATTCCAGTGACACCTAACAGCGCACAGACATCCTCTTGGATCTGCAGCTACTCACTACCCCTGAGATCGACAGGAGCTGCTAAATCTCCCTGTGCACTGTGTTAATTGCTGGAATAATTCACAAGGGACACATTACTCATCCACATCTGTCTCCAGTTCAAGTAAGTCTAACCTAAACACAGCACAGAACCTACATGTTTCCCTCTCATTTGACTGTGACATATTCCTCTGCCAGCCCAGCACCTGGAGCTGCCACCCAACAACATTCTGCATGCAGATGGCCTATGTTTTCCTACCAAATTCCCTGAGCTTCCCACTTTTCAGGAGCAGCTGCACCTAAAAACACTTAAATCCCCAAAATATCTACCTGTACTGCACATGTGAAACCTCCAACAAAAATAAGAAAATACCACACTCCTCCCCCCAAACCAGCTTCACAACTCACCAGCCGCTGTATCTGTTTGCTGCTCTCCCGGTTTGTCACTGCATTTTTGGGAGGAAAATTTTCATGTCCTTCAGAGGCAGATCCCAGTGGTTGCAAACTTGGTTCCACCTGAAAGCAGAAGAGAGGCCAGAGAGGTCAGGGACATCCTGAGACTGTAGAGCACACTAAGGGAAAAGGGACTTTCCTGGCAGTACCACCCAGGAGAGCAGTGCTCCACAGGGAACTCTGATCTCTGAGCTGCACCACTTGACATGAACAAAACTAGACACTCGCCAGGTATCTCTGTGCTGGGGATCTCCTGCAGACCAATGCCAACCAGCCCACCTTGACTGAAGCATCTCCAAGGAACAGTGGGCTCCTGGAGGCTCTCAGATCCAAGCTCCCATTTGTGCCTCACCTAATGACTCAATGAGAGGCAGCAGCAACACCTTTCATGGCCCTCCCCAAAGCGACACAGAGAAGAGAAGGGAGAATAGCCCATAAAGGGCAAAATAAGTGAAGATGTCAGAATCAAACGGCAGGGAAGGAAGAGCAGACAAATGCCACCAACAAATGCACATCCCACCTCTGCAGGTAGCTGGGAAGGGAGGAAATAACAGGAGTGCCATGGTTTATGTGCCACCACCAAACCAGATGAAAGGAGACGCTTTCTATATGCATTTGTAAACAAGTTTCTAACAAAATGCCTTTTCATTTGGGTCACAGACAAACACACCTTAATCCTCTGAATTTACTCTCGGGTGATACCTGACTTGACGTTGCCTGCCCAGAATAAGCCCTGACTGCAGGGTGAGGACTGAGACACACAAAAGAAAAAGGGCCTCGATAAGGTTTTAAACATCAACTGTAAAGTTATTTTCGATAAACAGATTTTAGGGACAGTTCTTTAGGACCATCAAAGCAAACCTGTACTGTGAGGAAGCAGCAGGACTTTATGAATCCATCTCAGCCTTAGCCTTCAGCTGACTTCTCCTCAGACATGGAGTTCCTCATTTCGCTCTGAACACCTTCAGCACTGAGGGATCCATGGGATGAGGTCTGAGCTCCCTGTACAGCCAGCCATTAGGGCAGTGTCTAAGCACTATACCTAGGATGTGATTTTTAACCTATTTTTGGCTTGAAAGACATAGGTTTTATCTACATCTATATTCATGGCACTTCTGCTGAGAAAGCCTGAGAGCTCCAAGAGCTCACACTTGAGCCCAGTCTACCAAGGATTTATCATTTTTTGCTACAAAAAAAATCCTGAAATCACGTCTCATATGAACCTTGTTCCCTATCATCCATGGAATAAGGTTCACTGCAGAGTCCAACAGTCTGAGCACTGATCAGCATGTGGAAATCTTGGGATCCTCCACCCAACCCAGCACCTCAAGGGTCCCAGAACTTGGAAGCTTTCAGGTCTGCTGTGAAACCCATATTTAACTGTGGAATAGCCCTGTGGAAATGTTTCTGAGACTTTTGTTTTCCATTCATCTTGCTCATACTAAGTTTCAAACTGGTATTTCAGAGAATCCCAGAATCACTGAGTTTGGAAAAGACCTCCAAGCCCATCCAGTCCAAGCTGTGCCTGATCCTCACTTTGCCCTCAGTCCTTGAGTGCCATGTCCAGACCTTCCTTGGGCTCCTCCAGGGGTGGGCACTCCAAACCTCCCTGGACAGCCCCTGCCAAGGCCTGACCACCCTTTCCATGGGGAAATTCCTCCTGATGTCCACTCTGAGCCTTCCCTGGCCCAGCCTGAGGCTGCTCCCTCTCCTCCTGTCCCTGTTCCCTGGGAGCAGAGCCCGACCCCCCCGGCTGTCCCCTCCTGTCAGGAGTTGTATAGAGCCAGAAGGGGCCCCCTGAGTCTCCTTTTCTCCAGGCTGAGCCCCTTTCCAGCTCCCTCAGTTGCTCCTGGGGCTCCAGCTCAGGGTGCTCCATGGTACAGGGTTCAGCCAAGGGACTGGCAACAGCCTCCTCCCTTCACCAGTGCTGTCAGATTTAGCCTTGCTGACTTATTTGTCAGTCAGAAAATCTTCTGGCAGTGAGGACAGACTCTCCTGAGTCAGGGAAACAAAGCACATGGATAAGAAAAGCCATCTTGTCTAACAGAACCTGCAGGATGAGATGGAAATCAAGGTATGGAAGGGTCATTCAAGGAAGGTAAGGGCAGGGCAGAGGGAAAAAAACATACACGTATCCCTCTTCATCACAGCAGAATTTGGGGTGCAAATGGGGGTTGAAATCTCAAATTATGAAGAACAAGGCTGAGAACTTCTCTGAAACTGAATTGTCTATAAGAACTGTGCAAGCCAAGAAAATAAACAGTAACAAACCACCAAGATTACGCTATATTCACCCCAGGGTTCAAAATCACCTTTGGCATGAACTGAATCCCGCACTTCAGCATGAACTGAATCAATACATGCAGCAAGTCACTTCTCCAACACTGCCTTAACACAAAATACCGGGAAGATGGCAAATGCCATGCTTTAAGAGTATCCCAGAGTTTTAAGCATATTCCAGGAGACATCTATAGAAAGACAGACCAGTACATTTGACACCAGTTCTGGGAAAACTGATAGAAATTGCATAAAAGGGAAATACTTTAAAAAAACACAAACAAATTTATACTGCGGCAGGAGGAAACATATTCACAGATCTGTAAAGAGCTTTTTAAAGATGTCAGCAAGTCAGTGGGTGAGGGAAATCCAGTAGGAACCTGCTTGGGCACTCAGAAGACATTCAACTGCGGTCCTTTAACAGGTGTCTGCAGACACTGAGCCACCACGGGGCGAGGGAAGGGTTTTCTCTTGGGTGAATATTCAGTAAAAATGAGAGGGCTGAAAAAGAGGGAGCAGGAACTGTGCTCCGCAAGAACTGATGTAGCAGAGACCAACAGTGATGAGGGCCTCGTGACACTGAGTGATTACAGAGACTAATGATGGTTTAATAAAGAGTGCTTAGGCAAAAAGGTAAAGAGGTCTTTTGGGAAAGGGAGAAAAAACTTCATTATGCTATCACATAAATCAATGCCACAGAGTCTGGGATGCTGTTGCATGCTGCTTCCCCAACATAAAAGTGACAGAGAAAACACAAAGGAGGGAGACAATGATGAACACTGAATAATGGAAGAGGTTGGAAAGAAACAACAACAAAAAAAACCATCTGAAGAAGAGGGGTTTATAAATCCAGGAGTGGCTTGGGGTAGACGGACAAGGAACATTCAATGCATCTGCTGTAAGAACCGAGGGGCAATAAAAGAGAGCAGATGGCGGGAAGATGCGCAGCCCGATCTCCCACCAGGGGATGTGGGACTCTATCACACTGAAAACACGGGAAAAAACCCGCAGAGCCCTCAGGAGCCAAATTCTCAGGAGTCCGCAGCTTGGAGATCCCTAA
>VYXF01010914.1:0-26522 GCA_013397295.1 Polioptila caerulea
AGCTGTGCCCCGCTGCCCCTGGGGGTACCCGGCCCTGCTCCTGCCCTGGCATTTCGGGGTGAGGAGGCTCCCCAGTTCTCCAGTGAGAGCTGGACGGGGTATAACTCTCATTTCTTTAGTATCTGGGCCAGTCCAGCCCCTCACTGAGATCACAGGGAGTAAATCTGACCCAGGCCAGGCCCTCTCCACCATCCCGGTGGGAAATATTTGCAGACTCGGCCGCAGTCCCCACTGCAGACCAGAGCGCTGCCCCACAGCAGCCCCCACCTGCTCAGCTCTCCAGTCTCACCAGTGGCACAGACCCTGAAACTGGAGCCACACTGCGCCCCAAGTGTGTGACAAAGCCCTGGGTGCTCACAGATGCCCTGGGAGGGGTTGGCTCAGGCCCATGAGGGAGGCAGGCTCATTCCCAATCCATGAGAATATTTTCCCTGCAGCAATCATGCAGAGACACAAAGGACTTGGAAACCTTCTGCAAGAGACAGGCAGCCAATCTCCAGGTGGACATCCCTGCCAGGGAGCAGGAGATGCTCAGGGGTGACACCCAGGTGTCATTTTGCTGCTGAATGCCCCACCATGGCACTGGGAAAAGAGATTCTGGAATCCTCACCTGAAATCCGGATTGCTGCTTGAGACACGAGCCATGCTGGGTGCAAAACGTGCTGTGCCCACCTCTCCCTGCCCCTTCCCAGGCGCTTCCCCTGCCACACTGGCTCGGCTTGCCAAGGAAATGAAGGTCACAGACACTCCAGGAGCCTTTGCTTTGCCATGTAGAGGAGTTTATTTGTCAAGAACATGTGACACAGGTTTGCCTTTCCTTCTGGAATCCGCGGGATTGACTCCCTTGGATGTGACGGTCTGTCCCAGCAGCACATGTCCCATCCCTTGGCATGTCCTGCAGCCCACCCCTGCTGGGGGACCCGTGGGGCTCTGCCCTCTGCTCCTTGCACATCCCACCGTGTCTGGTTTAGGTGGATCACCTGCAGAACCAGGTCCTTCAAACACGCTCCAATCCACGAGGATGAAAATCTCCTGGCCAAACTCCCAGGATTGCTGCGCCACAGTCCTGTCTCTCAGCTCAGCACCCTCTTTTTAACCACCCTCGCATTTGCTGTATCCACTGACACAACCACATCCACGCCCCTCCTCAGCCCTCGGTGAGAAAATTCGGGTTCCCACCCCTGCGGGTGTGCCAGCCTTTTGTGCAGGAGTAGCTGCACAAGGACCACTCCTCCTCCTCCTCCTCCTCCTCTGTGCCGTGCTGGGCAGAAAAAAAGGCTGCCAGAACCCGAGGAATAATGAAAACAGACACAGACAAAGCTAGGGCTGGGATATTCTGTTTCAGAGCAATGACAGAAAGTGGAGGTGAGGCTAAAATGAATAAACTCCGGTTATTGGTACTGTTTGCTCTGAATTAACAGCTCTGCTCCACCAGCTTGTCCCTGCCTTCCTCCGTGGGTGGAGGGGCTCCGTTCTGGATTTCCATCCCTTCTTTCAGGGTTGGTTGGCTCAGATCTCTCCTGCTGACTCCCCACCCCAAGACTTCAGCCCCCAAAATCCGCACACCCTCGTCAGAGCCCCCAGTGCAACAGTCGCTGCCATCCCTCAGTCCCCAGCCTTCCAGCCTTTCTCTTACTGCTCTTCCCTTCAAACACTCCCCGAGTGAATTCCCTCCTGGGGAGATGCCAAATTCCCAGCGACCCCTCCTCACTGGGATCCTATGAAAAACCTGTGGATGTAAAAACAATCCTGTTTGCTCCCGTGACTTCAAACATGAAGGAAGAAGCAGAGCAACCTTAACCTTGTCCTCACTTGCTGAGTGACCCTGGGCAATTTGGACCCTTTCAAGGGTCTCAAGTGATTTTTTTTTTTTTTTTTTACTCACTAAAAAATGCAAAATTCGCCTCTTCTGCAAAATATTCTGGAATGTTTTGAGTGACAGCATTGAGTTGAGGTTTGTTATCACTTTCTGAAAATGGTGTTTTCACAGCCTGGAAAATATCAGATCTGCTTAGGCTTGAAAAGAAGGATGAATACACTGGGATGAGTAATCTGTCACCTTGGAGGGGATGTAGGAGTCTGTGGGTGCTGTCTGAAAAGTGGCTGGAATGAGGAATCAGCAGATGATCCCAGCTTTTCATGCTCCAGGGAATAACAAAAGCCAAATTACCTGAGCACCTTGAACTCAGGTGTGCTCAGCATCTCACCCTGAGTTTTCTGCATCCTAAGACAAATATTCCAGGGAATGACTCTCAAGCCTTTTGAATCAGCGCTTTTTTTTTTCTTTTTTTCTTTTTTCCTGTTTCCCTAGAAAGTAGAAAAAGCCTGAAAATGCTTCCCCCTAATGGCACAACCGGGTGTGGGGTGCTGGCCTAGGAAAAGCTGATCCAGGTTTCCTCCACAGGGAATAAAGGGAATGGAAATCGTGTTGTCTCTGCTAGAAAAATGTGCCCCTGGCGGGAAGAGACCTCGTGCAAACACCCTGAAAGCAAAACGTCCCACCAGGAACGGACTGAGGAACAAAAATAAAGCCATTTTTGGGATTCAGCTGAACTCAAACCCAGAGGTTCCAGCTCCAGCATCTCCTATGTGGAAATGTCTGAGTGTGGGATCAGGGATCCTGCCTGTTCCAGCTCCCTCAGCCCAGGGCTCACGAGGCCCTGGAGGAGCTCATGAGTTCATTGCTGCCTTGGACACAAAGAACACAACCGGGATAAGGAGAAAGAAAAGAGAAAAGAAACTTTAACAGGGCAGAGAGTCACCAAAAGGCTTTTAGGGTTTTAAAACCCACATGGGGTTGTAAAGTGGTTTTAGAGGTCTCTGTGATCCAGCTGGGAAGGGGAAAGGTTGCTCAGCTGGTGCCCCAGGCAGATTTCAGCTTCCCAGGGGGTTGAGAGGAAGCAAATCCTGTGGGGCCCCCTTGGCAGCCGAGGTGGACACGGATCCACAGTGATTCCCAAATCCTCCACCTCAAACCTTCCCTTGCACCCTGCTCAAAATAAACATTGCATGTTTATTTGGGATATTTCAAAAACTTAATAAAAATCCTCCTCTTCAGTGTCATCCAGCCAAGAACCCCAAACCCTGCACAAACCCTGCAAGCCATGGAAACTTCTCCTGCCCCAAACCATGAACTGTGTGACCTCAAGCAAAACCTCTCCTTCCCCAGCTCCAGCCTGATCTGGAGGTCAGGGACTTGAGGACCTTCTCCTTTCATTCCACACCAACTCTCAGGTGGGACCTTGGGTGGTCTCATCACAGAAAAGATGCAACAAGAGAGAAGAGTCAAGACCTTGTGCTCTAAAAAGTGCTCTACATTAGCCAAGAATTTTTTGAGAGTTCTTGGTGTTGGGTGACACCAGAAGACCCCGATGAAGAAGAAACACAGTGGATTTCTGCCCCTGGAAAGGAATGAGGGGGATTCTCCAGCTCCACAGAGAAAGGAAAAGTTCTTTCCTTCTGTCCTGACAGCCCTTGGGATTTTCTGCTCAGTGCAAGTCCTGGAAGTACCAACTTCCAATTAATTCCACAAGTATGATTATGACTAATTCTGTTCTCTCCAGGTGCTACAGCAGTGGCCACATGACAGACTGACACCAATCCAAGCCCTGACACTGCTGATCCCAGGGCTGCCCGAGGGAGCCCCAGGAACTCCTGCTGGGAGCAGGGTTAGGGTTTAGTCAAGGTTAGAGTGTGGAAGCCACACACCCAGCACCTAAACCAGTCTGGGTTGGATTTAGGGTTAGACCCTTTAAAGGACCTGGAGTCCAACCCTTCTGGGATGACCAGGGGCACCTTCAGCTTGTTCACAGCCACATCCAACCTGACCTCGAGCACTTCCAGGGATGGGGCAGCCACAGCTTCTCTGGGCAACCTGTGCCAGTGTTTTACAGGAGGAACAACCCTCTGCTAAAAACCTGGCAGGAATCAATCACTGCTGGGGGGGTTTAACCCTCAGCTTCACAGTTCTGCTGCCTGTTGGACTGCAGGAACTGCCACCTCCATGCTGGATCCACACCACAGATTTCCAAACGGCTCCCTACTCAAACCGAGCATCTGTGAAGCCTCTATGGACAAAAAACCCCACAGACACGGCCAATTCCTGACAAAATCCCAGTCTGGGATGCAGATTCTCCCAGGCTGTCACTCCTGGAGGTGGGCAGGCCCTCGGAGCCAGCCCTCCCTGTCAGCAGGCACACCGCACACACCGTCTGGGAATGGCTCAGGTTGGTTTTTTTTGCTAAGTTTTTATTTTAATTCAAGGACTTTGCTTCATACAAAATGGAATTGTAGAAACAACTGCAGAATTCAAAGTTTGGCTGATAAATATTATTCAGGCAGCAAACTAGGCAATCACAGAACCTTTTTTTTTTTCTCTCAATTTTTTTTCCCCCTTATTTTTTTTTTTGGGTAAAGTTCCGCTTGTGTTGCATGGTTGGAACTTTGATCGTTTTTCACACTGTTTTTTTAAATATAAAGTTTTGCAACAAACCCCCAAATTTATATCAAATATAATTAAAAATTAACAACTGATGAATACATTGTATCAAAAAAGTACGAAGATAAACATTTTCCATGCACATACTTTTTATAGATATGTATATATGTATATATCTTACATGCAAACATTACTTATTCAAAGTACAGCCACTACGAGACTGGTTCTGGATGCAGAAAACTGATCGGTGCAATTCAAGTTTGGCAACTCACTATGAGGATTCTTGGAAAGATGGAGAGACAGCAGAGAGGCTGTAAAAAAACGTCGGGAAAGGGTTATGGATAATTGTGGTCAGGCTTGTCTGTCACTGTCATCGACCCCTACAAGGCGGGTGGAGGATTTGGACAACTTGAGATTCTTCTTTGTGTTCTGCCTAAGAACTGGGGTGCCCCAAGGCCGTGTTAGTGCAGGGCTGGGGATGGAAAATGGGAGAGGAAAGGGGGGGAAAGATGGAATTATTCCATACAGAAAGACATCTCTGTTGCTTTCCAGTGTGGGTACAGTGTTTGCATGCACGGGCAGAGAGATGGTGTTGTCCCTTCCCCTCGACTTCCAGGAGTAAAATAGGAACGTTCCCTTGGAAAATTTCAAATAAAGTGTTTGTGCCTTCATTTCAGGAAAATGTATAAAACATTTGGTCACAATCGTGCTGAAGCCTGAAAACAGCTGAAAATCCAGCAGCTAAAGCTACAGATGGATGAAGGTCTTGGAGTGGTGGTGGGGAGGGTGTGTGTCCGCACGCACGTGTCATCTGGTTGCATAGCCCTCGGTTTGGGAATGCCAGGAATGCCAGCCGTGACCTCGGGCCACCACACTGCCTTTATTCCGAGTGCACACGAGTACAGAGACAGAGATACAGACAGGAGTTATCCTTTAGCAGAATCCAGGGATGAGATCGGCCAGAGATTGCTACTGAACAGAACGAAATTAAAACAAAACCCCGGAGGGAACAAAACCGGGTTGAGTTTCCTCAAGGGAAGAGCTACAGGAGATGTGAAGAACCATCCTAGAGCAGACTGCTCCTGCCTGAGGCTGACAGACTTTGCTGAGAGCACGGGACCTCCTGAGCGTTTTGGTGGCATCTGATCCCCTCCAAACACCCCAGGACAGAACAGATCACCTGGGCCAGCGGGATTTCCACCCATCCCACGCAGCCACTGCGCCTGGAGAAGTTCCACGGGTCTGGGGCTCGGTAGATCCTCTGAAAAAAATTCACCTCTCCAACTCTATCCTCTTTCCTAGCGGCGATTTTAGGGATATGCCCAGCACCTCCCACCCTTCCTCCTTTCACCTTTCCAGCTCTCCACGTCCTCTGGCTGCCTTGTGCCCCGACCCAGCCCTGGCAGGGCTCAGCAGAGCCCCGGGCCGAGCTCTGCCCCCAGGCTCTGTCCCCGCCAGCACAGCGCGTTTGCCCCTTTCGCAGGCTCACAGTGCAGGAATCCACACGGGCACAAAAGAAAGAAACCAGCCAACATAAGAGTCGTTGCAAGAACGCAGAAATCTCATCCCTGAGAATCAGAGTTAGAGGTTTGGATTATTATTATTATTATTATCATCATCATTTTTTCTTTTAACCTTCCCTTATCAGGCAATAAAAACAACTCACTCCAACTGCCCCCCACACCAGTGATGCATGGCCAGAGCTCTCTCAGCTGCCTGTGGGAGATGCTGCTTCCCCTGCAGGAACACCCCTGCAGATGCTGCCCTTTCCCACCTGCATTTCCTCCACTGGGCAAAGAGACAAGGCCAGCTTTGTTTGCTGCAATCACTCCCCTCCCACCCATAAAAGTATATCTATATATATATATTNGACCAACAAAACCCAAACCAACCCCAAAGCACGTTTGCCTTCCTCACTGGAAGCTCCCAGCTGGGGGCACAGTGTGACCCCAGGGCCCCTCCGAGGCTCCGGCCGCTCGCCCCCTCTGCCCTCCCACGCTCGCCCAAGCTCTGATGCCTCGAAGCAAGAGGTTGCATCGTCACTGTGAAAGATTTCAAAGGTTAGGCACTTAGTAGTGAACAACTGGAGCATTCGGTAGAAACGGTGGGACCTGGAATGACAATTGGACTAATTCTCTACAGAAAGAGGAAATTTTTTTCTCTTTTTTTTTTGGTTTTTTTTTTTTTTTGGTTTTTTTTTTTTTTTGGTTTTTTTTTTTTTTTACTGTACAATTTACAAAAATGCACACAATGAAAAGTTAAAGTTCTATCTAATAGCTTGATATAAAACCAATAACATTTCTTCTTCTCACCCCTACGCTTTTTTTTTTTCCTCTTTTTGTTTGGGTTGGGTTTGGTTTTTTTTTTGTGGACTTTTTTTTTTAAGTTGTTTTTTGCTAAATCAAGCTTATATTGTAAACAAGACAAAACAGTGAGGGCGTGTTGCAGTCAACAGGAGAGAGGGATGGATTGAAAAGTCTCAGCAGCAAGGAAATAGTCCTTACAAAGGAGCTCTCTTGTGGCTTTACCGTGTGTCAGTGTGAAGGACCCGATGTGGTGAGCGACAGTAGAGACCCCCAGGGCAGCGGTGTCACAGCAGGGTCAGCTCGGGGTGGCACCAGCTCTGCCCTAAAGGATTGCAGTGGCTGAACATCAAGTCCCAAAGGACTGTCCTTTGTTCTGGGCTGTGTTTCTCCTCTCCCAGTTTCTCGGGTGCATCCCTTCCTTCTCAGCGCTCAACGAGACAAAACGCGGGGGGCGAGCGTTGTTCGCGCGAGTCCCTTTGCGACCCCCGGCTCCCGCCCCGGCAGGGGGGGATTAGGATGGGAAATTAATTAAGAAATAGCCCAACAAAACTGCGCCAATCTCGAGAAGGACCCACAGTTCTGCTTTTCCACCACGGAAGGTGAGGATCGCTCTTCTCCCGGCTCCTTGGATCTGTGGCCGGGTTGGCGCCTGGTGCGTGTCTCGGGACTAGACAAGGCAGTGGGGAGGGGGCAGAGAGGGATGTGCTCCTCCCGCTGCCTTCCCCAGAAGGAGGGAGCCTTCTTCCTCCATCTGTCTAGTGCAAAAAAAAACCAAATCAAAAAGGAAAAACCTAAAGAACAACAGAGGAAGAGAGGCTGCAGGGGCATCTTCAACCCCGGGCGCTGAGCAGTTCTCAGGGCTGCCCCGCCGGCCGCCTCCGGCCCCGGGCCCCTGTGGGAGCTCCCAGCCCTCCAGATGATAAAACTCATCCTTATTAAGCACGCACACCTCGCAGGGTTCCGCCGAGCCGCTAGCACCAGTCATCCTCATCGGCTTCGTGGTAGTAACTGCGTCCTCTGGCGCCGGGGCCCGTGTTGAGCCCCAGCGTGTAGTGGTACCCGTTGGGCACCCGGCGGATTTGGTGCGACTGCGAGGTCAGGGAGGAGACGTAGGAAGTCCTTGAGGAGCGGCCCGAGTTGGTGGCCACGGCCTCCTCGAAGGTGAGCGTGTCCTCGGGCGCGGCGCGCTGCGGGCTGTCGGCGGCGTCGCGGTGGCCCAGGTAGGGGTCGGAGCCGATGCGGGCCACGGCGGGCGGGGGCGGCTGCTGCTCCCCCCGCAGCAGCGCGTTGTGCTCGGACAGCCCGCGGCTCAGGCGGCCCGGGGAGAACGTGGGGGTTTGGAAAGTGGTGAAGTGCACGGGCGAGGAGTTAGCGGTCTTGTAAGTGATGCTGGGGCGTGGGGTCAGTGGAGTCTGTGGGAGCTGCCTCCGACCCCGGCAGGGGGTACTAGCACCAGATGTCGACAGCAAGGGGCTCCCATTAACTGAACCACTGCCCTACATCAAAATTGGAACAGAGCAAATCAAAAAATAAAAAAAGGGAAACGCCGGACAAACACAAAGGCAGGCAGGTATCAAACAGAAGGAGAAGCAACAGAAGGCGGAGACGAGTCACAAGAGGAAAGAAAAGCAAAAAAAAAGAGAGAGTTTAGACAAGCACAGTCGGGGAGGGAGGCTCTCGAGAGATAATTCAACACGAGATGTGGAGAGCTGGAGAGTTCGAGTCTGGGAGCAGTGGGAACAGAGAGGGGCAGAGCATCGGTAGGACGCAAACGGGCACACGGCTCCAACAGAGGGGACACTGCCCAGGGGAGGCACCCACAGCATACAGGGCTAGACATGCGCCTTACCTGGCCTGGGAGCAGCTCAGAAACCCGAGTTATTGGGGGTTTGTACAAATTATTGCTGTGATTTTACAGTTTAGCTTTGGGGCGGGTTCGTGCAGAACCTCGCTCCACAGTTGTGTGTGCTGGGTTTGTGGGAGGTGTCCCTGCCCATGCAGGGGGTTTGAACAAGATGTGCTTTAAGGTCCCCTCCAAATCATTTTAGGATTCCATGAATCCATTCCTGCTGCCAAAACTGGATTATGGGTTGTTATTATTATTATGGATTCCGCATGGAAGGTGGATCTGGGTGAGTGTTTTTTGCTGGTTGGGAATGAAATCCTTTTGAATTAAACAGCCAATTTCTGAAAAAATAATAACCAAAAGCTTTTTGGACAGGCTTTAACAAGTCCCTTTAACAGAAATGTGTTCACATTCTCCTCTTTCATATTACACATTTGACTTTGGAGTGTTAGAAGGGTCTGGCAGCTTCCTTAGTTATTAATAATGCCTTGTGAGAGTGAACTAAGCTGCAGTGATTTACACAAATGCCATGAGTGAGAGGAAAGGGCCTCTGTCTTCCCATTTCTGTTTACATTCCCCCAAAGCAGGACACAAGTGCATTGAACAATCCCTCAGCCCTTCCCAACCTAACATTTTGAGACCAGACCTCAAATTTTTAAAGAGCACTTTTTCCTTCCTATCAACCCATCAGGCTTGTGAGGCCATCAATCACTCTTTGTTCTGCCCTGCCTGGCTTTCCCAGTGACCAGCAACATTCCAGCATCCAGAGGAAGCTCCCCAGCTTCTCCCAGGGGCCTGAGCACCTCAGAATTACAAAAGAAAGGAGAACTAAATTTTAGCCGGGACAAACAGAGGCTCAGGGAGAACACTTTTGGTTTCTACAACTCCCTGACAGAAGCTGGAGCCAGGTGGGAGTTGGGCTCTGCTCCCATGTAAGAGAAAATAGGACAAGAGGAAGCGGCCTCAAGTTGTGCCAGGGGAGGTTCAGGTTGGACATCAGGAGGAATTTCTTCCCGGAAAGGCTGGTCAGGCATTGGCAGGGGCTGCCCAGGGAGGTTTGGAGTGCGCATCCCTGGAGGTATCCAAGGAAGGCCTGGAGGTGGCTTGAGTGCTGTGGGCCTGTGACCAGGTGGGACAGGGCACAGGTTGGGCTTGGAAGATTTTTCCAACCTTGTTGTGAGGCCCCAAGCAGGACCTCAACGGCTTTATCTGCAACTGCCTGACCTTCCCTGCACTTTCCACCTCCTCTAATTAAACCATGGAAAAGGTGCACAAATCCCTGGCAGACCTCAATGCTGTTTCCCCACCCTGCCTCTCCTCACCTGTCTGTGTGGGCCGTGCTCCGGGCCCCCGTTGGGGGAGGTGGGCCTGCTCTGGTCGGCAGATTTGGGCTGGGCACGGTCCCGGCTGCCGTAGCGGTCGCAGGAGTAGAAGCGCTGCTTTTCGGAGGAGGAGGAGGAGTGCTGCTTCCTCTCCTGGGAGCGGCCACGCTCCTGCTTCTTGTCCTTGGAAGAAGACTCTGCGGACTGGGCTACTGAAAGGAGAATGTTGGGCAGGGGGTCAGCAGCGTGTGCGGGGCGAGGGGGTCCTTCCACGCAGGCAGGACCCCAAATCCCACCTGAGAGGAGGGGGCCGGGGGACGTCCATCTCCTCCCTGACCTCCCAGGGACAAATCCTCGTTGGCAAAGCACTCACCAGCTTGTCCATCAGCCAAGTGATGGGCAGCCCTATCCAAGGACTTCTGCTTCTTCTCCTTGCGCCGGTGGCAGCGGTGGTGGTGGTGGTGGTGGCCCTGCTCCGGGGGCATGCGCTCCAAGGAGTACTCGTAGAGGTGCATGGCGTGAGGGCGCTGCGGGGTCAGCGTGGAGACCGAGCGCTTCATGGGGCTCGTGTCCGGGATGGGCTGTGGGGAACAGGCAGGGACACGGAGCAAAGTGAGGGAAGGCGCCGGGCCGCGCTCGGCCGCCTGCGTCCCAGCATGGAGGGGTTAAACAGCGAGAGAAAGGGGCAAGGAGGGGGCGAGAGAAATGGTGAATTGGAGACAACGGGAACGGGCAGGAGGGTTTGTGGGATTGAGTGTGAAATTGGGGGAGTGAATGCGATCTCCGAGGGTCAGTCCATGGGGCCAGGGGAGCAGAGGCACAGGCAGCGCTGCACAGCACACCCAGCGGGGAGCTCGGCGGGGACACGGGGCACAGCAGCAGCCAAGCGCCTCATGAGGGGAATTCTCCAACACCAGGGGCACCCACAGCTGCTCCAGGGCCTGCATCCCAAGCAGCTCCAAAGAGGAAAGCAGGCAGCATTGCTGAGCACCACACAGAGGGGGAGAAAAGTCAGGAATCAGGGCGAGGTACAGGCCAAGCCACCAGGAAATCCCTTCTATCTCCCTGCAGTGAACACAACTCCCATCAAACATTTAAACTTCTCTTGTCCCACCATCACTCCAGCAAGGATAGTGTGTACATCCTGCAATCCCACCAGGACACATCCAGAAATGAATACGTGGGTTTGCTTTTGTTGTTTTAAAATATTTGTGTCGAAATATCTGGGCACTGAGAGCTGTAACAGCATTGCTGGACCCTCTCCCTGTGCCAGTGGCTGCTCCAGACCCTGCTCTGACAGCTCCAGAACATCCTCCCTTCCCTTTAGGTACAAAACCTTACAAAGGTTCTGCAGAACCCCAGACAAGTGTCCTGCAGGACAGCTCCTCCCACAGCCTCTGCCCATGGATAAAGCTCAGAAAACAGGGACAATTCCCACATTTCCTTCTCTACTGGCCTCTGGTTGGCTCTGTGTGGAGACAACACCTCATCCAACCTCTGGATGCTTCCCTGGGTCTGTCACTGCATCCAAGCTGTGTGCCAGAGGAGAGATGCTCCAGCTCAACAGTGAAATTCAGGATGTTCCCCAGTCCCTGAGCCTCACACTTGTTTGAATTTCCAATCTAATAAGTGCCTCCAACAACAGCTCTCAGGGAACATTTACTCTGCTCACTGTAACCTTTCCTAAGAGCTCTGTATTATTTTTCCTGTCTGCTCTCCTTTATTTGCTTATCCTGAAATCCAGACCTCTGCTTCCCTGTGATATTTACCCAAAGCAAACCCAATTGTTTCACAGCTCTGCTCATTATTTTGAATGGAAAAACCACTCTGTCTCCCCTGGAGGGCAGATTATCCTGGGTGTAAAGGCACGAGCTGGGCAGTTACCCACATTTTGCTGCTTCCTGCTGAAGGGCACTTGGGATCCTGGTGCTGGGAGGTTTATCAGAGGCATAAGGCTGGGATGAGGGAGCCCAGCCTGCAGTGTGGCCCTGGAAGCACCAATTCCATCAGCAGGAGCACCTTGTGCTGCTTTTGTGTCACCTCTTGTGGCCCTCATTTGTGTGAGCAAGAAATTACACTCAGGTGCTTCGTGTCTGTCCTTGTTTAGTGCTGAGCCTGCAGCTGGGGCGAGGCAGTAAACTGGGCAGTCTGCTGGGCAAAATCATGGGAAGTGAAAGTATTTTCCACTAAAAACACATCTAGATTTTCAAAATCCATACAAGAAGAAAGTAACAGAAAAATCCCCGCCCAAAATAAACAAAAAATAAACAAAAGCAAAAAACCGAAACAGGTGGATTGATGAGAAATGAAAATTTCTTTTAGGACTTTGGTCCTGCTTCCACACTTACTCCAGGGACAGAAGTGCCACTGATACGAATCAGTGGCAAAGCAATCAATCCCTTTTCCATAAATCCTGGCAATGCTCTTGTTATGGGAGGCACAGGCTCCCAAAAAGCCTCGGGAGGCTGCATGAACCCCTGCAGAGAGCTCCTAATTGCTTCTTCATTACCAACCCCACTGTTTTCGCTGCCTAAATTCCTGAGCAACGAGGCATGAAAATAAACAAATCAAAACAAAGCAAACCACCCAGCCAAGCCCTGCTACCAGAGCGAGCAGCGTGCAACCACGGATCGAGGGAAAAGTGGGAAAAGTGGGAAAAGAGAGAGCGGCTGCACCGGCGCGACTCCAGATGAGAGGGGAGAAAAGTCAAGGGTTAAAGGAAGGTTAATTAATTCTTAAGATGAATTTAATAGGATACAATTTAGTGCAAACTACATACTGCCAGGTAACTCCCAGGTGACCGTGCTTTGCTCCTCTGCAAACAATTCGGACAAGGTGAGGGACATTATTGGAAGCAGCCCCACAGTACAGCCAGTGTCAGACATCAGATGTGCAGCAGACACGATGATGACGAGGGAGGGAGGTGATGAGGGCAGGGCAGCAAAGAGGGAGGGTGGAAACACAGGAGGAGGGTTTTTTTTAAATAAGTGGAACATAAAAAGAGAGAGGCAAACAGAAAGGGAGACGTCCAGGAACAGAAAGCGTTGCAAATAAGAGTTAGAAAGAACTCAAAGTTTGGGGAGGGGGCAGAGCAGCACGTGAGAGGGAGGGTGGGGGGCGTGGAGGGGGAGACACACACAGAAAGGACATCAGTTATTCACCCAAGCTACAACCACTGAATATTGTATCATTAAATGAGGTTAGATCTGAGATTCTGGGCCTGATTCACAACCAGGTGTGGCACGAGGGGCAGTGACACCCTGGGGACACAAGCCATGCTTCTGTCAGGGACACTCCTGCACATATCCAGTGCCAGGGAGAGGAGTTTGCCAAGTCCAGCAAGGAAAGAGGCTACCTGTGCTCTGGGATAAAGGACAATTTCTGGGAAGAGGAAAGGCTTGGCTTTGTGGGCTGTTGCTTTTATTAAGCACAATGAGGAGTGCTCCTGATAATTCCAAGAATCCCAGGGCTCCCACAAAGGCTGCAGCTTCTGGAGCCAGGTGTGAAATCCTCTGGCTGGCGAGGGGCAGCTCCAGCACGTTGGCACAACAATTCCATCTGCTGGAGCCATTGCTGGGTGTGCACAACACAGGGTTTCACTTTAGGGTGCAGCAGGGCCTTCACATTGTGCTCCCCAGAGAGCCACAGAAACAGAGCCCAGGGCAGGCTGCTCCCGCCTGGCTGTGTGAATCAGGCCCTGGGCATGAGGCAGGACACGAGTGGTGAGATGTTGTGACACAGGAGGCAGGATGGTGGCCGGGCAGCACTGGGGACAAACAGCAACACACGTGTGAAATGGCCAAAAACGATCTGTGACATCCTACACACCAAGCAGCACCCACAAGTTGCTGTGAAAGTCAACTCCAGCGAGGAGATTTCTTTGAAAACTAAGTTAAATCAACGAGGGAAATCCAACACCGAATTACTGGCCAAGGTCACAGCACAGGAAAAAAGCAGGGAACACAGTCAGTGTCCCAGTGCAGCCTCCAGGCACAGCTCCCTGGTAGTCCCTGTGCCTGCTGCATCCACCTAAGGGTGTCACAGCACATCTCCAGCTTTCTGCAAGGACAGGGCACAGGAACATGGCTTGGCTGGCTGGAGAGACACCACACAACTAATGGGAAACTGCCTTCCAGAATAGTCTGCAAAAGGCCTTGTCCCCAAAAGGTGACCCAGACACTCCTGAGGGGCCCAGCCAGAGCCATTGTCCTGGGCTGCTTTTTGCTGCAAGCAGGCAGGAATAAAACTGGGGACAGTGCTGTGACTGCACAGGGGAGCTGCCATCCCTGCAGGGAACTCCTGCCACACCCTGGAGGAGACCCTGGCCATCCTTTGCAGGGAATCCTGGTGACACCCCACAGGGAACCCCAGCCATCCCAGCACAAGGCCTGGGTTCCTGTTTCCACACCAATTTTCCCAAGCTGCTCCCAGCCCATGAGGAGCAGAGAAGATGCTGAGCTCTTGGCCCACTCTCAGTCCCCCAAATCCCCATCTCTCACCTGGGTTTCAGCAGCCAGGCGGGGCATGGAGGCCGCCCGGCCCTGGCTCTCCAGGCCTGGTTGGGGCTCTCCGTTGGCAACTGTGGGGCTGATCTCCTTCATTTCTACCACCTGATCAAAAACATGGAGTGGTTTCAGTAGCAAGAACAAGAGCATCAGCTTTGAAGCCAACATCAGCTTCTTGAAGTTTGATTTGACTGGGAAGAGATGCTGGTGTGGGAAAGAAAGCAACTGAAGAGCTGTGGAGTGCCCAGGTGACTCCATCCTCAGCAAGGACATCCCACAAGCAGTGGGATGAGCTGTTCCACCAGCCTGGAGCCCCAGCTGTGACCTGGGGAACCCCTCAGGTCATTCTGGGCAGAAACCCCTCATCTGAGCTGGGACAATGGGATTGGGAAATGGGAAGAGAAAGCCTGAGGTAACCTGTGGCAGCAAGACAGAATTCCAGGAAAAGCATGTCCAGATCAGGCTGTGGGAGCTGCCAGGTTTGGGTTTTCTCCACAATGTGCAAACAAGAGACAGAACAATGCTTGCCTCAGGGGACAGATCTCCTGCTAATGCAGGTCCCCTTGTCTTCACCTGCTTTTTCGAAACACTTTCTAAAACTTCTGAAATTCCACCACGGCTCTAAAATCTCCTGCACCTCACCCTGTCTTCACCTGCTTTTTTCTAAGCATTTTCTTGAATTTCTCAAGTTCTCCCACAGCTCTAAAACGTGCACCTCCCCCCCGTTTGCTCACCCTCTCAATGGGGATCTCCTCGGAGTGGCCTCGCTCAAAAGCTGGGCTCCTGGTTTCATAAAACACGTCCTGGGTGCGCTGGGTCCCCCAAGAACTGGACTCTTTGATCCCTCCCTCTGGGGGGGGTCTGTCCAAAGGAAAACAGGGAAAAAGATTCATTCTTTTGCAAAGAGATTTGGCTGAATTTGGCAAACTGAATTCGAGCACCCTTTGGGGTTTCACAGGTGAAAAATCAGCTGCAAGATGGGCACAGGGCTGGTGAAGCTCTAAGGTCCCCTGGGTTTTTCCCCTGAAGATCCCATGAGAACGAGGACATCAAACCAACCATTATTTTTTTTTTTTTTTTTTTCAGTAATTAAGGAAAACAACTTCTGCCACTTAATTCCTGATGGACAGCAAAGAATTTGGGAGTTCAGACCAAGTCTGTGTGCAGGACCAGCTGGATGCTGGTCAAACACCTCAACCATGCTGAGGTCCCTTCACCAGCTGGTGAGTCTGGTGTTGTTTCCCCATCAGGATTACTTGGGAAGTTTAAACCTCAGCTGTCACTAAAAATCCTTAGCTCACAATCCAAAAGAAAATCACCTGGAGAGCAGGAAATGGAGAATTGATTAGGGATCACTGTGACTAGGACCGTTTGGAAATGGGAAATAAGGGATAATTTTCCCAAAGAGACAAATTGTGTGGTGGCAAGCACTTGCTGTTGCCCAGTGCCACAAGCTCAAGGAATAAATTTATTGCCAAGGACCTCTGGCCTCCCAAAAACTCATTGCTGGGATGGTCACTGGGGTTTGTCCAGTTGTTTTGCAACAGTCCCAAAATCCTGTGAGCAAACTGACACTGGGCAGCTCTCCAGTGAGGATTCATGAAGGAAACTCTGAGATCCCAACACCACCAGCACAGGGCAAACCACAGAGGGAGCAGAGCTGGAAATTGTCCCAGCCACGGTGACAAGGGGCTGCTGGCCTTGGTGTCACCAGAGCCACTGGAGCACAGTGGTGGCAGGGGTGAGCCCGAGGCGTGGTGGCTCTGGAGGGGCTCAGGGATACTCACAAGGCTCCCCCGTTGTTGAGGGAGGCCGAGCTCTTCTGGCGCAGGAAGGCCTTGGCGTTGTTGAAGGCTGTGGGCTGGGTCTGCTCCAGGGTGGCCTTCAAGGGGTGGAAGAGGGACACGGGCCCGGGCTGCCAAGCACAAGGGAAGGTTGTCAGAGCTGGGAGGGGCTGCAGGGCTCCTCCCAGTCCATGAAAAGTCCATTTTGCCACCCTGGGACAGCAGAAAGGCCACACCAGCCTGGGCACAGCTGGGAGAGGCTCTGAGGGACACCTGATACCAGTCAAGTCCTGCTTCCATCCCCTTTCCCTCTGAACCTTCTCCCAAGTCCTGCTTCCATCCCCTTTCCCTCTGAACCTTCTCCCAAGTCCTGCTTCCATCCCCTTTCCCTCTGAATGTTCTCCCAAGTCCTGCTTCCATCCCCTTTCCCTCTGAATGTTCTCCCAAGTCCTGCTTCCATCCCCTTTCCCTCTGAACCTTCTCCCAAGTCCTGCTTCCATCCCCTTTCCCTCTGAATGTTCTCCCAAGTCCTGCTTCCATCCCCTTTCCCTCTGAATGTTCTCCCAAGTCCTGCTTCCATCCCCTTTCCCTCTGAATGTTCTCCCAAGTCCTGCTGCCATCCCCCTTTCCCTCTGAACCTTCTCCCAAGTCCTGCTTCCATCCCCTTTCCCTCTGAATGTTCTCCCAAGTCCTGCTTCCATCCCCCTTTCCCTCCAAATGCTCTCCCAGCCAGCAGAGCACACCAGGGAATTCCCTGATGGATGTGGCCAGAGGGGCTGTGCAATTCCAGTGGCTCTGCATGGATCTGGTGTAGCCCTCCCTGTGTGGGACAGATCTGCTGGAGATCAGCTGGAGGCTCATCCCAAAAACAACAGGTGTTTGTTCTACTGGAAAAAAACTGGGCTTTCAGTGCCAGTTGTGTGAAAATATTTTCTAGAATTTGTAAAAACCTTCAAACCTACTAGAGCCAAAACGAGTTTGTATAATTCCTATTTTCAAAAGTAACTTAAGCCTCCTACAGCCAAACTACCAGCAGCTTTCAATAATTCTTTGGTCTCCCAAGGAAATCTTCAGGCCACTTTTAAACACAGGATTTAGACTTTCAAAGATCAGTTGTCATTTTTTGGAAAAGATCTTTCTTTACTGAAAAAGGCAACAACAATGATTATTTATTTTTTTAATTTTTTTTTGAGAGAGACTTTCAGGAGAGACTTCAATTTTTGAGCCAGCATTTTTAAACCCTGCCTGGGGGACCAGCCAGACCTTCTGGATGAATCCTGCTGGTGATTCCTGTTAAAGCTGCCCAAGAGGGAGGATGGAAAGACCCCTTTTGTACCTGGCACAGGCCCCCGGGGGGCTGGACTTGCTCCCTGCTGTTCTTATTCTGCTTGTAGAAGTCAAATATCATCAGGGCTGCGTAGACCTTCCCCACAGTCATTTCATCAGCTGCCAGAGCATGGGGAAAACACAGCAGAGACATTCCAAGGACAAGGAGAAGACAGTTATAAGAAAAAAAGAGCAAATGGGTGTGAAAAACAGGGACAGGGAAGAAGCAACATGAGGATAACGAGGCAAAACAGACACAGAAAAATAGGGAAAAACAAAACAAAAGAAAGAAAAGGTTACAACAGATTCTTCAACTCTTTGCCTAGTGCTGCCTTGCCTTGGTTTGGAGCTCTCTGTGGCAAACACAGGGATTGTGTAGGAAAAACCAGGCAGGAAAACTCAGTGGCATTGTCAGCACTGCTGAGAGAATTCCTGAATTCATCCCAGACCCACAGCCAGCCTTTATCAATGAAGCAGCCTCTCTGAATTACAGTACATGGGGTATAATGGGCTAAGATACATTTAAGGAATATTTCATTTTTCCAGATTTTTTTTTCACCCTCAGAGCCACGGGACAGCCCTTCCCTGCCCAGCACTGGAGCACTCACCATGGGAAAAAGAACTGGATTAGCAGAAATATAGGAACCAAGAGAGGAGGGGAGGGAAAGACTTCAGCAGTCAGTACCCACTGATTTGCACCTCCTCAGCTCCCTCATTTTTCTTAATTAACAATGCCTTTATTACTCTACACTGCTTCTCATTAATCAGGAATCCAGAGCTAATCAAGAGAACATCAAACTTCCCATTTTCTCAGCACTTTTGCCCAGGACATCACCCAGTAGCCAAAGGCCTTTAACCCCCAAACACCTCACATCTGATTCTCTAAGTCCTCAGCAAGCTTTAACTTCTCTTCTTCCTTTTTTCTGGAGCTCAAATGGCAGCAGTTGCTCTCCCACCCTGCAAGGCCCAGGCTGGAGGCTGACAGAGCTGGGGGAAAACTCTGGAAGAGGTCACAGTGGGCATTGGTCACTTCTGGGCACTGTTTGGGATTTGGGTTTGCCGTGCACAGGAAATCTGAAGGACAACCAAGTCCATGCCCAGAGGAGAGCTCAGCTTGCCCAGTCTCTGTGTGACAGAACCAGGGCAGCACAGAGGCTGCCAAGGAGGTCAGCTGCATCCTCCAGGTGACCCAAATGGGGCTTGGGACAGAGCAGGCAAGGAGGGAGAAACCCAACCTGGGCTTGGATAGAGCAGGCAAGGAGGGAGAAACCCAACCTGGGCTTGGATAGAGCAGGCAAGGAGGGAGAAACCCAGCCTGGGGTTCCTGGGTGTCTGGGATGGACCCAGTTCCTGAGGCACTTACGTTTGTGAGGAGGCACCAGCAAATCCAGAGTCTTCTGGGACAGGTTGGGCCAGACCAGAGAGATCTCCTTCCTCAGCTCAGCGTCGCACTGGTGCTGCTTCACCCCTCCTGCAGCCAGGGAGGGAGAGGGGGAGCAGTGAAACCCTGCCCTGGCAGCACACCCCAGTCTGCACCCCCTCCTGCCATTCCTTGGGCACAGAGAGCCAGCACAGCCCCGCCCTGCCCAAGGATCCGTGAATTCCCCGTGGCAGAAGGACATTAAATCAGCAGGACCATCCTGTCCTCACCCTGGGGACCCTGAGCAGTGACCTGGGACTTAAATTTGAGCTCAGACTTGTTCCATATAACTGCAGGTGCCTCCTCCTTTGGGGAGTGCCCATGGAGGCAGCAGCATCTCCGAGGTGGATGCAAAGGGCCCGGACAGGAATCACAAAATCCCATAATTACAGACTGGTTTGGGTTGGAAAAGACCTTCCAGATCCTCCAAGCCAACCCCCTCTGCCACGGGCAGGTTCACCCTCCACTGAGCAATGTCCTGCTGGATTACAGGACACCTCTGCCACCCCCTCTCGCTGAACACACGAGCACAGAGTTCTGCCCCAGCAGCTGCACCCCAAGGCAGAGCAGAGCCAAAGCCAGCAGCTCTGTTCCAAGGGCCAAAGCCGAGCCTAAATGCACACGTGGGAAGTGATTAAGGGCTGTGTGAGCCCCAGGCCGGCTCCCAGCTGAATTCCCCACGCAGCAGGCAATTAAGGAGCTCATCTGNCAGATCCTCCAAGCCAACCCCCTCTGCCACGGGCAGGTTCACCCTCCACTGAGCAATGTCCTGCTGGATTACAGGACACCTCTGCCACCCCTCTTGCTGAGCACAGAGTTCTGCCCCAGCAGCTGCACCCCAAGGCAGAGCAGAGCCAAAGCCAGCAGCTCTGTTCCAGGGGCCAAAGCCGAGCCTAAATGCACACGTGGGAAGTGATTAAGGGCTGTGCGAGCCCCAGGCCGGCTCCCAGCTGAATTCCCCACGCAGCAGGCAATTAAGGAGCTCATCTGAATGACAGGGATTATTTTTCTGGGAGCAGGGTGACGGGAGGAGGCTCTGGGTACTCTGTAACACGGTGGTTTGAACTCCCACACGGGAACTCATTAGGCAGGTTTATTAAGGGCCTGTTAAGCCCACTAAGACTCAATTAAATGTAGCACATGAAACCCATTCAAAGGGAGCTCCTAACAACAAAACAGGTCAGAACCTCACACCCCAAAGCAGAGCTAAACCACAGAAATAATCCAGGCTATCAGCTGGGCTCTCCTCTCTGGCTCCTTTCCAGCTTTCAAAACGCTTGGGGGAGCTTTGCCAGTTGAAAAAGACTGACAGGTAAGCAGAAACTGAAAATTAAAAAAACTCTCAGCATCCTTTTTTAGGAGTTATTCCTGAAATAAGGTGCTGGCTCTTAAAGTCACAGGAAGTCCTAAAAGCATCTGTAGAAACAAGCATCTGATCCTTGTCTTGATCCCTCTCTTTTGGGGAGCCCCAGGCACCTCAAAATTTTGTCTTCTTCCAGCAATGCCTCCCCCAAGCATCAAAGGCAAAGTTTAAACCGCATAGGAGGGAGATTAACTGGGATGTTTGCACTGGCCTAGAACTGCTTAGGAAAGCACAAGAGCCTAACCCTGCCTTGCCCCCTGCTCCTGAGAGCGTTGTTACCTTTTAAATGAGGTGTAAGAGTGCTTAGGCCAGGCATGGCTTGACTGTGACCCCACAGCTGATGAAATGGGGTAACGACCCAGAGAAAAGGCCGGTGCCTTTTTATTGCACTGCAAAGTTTAATTGGGAGCCGAGTAAACGCCTGATTAACCACTGCCATAATTACATTTTATCTCAGGGCAGAATGTGCTGCAGGGCACGTGGAGTTCCTGCCTCGCTGCCAGCATGAAGGGCTGGAATGGTTCAGAAGAGAGGTGTGGAAACCAATTTCTGATTCAGAGCAAGGAATCATCCTGGACTTCTCCTCCCTGCCTTCTCAATGCATGGGCAAAGTTTCCCACTTTTCATTGCCACCCCAAAGGCACAGGGATGCTCAGGACCCCCCTGTCCTCAGGTGCTGGCATGGGAAGGGAAGATAGGATTCCCACCTGGGGCAGAATTTCCATGGTTTTGGGAGGACATCAAGCCCCCAGATTTCAGTGAATAGTCTGAGCTGGATGGGAGCCACAAGGATTAAGTCAGATTCTTCAGTGAATGGCCCATCCAGGGATCAATCTGTGCCCTTGGTGCTCCTGGCACCTTGCTCTGACCAAGCCCATCTTGGAGTCAGGAGCTGGGTTTTGGGCCAATGTGCTCTCAGAAAACTCCAATTTTCTCCTGGTTTTCTGGAGCTCAGATGGCAGAAAATGCTCTCCCATCCTGCAAGGCACAGGCTAGAGGCTGACAAAGCTGGGGAAAAGCTCTGGAAGAAGCCAGCCAGAGCATTCATCTCTTATTTGAGCTGTTTTGGGGTTTTTTCCATGTACAGGAAATCTGCAGCATAATGAATTCCACACCTGGAGGAAACTTCAGCTTCCCTAATCCCTGTGGCATTGTGCCACGGTCACAGAGGATTCCAAGGAGCTGAGCTGCCCTTGGTGTCTTTGCTGCATCCTCCAGGTGACCCAGACCCCTCAGCGCCCCCTCCCTCCCTCTCACCTGAGGTCGGTTTGAGCTCCAGGTGATCCAGCCCTCCCTCCCTCTCACCTGAGGCTGATTTCATCTCCAGGTGATCCAGCCCTCCCTCCCTCTCACCTGAGGCCAGTTTGATCTCCAGGGCCGTGCGGATCAGGGCCATCAGCGTGGAGGTGAAGTGCACGGTGAGGTCCTCGGGGGAGATGGGCATGTTCATCCTCACCAGGCGCTGGGGACAGACAGGGCTGGCTGAGTGGGGGCCAGCAGTCCTCCCCCAACCCTCACCTGCCCCTCTCGGAACCCCCAAAATACCCAGAATGCAAACAGGAGGGAACTTTTTGTGTGCTGAGCCAAAATCCTGCACATGGATGTCAGCTCCTGTCCAGGAGCAGGTTTGGGGTAGAATTTCGGTGTTTTAGCGAGTGATTTGCCAGCACTGCACTGCCATCCTAGAGAGCTCTTGATGCCTTCAGTTTTAGCTTTTATATTTTTTACATTCTGGGCTGTTTTAGTGGGTAGTTTTATGTTTTATATTCAGTGCTACTGAGCTCTCTTCACAGAGCAGGGAGACAAAACAATTCCTTCTTTCTCCAGCTTGGCACCAAGGACAACTTTCAGCCCAAGAACAAAACCAACGGTGAGGGGAGAAGAAAAAACCAGGGGGATGGAGCTTCATNCAGTGAGGCCTTTTAATAAATCCCTGCTTTATCCTTTGGCTCTGTCCAATCTCTGTCCCAGGGCAGCCTCCAGAAGGCCTCACTCTCCCACAAGAAGCCGGGTGGGAGGCTCTCATCCCATTCCCTGACTGTCTCCAGTGGTGTCTGCAGCATCCAGACACAGGGCTCAGACCTGTCCCACCTGCCAAAGCAGCTGAGGAGATAAAAACGAGAAATCCACCTCCCTCACCCTTCCCTACACCAGCTGGCCTCACTAAATCCTTCACCTAAATCCTAAAACAGGACAAAATGGGGCCTGGCACCACTGACTGCAGTTAGATGATGGAAGGTTTGTGTCTGCCACCCGAGGCTGCAGCTCCATCCCCAATGTGGCCGTGCCTCTTCCAGCTGCCGGGGTGGCCTGGCTGCAGGTCACTCCAAGGGAAGGCACTTCCAGTGCCAATCCACTGGGAGGGTTTGTGCAGGAGCTGTGCCAGCCCTGGAGGGGGCTGGGATGGTGTCTGTTGGTCCCAGCCTGAGGCACACTTGGGAACAGCTGCTGGGCCCTGCAGTGTGGCTCTCCAGGGACACCTTTCCCTGTCCCAGGTCACTCCAAGCTCCCTCCAATTGGGCCCTGGAAATTTCCATGTCCTTAGAGAGGGCAGACCCCAACCCTGGCACCTTCTGCAGGCCAAGGTGCCAATTCCCCCCCAGTGGGACACTTGTTGGTGTTGATGTGAGCAAAGGTCTCAAAGTGCTGGTCCAGTGGAAAATCTGCTCAGAGGAGCTGGAATCTCCTTGTTTATCTATTTAGCCATTTCCAGCTCTCACTGCATCCTGCAGGGACAAGAGACACTGTAACAACATCCCTGTCACCTAAAGTCTGGGACAAACTCTGCTGATTTCCCTCACAGCACGCCCAGAGGTTATTCCGTGTCTGCCCAGCCTCAGAGAAAGAAATCAAAGCCCAGCCTTTCCTCCCCTTTCAGTGACAGTATCAACTGCTGGCAACACCACAGGGTTTTTTCTGTTCGCTCATGTCAAATGAAACAGCAGTTAATTCCAATTCTGCCCTCAGCACACAAAAAGCTACAAAAACCATCAATGAGAGCCCACAGTAAGCAATCACAGAGGTCCAGAATCCCACTGGAGTGCGGGAGAGTGAAAGGATGCAGAGAGAAAGAAGATGCATGGAAGTGAAGACCAGGCAAATGAGGAATAATTCCCCACAGAAGAGCTCTATCCTCACAAAAACCTCAACCAAAACCCACTTGGTGACTGGCACATCTCAGGTCTCCCCAGCTTTCCAGGCTGAATTCCCAAAGGATACAGATGCAGAACATAGGCCACTCACAGCTGTACAGGGCAGAGCTTTCCTCCTCAATCTGAGCCAGGGACAGAGGATTTAGATGATTTTCCAAGGGGATTCCCACTTTTGGAAGTCTGGCTGAGCAAAACCCACATTTTGCTGCAAACAGGCACCTGGAAGAGGCTCTCCCTCCCCCATCTCCTTGCCCTCCTCCCTGCATTTCCCTCTGCACTGCCATGTTCTCCATCCCAGTATCCAAACTGGTCCAACAGGTGACTCAAACAGCTGCAGGTCACTGGAATTCCCAATCTGAGACCTCAGCAAGGAGCAGAAAGGAGGGTTGGAGTTGCTCCTCCATCAGGGATGGCCTGCTCAGGGCAGGGGGCTGTGATGGGATGAATTCCTGTGTCCCCTCAGGGATTCACCTCCCTTTGGACAGCACTTGAGTTCTTGCCCTGCCAAGGCGAGCTGCAGGTTGCATTTTGCCCATTTCTTGGCCAAAAAAAGCCATAAAAGTAGAGAGAAATGCCTCGGAACCTGCAGCAGCCAAAGCCAAGAGGCCCCAGCTAAAGCCACTCGAGATCCTCCTAAAAGCAGTGAAAATTCCTTTCTTGGCTTGAGAAAATCTGTTCTTGCAATGAGTCTCCAGCATGTGTGGAGAGCTCCTGCTGAGAATGGAGCAGTTGGAAGAAAAGAATTGGTTCATCGTGGACCACGGCTGGGGGGTGAGCGAGGGGCTGGAGGAGACATTGCCCACCCCACATCCCAAAGCAATGTCCCAAATCCGTGGGCACCCAGGGAATCCGCCAGACACTGGCACAGTCAGGAGGGATTTGATCCTTGGACATTGCCTGGGCCAATTTCCCAGTGCCAGAAATGCAGCCAAAAGGCTGAAACTGCAAACAAAAAGTTGTATTAATTTCCTGTCCTTTCAATATTACAAAATAACCTTATACATAAAAATATCTCCTTGAGCAGAGCGTGAAATTTCAAGCCTTTCCAGGCTATTTTCTAATTTTATCTGTGTTTAATTCCTCTCCATTTCTACAGGATCCATTTAAAAGGAATCCAGCTGAAATCGGTAACATTTCTCAAACTCAAAATATTCTGCTTGACCCAAAATTTCTCCTTGAAAAATTCAATCGAGAACTTTTGATTTTCATCCTAAGCCAGGCTAGAAGAGAAAATCTCGAGTTTTCTCAAAGACTTGGGGACAAGAACGTAGGTTAAAAAAAATTGAACCAATTGTTTAGAGGGTACTCAATTTTTAAAAAAAATAACTTTGCCCCCATTTTATGCTGTTTCTTCTGCTTGAAGTTGTGCTTCAAGGCTGTGCTTCAAGCAGTGGCTCATGGTTTGAAATAGGATGAAAAAAAATTGAGAGGGAAGGGGGAAAGGGAAAGGGAGAAAGAAAAAGGGGAAAGGGAGAAAGAAAAAGGGGAAAGGGAGAAAGAAAAAGGGGAAAGGGAGAAAGAAAAAGGGGAAAGGGAGAAAGAAAAAGGGGAAAGGGAGAAAGAAAAAGGGGAAAGGGAGAAAGAAAAAGGGGAAAGGGAGAAAGAGGGGAAAGGGAGAAGGGAGAACCCAACAAAACAACAACCAACCAAAAAATTCCAACAACAAAAAAAAAGTAACTGAACCAAAACAAACAGAAAAAAAATTCCAACTCTAATTTGGATCATTTCCCATCATTTTGGAGCCCAGAAGGAAATTTTAGGCGCCTGCTGCTCCTTCCCTGCGCTAAGAACGCGCATCACTCGGAACGCGCGCGGAAGGCCCAGCCACACCCCAAGGGCGTTCGGGTGAATTAATGATGGGCAGCAGGGAAAAAAAGGTGGGAATCCTTCCCAGGTGTCCTGACCTGCCAGGAAAGGCGTTCCCAGCCCTCTGCCCTCCGCGGGGGCAGTAATTCCCCAGAGGAGAGCCCCATCCTCCCAAAGCCCACCACCGGCAGCAGGTGGAGTCCCCGCTCCGGGATCGCCGCCGCGGCCCCGGGATTTAATTAGGAGGATTTGGAGCTCATTAATGCTCCTGCAGGAGAGGGCCCCAGAGGCAGCAGCCGCGCCGTTGTCTCCGGAGTCTCCTAATTAACGCAGTGCTGATAACGAGGGGCTGATTAGAGGCGGGGTCGGGAGGCAGCGCTCGGTGCGCGGGGTCCGGGCGCGGTCAGGAGGCGGCCCCGGCGCTGCTTTAATTGCCAATTAACAAAGGCAGCGCTAACGAGGAGCCAAAGCTGTGTGACAGGAATAAACTCCCTTGCAGCTCTGCTCAGGAGCCCCTTGGACAGTGGCCCAAAAGGCAGGGAAAGTGTTGGAGAAATGGGGGAAAATTTATCCCGGGATCGAAGGAGTCTTGCTGGCTCCCAACCTGACCCAGAAAAAGTTGCTGCACCCTAAATCCTCTTCCCTGGCACAATTAGGAAGAGGAGCACACAGTGCCTGGAAAATTACTGGCACCCCGACGGATTTGAATTATTAAGAGCACCCCATCAGCCTCTGGGACAGGAACTGCTCTGGGAATGATCCCCAGATGGGAATAAATTTGGGACAGTGGAGCGTTGCTGTGGGAAATGAGGTCAAGTTTGGTGAATAAATTACTTGCTATGAATAATTCACCCCGACCTAGTTGGAATGATTCTACTCTGGTTTAATTCTGCTGGCTTTGGAGAGGCTCTCTGTGGCCCTCGTTCCTGTCGCTGTGTCCTGGTGGAGCAGCCCAGCCCTGAGATCATCCCAGGAATCACAGAATTCCAGGATGGGTTGGGTTGGAAGGGACCCCAAAGCTCATCCAGTTCCACCCTCTGCCATGGGCAAGGACGGTGAGCAAATGCTAAGACACCAGAGTGAAATCAGAGGTTTTCTTCCCCCTTTTCATCTGAAGGGATAGAAAAGAGTAAAATTCATGGACTCAGAATCATTTAGGATGCAGAAGACCTCCAAGATAATCAAGTCCAAACACTGATCCAGCACTGCAAGGGCACCACTGACCCATGTCCCCAAGTGCCACATCCACATCTG
>VYXF01010914.1:36534-61569 GCA_013397295.1 Polioptila caerulea
AGAGGAAGGGAGAAAAAGAGAAGGTAAAGGAGAAAGGGGAAAGGAGAAGGGAAGGAAGGAAAATGGGAAGGGAATAAAAAGGGAAGGTAAAGAGGAAGGGGAATGGGAATGGAATTTTAAGAATTAAAACCTGCAAGGGGAGCACGCATGATTCCCTTAACTGGGTGTTTCTACAAGGAGCAGCCTCACCCCAGGAGGAAACTCTGAACAGAGCCCTGGGTCCCTGGGAGTGCCACTGCTGCCTCCTGCTCTCCTGCCCAGGGAAGGAAGGGGAGGGCATTTTCCCCGTCCCCAGCACTGGTGCTGCCTGCAGCAGGATCAGAGCCTCTCCCTTCCCTTCTCCTCCCCCCGGCACAGCCCCACAGGGGCTGCAGCCACTGCTCCTCCAACCCGGACATGGGAACACTTCCAGATCACATCCACACCACAACAGGCTGCAAATCCCATTCTCCAGCCCAAATGTGCTATTTTAGCCTCATAACAATTCCAGCCTTCAAAGGTCCCCAGAAAAATGAGGGGCAGGACAGACAAAAGGCTCCTGTCCCCGACGGCCACCAACAAGAGCCTGGAAATGCTTCTGGCACATAAAATTCTCCTGTTAGTAAAGCCAACAGAAAAGTCACGAGGATTCCCATGGGAAAAGATCCATGTGCAGAGTGGAGAGCAGGAGGACAGCTGGAAATGGATGCTGGATAAAGCCCCAGGATCTTAAACTTTCAATTTTTATTTTTTAAATAGACGTTTCCATTTATATTTTTCTCCCTCTTGTATATCCTTAGCTTCCATTTGATACTTCTCAACCTAAATTTCAATTTATGTTTTTCTCCAGCAAAAGACAACATTTTCCACAGGAGGAAAATTCAAAGTGCCAGATACACCATTTAACCCCAAATATCTGATCCAAACCCCCTCAATCTATGGGGTGATGTTGAACAAACCATAAAAATGTGCCCTCCTGGCAAGGCTGAGGCTCTGCAAAGCTTTGATTGCTCATGGGGAAGCCATGAAGTGCTGAATATATTTAAAAAATCTGTCCTGTAGCAGTTCAGCTGCTTGGCTGTGCCTGGTTTTTGGGTTTTTGCTCCTCCAAGGGCTCCTCCCTCTCCTGGTCCCATTTCCCAGGATTTTCTGGGGGTGCTGACTCAGGGACAAAGCTCACACAGAGCTGGATTTGCACAGGGCTGCTCCAGCCTCCAATTCTGCTGCCACATCTTGAGTGGGACAACTGACAAACCCAGGGAGGGGACTCTGGGAAGGAGTTGTTCTTGTTTTGTTTCTTTTGGAGGTTTTTGGAGGGTTTTGGGGGCTTTTGCTTTCTTTTGGTTTTGTTTGTTTGGTTGGTTTTTTTGAATAAGCTTCAGAAACAATAATACACTTGAAAATAACAACAAGAATGGCTGATGTTGAGATTTGAATGGCTGTTAGAGATTTGAGCTCCTTTTGAATTTGAGGTTTAAGCCCAGAGTGCTGAAGGAATCAGTAAATGGAGCACTGGCTTTGGATAAGCCCCTTTTCAGGGCTGCAGGATTTTTAATACATGCACAAGAAACAATCCATGGGCAGTCAAAGGAACAACAGCAGCCACACAAAGGATCTCAGAGGGGACACTGAGGTTGGTGTGTCCATATCCAGCTCCAAACTGCCACATGGAGCTCCTTTTGCTGCTGGAGGGGTTCTGAGGACAGCAGGGATTGGCTGCACAGAGCATCAAATGTGAGATTTTACAGCAAACCCCTGGAACTGCTTTTGGAACATCCCAGAGCTTTCAGCTCGTCCTGCCTGAGCTTTCATTGGGTCCCTGTCCCAGCAGGGCTGGGAAGTGACCCAAGGAGCAGGGGGGTGGTTATGGATGCTCAGGAAGGCACTGGCACTGATGCCTTAGGATTTTAGCTTTTATATTTTTCATTTATTTGTAATCCTGCAGTTCTTCAGTGTATCACTCCAAACTCCACACTCAGTGTGAGCTGCTGCTTCCCCATTTTGGTCAGACACAACAATTCCTCTCCAGGNCCCCGTGGTGACCCAGGGTCCATTTTGGGGGTAGGCCCTGGGGAGTTTTGTCTGCCCAAAATGTACCCTCAATAAATAGAACTGCTTTTTATTCCCTTAACTCTCGCTGGCCTCTGTTTTTAGGTAGCTCAAAAAGCCATCAGCACCTCATAAAGCTCAGCCACAGGGACAAACCAAGCCAGCAGCTCTGAGTGTTTTCATGTCTAAAGCTTTTCTGGCAGAAAAAAAAAGTTATTTTTGCATTTTTTTTGGCCAACAAATGATGATCCTTGTGGGTCATTTCCATCTCAGCAGATCCTGGGATTCTGTGAAATGAGTGTGATGCTCCCAGGAAACGCTGCTGAACTCAGACATTGTCCCCCTGCCCTCCCCAGTGCCCTTCTTCAAAGGGATGGTATAAATCAAGACAAACCCGATTAAAGCTTAATTCCAAATATTAGACCCCCCTGTGAGAAGAAAGATAAACCCTTTCCCTTTAATGACTAAATGATCTTTGGGGATTTTATCAGCAGGATGATAAATGGGGTTTAGCAAAGCCCATGGCTTGGTGGTGCTGAAATTCTAAGGAGAGATGAGGAGGAGGCACAGGGGTGGGGAGGGTTTGGGGGATCCACACCCCCACCCCCCCTTTGGGGGGTCAGGACTGGGAAGGAGCAGAGGAAAATGAATGACACGAAGTAGAAATAGGCAAAATCACTGCCACATTCCTTTTTGGTGAGGCCAGACAGGGGGTCACAGGCTCTGTTACTCAAGCAGGACAACATGATCTCGTGCCAGGCTTCCCCTGTAGCGCTCCTGCAACACCAGAGCAGAGGCTGAGTTCATCCACCCCTGCCTGTGACAGCCACCCTGCAATAATACTGCACCCAATTAACCACAGTAATTAGGGGGGAGGTTGTGTCCAGGAGCAGACACTGTATTTACACTGGGAGTTGGAACTACTCGTGAAGAAGATTGGAGAAAGAACATTTCCCTCTGTTACAGGGGGTTAAAAGAAACCAGTCATGCTCAGGTAGGCTAAAGCCTTTATTGCTTCTGTGGAGAATAAAACCAGATTGATTTAAACAGTACAAATCTGAGTAAACAGAGTTTACATTGTTCACCAGCCTAGTTCTGGCTCTAAAGCCAATGGAGACGATGGGAAATGAAAACAGGCTCCTCCACTGGAATCTCTTATTTCCTTTATCAGGCAGGTAAATTCCAGCATGGACTGGTTGGACTGGAGTCTTTTTTTCATCACAGTCTCCTGGGTGTTCTTCACCAATTCCCTCTTCCCTCTCTAACTTCTGCTCTTGAGAGACAAGAGCCAAAAGGAAAAGCTTTGGAGTTCCAGAGAGTTTGTCCTCAAAATAAAGCAGTCCCTGTGAAGTGCACCCTTGATTTGGAAGTCAGGGATTCTCCACATGCACTTACTCTGAATTCCTGCTTCCCTCAATGTTCATTTGCCTTGCATTCCCACAACCAGCACACAAACTTTGGTCCTGGTCTTTGGGAAAACTCAGTGCTCCATCTAACCTGGGATCACTTCCAGGCTACTCTGAGTTACAGCAGGTTCCCTCCCCGGTGCCTGGGTGCTGCAGGCCCATTCCCTGTGTGGGGAATTGTGCAGAAACCAACTCCCATCCCAATCCTGCTGCTCCTGCCCCTCATTCCCACTGCTGTGGGGCTGCTAAGGGACCATGAGGCTGAATAATGACCCAGTTTTCTTAAAATCAGAGTTCTGAGCTAGAGAGGGCTAATTCCATTTCTGTCTGGTTTCCCAGGAACACCCAGGCAAGGCAGGAGCTGAGCCTTGGCAGGGCTGGAAGGGACTGGTGTTCACTGGGGGTCTCCACAGCTGCATCAGGAACATCTCCCCCAAACTGCCCTGACCTGGAGCAGGGCCTGTTCTGCCAGGCCTTAAAATGAAAATCTGTTATTTAATTGATTGGTTTTTAATTTGAAAATGCCTTATTGCCAGACAGGATGAACCCAAAGAGAAACACTTGAATTCTGAAGCAGAGGTGGGTTGGTGTAGGAGCTGTTGGCTTCTGAATGTATAAAAATGGACAATTAAAGCAATACTCAAATAAAAAGAAAAATTAACCAAGTTTCAGGACAGGAAACCCATCAATCAGTTAAACCAGCAGGGTTCTGATCTATATTCAGCTTCTGCCTGGCTTGCCATGGGGTGTCACAGCTCGAGGTGACACTTTGTGGAGGGGTTGAATCCGATCTGCTGAGGAAGGAGAAGCAGGAATGGATAATTTACACAAATACCTATTTTAAAGGAAGTCCAAGTCTGAGCAGCTCAACTGGCACCTGCACAAAGCTGTTTTTGCTGTTGACACACAAACCAGAGGGTGTTTTATCCTCTCCTTACCTGAACAGGAGCATCAGGGCTTGGAGGAAGGTGCGGAAGTTGTTGTGCCGGTTAATGGAGGTTTCATCATCTAAGGCAATGTTCCCAAATACCTGCCAGGGAAAACAGAAGGGATTCAGCCAGGCACATCAAGGGGAGCTGGAAAATAAGGCAGAGAAAGAATCTGTCCTTGTTTAATGGCTCTCGAAAGCTGGAATAACTTCTGTGCTGAAAAGGGAGATAAAAATGTGTTGTGGGGATCAAACACAAGATTAATGTGCTTTGTATTCACACAGGTGAATTCCAGCAGTTCAGCTCCATCCCAGGCCAAGAAAGGTTTATTATTTCTTCTCAGGAAGGTGCAGTCCCTGGGTTGCTCCCTCCTCTCAGCCTCTCCATGTGTCCATAGCCAGGGGAAGGGATGTCTTTTCCCATGGGATTCACGGATGTCCAGGGCTGAAATGTGATCCAGGCTCATGCCCACAGCTGGTTTGTCCAGCTCACTGGGGACACTTCAACGTAAAAGCTGACAATTAAAGTAGAAAAAGAGGCCTTTCGCCCCTTGCTAATTTACCTGACACCACACAAGAAGAGTTTTTGCCTCATTCCAAATAAGTGCTGCTCCTGCTGTGGAGGCAACAACCATCTGCACCCTGAACAAAGCCAGGCTGCTTTTGGCTAGAGTGAAAGAATTAAATATTTTACCTGCATGCCAATAATGGCATAGATGAAGAAGAGCATTGCAATGAGGAGACACACATAAGGCAAGGCCTGTGGGAAAAGAAAAAGTGGGATTAATGACAGCAAATGCAAGCACTGAATTCCCTGGCAGGACTGAGTTTTGTCCTTCAGGTGTAGGAACTGGGCAGAGGATATAAAGAATTCTGGCAGCTTCAGGAGACAACCCCCTGGAGCCAGGTATTCATTGATCACACAAGTGAGGGCTTTCCAAGGGCTCTCTCTGCATCCTTGGAAGCAGCAAGCAGGGAAAACACAATCTGAGGCTCGGCAGCGAACACTGGAGCTACCAGCAGGCACTGGCACTTCGTGTGCATAATTGTATGAACATCAATTGTTAATGACATCGCTGTAAATCCAGTCTGAGGAAAAAAAAAATCTCCATCCCAGAAATGAGTTCCTGCTCTGAAACAGGCCCAGTTTGGGATCCCAGGAGGACAAAAAGATTCTGAGTTTCAGCAAGAAATCAGTGAAGGCTGCAATGTAATTATGTCACTCAGGCTGAGAGTGAAAGCTGTTTTCCACGTGGGCTAAATGAATGGGTAATTAATGCCTCTTAATCAGTAATAGCTCAAAAACAGAGAAGTCTTGCCCTCGGGCCAGTGCCTGTGGTGCCTGGGGCAGGAATTCTGCAGGCCAAGGGAGCCCAGCAGGAAATGCAGAATCATGAAATATCCTGAGTTGGAAAAGACAACCAAGGATCATCCAGTGCCCTCCCTGTCCCTGCCCAGACCCCCCAAAATCCCACCCTGGGCATCCCTGGCAGCGCTGCCCAAAGGCTCCTGGAGCTCTGGCAGCCTCGGGGCCGTGCCCATTCCCTGGGCAGCCTGGGCAGTGCCAGCACCCTCTGGGGGAAGAGCCTTGCCCTGAGCTCCAGCCTGAGCCTGCCCTGGCCCAGCTCCAGCCGTTCCCTGGGTGCTGTCCCTGGCCCAGAGCAGAGATGGGAGCTGCCCCTCGGGAGGAGCTGCAGCCCCCGGGGAGCTCTGCCCTCAGGCTGCTGCAGCTGAACAATCCCAGTGCCCCCAGCTGGACAATCCCAGTGCCCCCAGCTGAACAATCCCAGTGCCCCCAGCTGAACAATCCCAGTGCCCACAGCTGCTCCTCACGGGCCCCTCCAGACCCTTCCCCATCCCCGCTGGACACTCTCTCACTCCTTTAGATCTTTTTCTCACTGAAATGCCCCAAACTCCCCCAGCACTGGAGGTGAGGCCGCCCCAGAGTGGGACAGTCCCTCCCTGGCCCGGCCGGCATTGCTGGGCCTGAGGCATCTCTGGGACAAAATCTGGAGGAAACCTGGGGTAAAAGGACTGATGTGGTGTCTGCTGGACACCTCTGCTCAAGGGACACGGCCTGAGAGCTCAGAGCTGGGGGGACAGACAGACAAACAGCTCCTCATGAAGCCCAGGAACGTCCTCAGGGCCACACTGCACACAGGCCTTGGGAAGGGCCAGGATTTTTGGGAATGGCTGTGGCTGAGCTCCTTCTCCCAAGATCCATCCACTCTCCCCTGACTGGGAACACCTCACACCTGCAGACCCCACAGAGGGAGTGGGGTCTGCCCCCACAGCTCCCAGCCCACCAATTCTGGTGTCTCAGAGCCCAGCGTCACTGCCACAAACTCTGGTTTCACGTTCTGGGCTCTGCTCCCTGCACTGCAGAACCTGAGCAAGCCCCAGGACCAGAGTTAAAGCATAAAACAATGAAAAATGGGCTGCAAACCAGCTGAGAGCTGTAAAAATAACCAGCTTTGGGGCATGTGGGCTTTTGTTTAGATCTAGAAAACAGCTAATTCAGTATGCTGGGGTTTGGTGGGAGAAAGGGAACCAGACAAAGCAAGTGCCTCAACTTCACAAGAAAACCTCAACAAAACCTCATTATTTTAATCCTCCACATCATCAAACTCAGACCTGTGGCTCTACAACTTCGGTTTATGTTAGCAGAGCTCAAGGGGCTGGGTTTCACCTCTGCCAGATCCTGCCACACCCAAGTCGTGGGGAAGGTAATTTAACATTACACTCACTGCAGGTGAAGAACAAGGCACTCATCAGTCAGGCCACCGCTTCTTTATGCAAATTCCTGAGCGTCCAGAGTTTGCCAGAGGCATTTGGGGCTGGTTTCAAGGGCAATCTGAGCGTTGAGCACTTGCTGGAGTCTGCATGAGCAAGCAGCCCTTCAGCCTCATTCTCCAAAATGCAGCATTCAGGGGATGGGCAGTGCTAACCTGTTCTCTTTTCTGTAGAAAATTAATATTCCTGGGGCTGGCCAGTGCTCACCAGCTCATCTTTAGCAGAATTAATATCCCTTGTTATGCTAGCCAGTTGAATGAATAATTCACATTCTCGCTGCTAACCAGTTTGGTTTTCTGCAGAATTAATATTCCTGTGGCTGGGCAGTGCTCACCAAACCTCTTTTCTGAAGAACTCTTGAATTCTGAATTCCTGAAATCGCTCTGTAGAGGTGCAGAGAGGCCGTTCCAAGACAAGGCAAGCTCTGGGATCCTCAGTGGACGATGCTCCATCCGTGCCAAGCACGACCCTCTCCCCAAACCTCTCCCCACATTGCCAAGGCTCACCTTGAAGGACTGCACGAAGGTCCAGAGCAGGATGCGGATGGTGTAGCCCTGGCGGAGGAGCTTGATGAGCCTGGCTGCCCGGAAGAGCCGCAGGAAGCTGAGGTTGATGAAGTTGTCCTGTGGAAAGTAAAGGTTTTGTGTCCTTCAGAAACGACCGCGATCCGAAACCACAGCCCGCAAAAAAGAAATTAAAATTACCAGCTTCACGATCTAAGCAGCAAATCGGCCACCAGAAAACCTTCCAAAAGAAACATTCGTCAGTGCAGATCACTCCACATGCAGCAAGAATGAGAAAACCCCTCTCCACAAGAGCCCTCCCCTCTGCTACTGGGTCAATGAGAGAAAAGGAAAAGGCCCTGCCACGCTGTCCTTGGAGGGCTGATTTGCTTTGAGCAAGGCAGATTTTCTCCCCCTCAAGACTCACGGAGAGGGGGATGGTGCCGGATTTTCATTTTGAAAAGGAATGAGGTTGGTTGAAAGTCTTGGTCAGCTCAGTTTTAACAGGGAATTGAACTTAAGCCAGGACACTGGCAAGGGACAAAGAAAGGCATTGTCCAGTGAAGATTCAAACATCCTTGGAAGAATGAGGATGTTTTCCAACCTGGAGGTTTTCAGTGTTCATACAGCGTGGAACTGGACAGGTTTGCCAAGGAGAAATGGCACCAGAAGATTGTTGGGAAGATGGATCAAGGGCAGCGAGTCAATTGGGGATGTTGAGCTTTCACCAGCAGGAAGATGCCTTAGGAACCTGCTGGTTTTCCAAATTGTCATTAAATGTGTCTGCACAAGTGGATCAAAGAACTGCTGGAGGCAGGTTCTGATTTCCATTTGTTTTCTAGGATTTTCCCCACCCCTCACCCCATATTTTTTTTCTTTCCTTCGGGGAAAAGAGGATTCTTGCCCCAATGAGCTAATCTAGAGAGGGTTCTTTCCAAAACAAAACATGCAAAAGCCAGATCCCTCTTGCCCTCCTATTTTAAGGAGATTAAAAAATATTCCCTCTTTCCATAATTCACTTTTTTGTGGATCTCTGATCACAGCCACTTATTGGACTGAGTGAGCTAAAGACAGAAAACATCCCACTTTAAACTATTGAGCAGTGAAGCAGCAAATATAATCATAAGGAGCTCTGCTTGGTAAAGATGAGCAAAAATTGTATTTCCCTTGGGTTATTGTTTTACCAGAAGTCACATTGAACTGACCCACATTTCTTGCTCATTTGGCTACAGAGCTCATGCTGAAATTGGGGGGCTTGTTGGATCTATGGGTTCTTTCAATGCCAGCTCAGTTTTGGGGCCATTAGCATTGCATTCCACCAATCCCATCAAAGAGTTCCAGAACTCAGTCTCAGGCATGCACTCGGTTTCTCCCAGGTTAAAAACACAAGCAGCTCAAAGTTAGGCACAGACCGAAAATCAGACTCGATCTTCAAATAAAGAGAAAAGAGAAAAGCACAGGGATGTTCAATGAAGGAGCAGACAAGACTGAGCTCATTCAAGCCAGCAACAGAAGCCATCTCTGGCAGGCAAAGCACGAGCGAGGATTCCCCTGGGTTGGGCAGTAAAACAGGCACAGAAAATGTCCAGTTTGTCTCAGCATCAGCCCCAGGGTTGTTTTCAGAGTGCTTACCTTCCCTTCACAACACTCCAGCTGCACTCACCTGAGCAGGGCAGGGCCGGGAGAGGCCCCTGGGGCAGAGCTGGGTAATGGGGACCATCACTAATGGGGTTCTTCTTCCCCTGGTCCCACTGTGAGCCCGTCCCAGGGCAGGGCAGAGGTTTAACCATGAGCCCTTTCCATCAGGAACATCTCCCCACCAGTGGCAGCTGGATCAGCCCTCATGTGTAATGCTGGCAGCACTTAGGCCTGAAAGTCTGATTTTAACTTCAGAGCAATGCTCAAGTCAGATCTTTCCTGTGCACAATCCTCAGGTTCCAAGGAGGAGCAAGGGCACAGGATCCCTGTGGGATCTCCCTCTTCCCACGTAACTGCAGCCCAACAGCAGGAACCGTGCCCTGCTCAGGCTTTGCTAAAACCTCATCACCACAGCTGACAGGATGTTTAACACCAGCTTTGGGCAGGGCTCCCTGCAAGCTGAGCTACCCCGGTGCTGTCCATGGAAAAGGGATATAAATGGGAAAAGGGTTCACGCTGTGCAGTTATGTCTGTGACTCCCCATTCCCTGGGATTTGGATGGACAAACAGCCCATAGATTTGATTTTTTCCCCCACATTCCCTGTTTGACTCTGGCATTACCACTTCCTAAAGAGCAGTGAAAGCCTCAGCTGCATGTGGAATCACTCCCAAACCAGGGAAATCCCATCACCGACACCCAGGACTGTTGGAAGGGCCGTTCCCAGCACTGCCCGGAGAGAGGCAAATTCCCCACGCTGGTGGGGGCTGGAGGGGCTCCACGGGTGTGGCACCCTCAGCACCCCACAGAGCAAACCCATCCTCCCACACCTCAACTCTCCAGGCAGGAATTGGGATGGCATGCAGCCAAAGGGGAAACTCCACACTGCCATATTTCTGGGGTAAAAACCAGTTTTTGGCATCAATTCTCCTCCCACTGAGCCACCTCTGTGCCAAGCACACATCTGATATCTGGGTTATAAAAGTCACCCTTTCCAGGTTTCTTTTTTTTTTTTGCTTTCCTGTTGCACAGATGCTCACAGTGCTCACAACAGGCACCAGAGCTTTAGGATTTTATCATCCATCTGAGGAATAACAAATTATGTTTGGAAAACCATTTCCCCCTGGCCTGTCACTATTTTCCTGAAAAAGGAAGGGCTGGTACTGAAGGGACCCAGGCACCAGCCAGGGCCTGGGGGTCTGGGCATGGCCGGGCACTGCCACCACTTCCCACAACAGGAGATGGGGGAGGCATCCCTGAGGAAATCTGGGATGCAGTGTGGAAACAGGGAGAATAAACCCCACTGATAAAGAGTGGCCCTTAAAGGCTCTCCCACCACGGGACCCTGCTCTGTTCTCCTTTCTTAGGCTGTTTTCATAGAAGCCCAGAATATTTTGGATTGGAAGAGACCTTAAAGATCATCCCATCCCACCCCTGCCATGGNCATTCCCTGGCTCCTGTCCCTCCATCCCCTGTCCCCAGCCCCTCTCCAGCTCTCCTGGATCCCTCCAGGCCCTGCCAGGGGCTCTGAGCTCTCCCTGGAACCTTCTCCTCTCCAGGTGAGCACCCCCAGCTCTCCCAGCCTGGCTCCAGAGCTGCCCTTGGAGCAGCTCCGTGGCCTCCTCTGGACTCCAGGATCTCCATGTCCTGCTTCTTTTGGGGGCTCCAGAGTTTTCTACACTGAAAAGCAGGAAAGCCATGGAGAACAGGGCACAGGCACTGCCCGGATCTGCTCCCCAGTGCCCTCAGCAGCAGAGTGGTTTCCTGCCCAGCACAGGAGCTGCTCCCTCTGGCCACAGGGATGCAGGAGCTGTAGGAAGAGGCATCTGACCAAGCCAAGAATGGGATCACTCAGGAAGCTTTAGGACTTCATCCGGTATCAACAAGAATCACCTTATTAATTAATTAATTAAGGAATTACTGATGAGGAAATGGCTGAGTTCCCATTTAAATGTCCAAGGTATTGTCAGCACTAAAGAAGTTTTCCTGAACTTTGCACAGCGTCTTGGCTTCATCTGGAGCATGGAGAATCCACTGCTGATTTTAAGAGGCTGAAGATTTTTGCCACTCTTGTCTGTGTCTCAAGTGGCAAAGAGTCCTCCTGTCTCGAGGACTCTGTCTTTGGAGGGACATCCTCAGTCCTTCCATCCTGAGTCAGGAATGCTGGAAAAATTATTTTGTGTGTGATGCCCAGAACTCTCCTCATTCCCTACTTGACAGAATCACAGAATATCCTGAGCTGGAAGGGACCCCCAGGATGACCCAGCCCAGCCCCTGGCCCTGCACAGACCCCCCAAAATCCCACCCTGGGCATCCCTGGCAGCGCTGCCCAAAGGCTCCTGGAGCTCTGGCAGCCTCGGGGCCGTGCCCATTCCCTGGGCAGCCTGGGCAGTGCCAGCACCCTCTGGGGGAAGAGCCTTGCCCTGAGCTCCAGCCTGAGCCTGCCCTGGCCCAGCTCCAGCCGTTCCCTGGGTGCTGTCCCTGGCCCAGAGCAGAGATGGGAGCTGCCCCTCGGGAGGAGCTGCAGCCCCCGGGGAGCTCTGCCCTCAGGCTCTTCTCCAGGATTCCTCTCAGCTTTGCTGCTCCTGCTGTGTCACTGCAGCAGCTCCAGAGGACAACGTGGTGCTCCAAGGCCTCAACAGGAGCCTGGACCTGTCTCTGTGCAATACCAACCCCAATCCTACCAAAGTGCAGGAGGAACTTTGCAATGTTTAACCTGTAACAGGGACACCAGCCAACATTTAGCAAACTGATTTTTCCCAACATATTTTTACGTTCACAGCTAATGCCAGAGCCCTTTTCTGTGCTGCCTGGGCCAGGTGTGCAGCAGACAAAGTCTCCAAATTTATCCTGACTGCTCCCACACGTCTGGAAGGGATCCAGCACCATGGAGGATTCCCTTCTTGGCTTGTCCTGGGCAAGCTTTGAACTTGCATGTTGTCTTTTTCTCTGCTGCATCCCAGCAGAAAATTCCCCCCAGGACCCTCTATGAACATGCATGGAGCTTCTGTGCAGCCTGGAAATAAAAATTCACCCTGATTTCTTTCTTAACAGCAACTGTGCAACAGGAAATGTGGATGTTCACAGATCCAAGAGCTGGTGTCAGGTGGCTGAGCAAGGATTTTTGAGAAGCTTTTGGTCTCATTTGTGTTATCAACCATAGCCAAGATAATTAAGAATGGAAAAATTAATTTATACTTTTGTTTGCATTTTTCTCTATGGATTCTCTTTTGTTCAATTGGTGATTTTCAAAGATAAAGGTCAATATTTCCAAAGGCATTTTTGGAATAAATTTGCACTTTGGCACTGAACTCCCAGTGGGAGCTGGTTCCTGGTACTTTTCAGCTCTGGTCACGACATGATTGATTCATTTTACTTGGGGTTTTGGGTTTGCATCCAGCGACTCTGTGTCCACTGTGGTGGCAAAACGGGTTCTTCTTTGGGTTGGTGTCACAGAGAATTTTCAAATTTAAGATCCTTCTTTCCCATCAATTTTAATTTGAGGGAAGCAAGCTTGCCATCACCCCAATAATATTTTTGCCTTAGAATACATAGCTTAAACACCTCTAAGGCTGCCAGGTGCTTCCTTCAGCAGAAAGCTCCATTCTCTCACCCTCAGAGAAGCCAGACACACGTAGAGAGAGCTGAATTTGGTACCACCACCTGCAGACCCCAGCGTTTCCAGGTGCAGAACATCCTTCCCTCACCATCACCTCCCGTTTCCCAGGGAAATAAAGCAAGTGGCAGTGTCCCCTTTGGCACAGGGGGTGGCACAGGGAGCAGGGCAGGGCTATTGGCAACTGCTCAGGTCACCAATGAGCCCAGGGAGGGAGGTGCAGGGCAGAAGCCACTTGGGGGCACGCTGCAGTGAGGCTTTTCCACCAGTGCAATCGGAACTCTCATCAAAAAAGAACAAAACCAAAACGGATCAAATCAAAGGAAAACGAGAGAAAATCAAAGCAGAGAATTTAAAGAATTGTTTAAATTCAATGAAACCAACCGTGTCCTATATGTGATGTTGTCATGGATGGATATTTGCAAGATTATTTACAAAGTTTTATATTTTTTTTTGAGCAGCAGGTGCACAACATACAGACGGAGACATGGTTTTCGCATTGTATGTTGATTGGATGGCGTGATTCAGCAGGTAGATAAGGAAAATAAGGAACAAAAACAGGAAACAAAAGAGAAAATGAGTAATCAGGACAAGCAAAAAGGAAACTCTGAAAAATTTCACTGGAAAAAACTGTTGGGCTATCGGGGGAGGTGTTATTTTATGGGAACTCCAGAAATAAAAAATGCTTCGAACCAAAACAGGTTCAGAGATCCTTGAGGTAACACAGACAGTGCAGTTGTTATTTGCATTTCATTTTGTAATGCAAATTTGGAGACAATTCACAAACACTTCTCAGGATGGTTTTTTATATTTCCAGGCATAGAAATAGATGTCAGTTTGCCAAACACCCACTCGGCCTCCCAGGGCCAACTGTGGCCACAAGGACACCTTTTCCTTAATCCCACCTCTTTTCCCTCAGTTACTGAGGGGGAAAAAACTGACATTCATGCTTTTGCCTGAGGAAATAAAAAAATAGATATTCCACTACAATCACAAAGTAAATTACATGTGACATGACCAGGAAAATTAAAACAAAGCAATTAATCCACACGTTTCTTTTCCTTTTGTCTTTACTTCTCAGAGGGTTAAAGGTACCAAACAAGGCTGGTGGAAGCCAAGTCTCTCAAGGTGAGGGCACCCAGGATCATTTACCTTTGGAGAACACTTCTAGCAGGAAAATACAGAGGAAAACGCTGCTCTGGGAACTATTTGTGAGCCTGAGCTCAGTGTCACACCTAGAAAACATCTCCACAGGGACGTGGTGGGACAGGGACAGCTGCAGGCTGGCAGTCAAGGTCACCTCGTGGCTGTCACCTGGACTTCCCAGCTGAGGAAATCTGTGGGAATGACTGCCAGGAGGGACTAAAGGGCTGCCCCAAACCCTGCCCAGCAGAGAGGGGGAGGCTGGAGCTGAGGAAGGCCCATGGAGAAAGGGCCATTCCCTGCTGGGGACACAAGCCCTGTTCTCCTCTCTGGTTATTCCCTGCTCCAGGAGAGCTCCTGCACCCCGCTTGTGCCCTGAGGAAGGTGAGGTGGGCTTGGCTCAGCAGCAGCTGAGTGGATGCTCATCCCCAGCCTTTATTTCCAGCTCTGCCCTACCTGGAATTCCAAAGGGAAGGAGGTTGGGTAGAGGCCACACCTGGGCTATGCTCGGAGAATGAGGCACCTCCTGCTCCTCACCTCCATCCCTGCACATTCCCATCTCTTCATCAGCTCTTTCAGACCTTTTTCTCTACATTTTTTCTAAAATTGGTTCTATTTTGGAACTATTGGGTTCAAAATTGGATCAAACTGGTTCTATTGGTCCATTTTTCTACATTGGTTGTCAATACCAGAAGTATTTAAATTAGGTGAAATTGCAGTTTATCCCAAAGCTGACCAAATGGGGCAGGAACAGAGGGCTGCATCCTTCTGCTGCTTTTCCATCCTCAGGACTGGAAGGGGAGAATCACAAAATCATGGAATGGTTTGGGTTGGAAGGGACCTTAAAGCTCATCTCCTTCCACCCCCTGCCACGGGCAGGGACCTTCCACTGCCCCAGGCTGCTCCAAGCCCTGTCCAGCCTGGCTTTGAGGGCAGGAAGGTTTTAATGGCAGTGGAGAGCCTGGTACAAGACCACATCCAGCACATTCCCCTGGCTGAAGTGGAATGAATTCCATGAGGGGCATCCTGCCAGCTGCCATTACCAATGCTGTTCTCAATGCCATTATCAGTGTGACCCTCAGGCCACCACTGCCAACACCCAGTGCCAGAGCTGAGCAGGGCTGTTGAGGCCCTGCAAGCAAACTGAGCTGCTCAGGGCACTGGGCACGATCCCCTTGGTTCCACTGTCCCTGTGTGAGGCTGCCATGGGTGTGTGTGGCTTAGGAAGCCTGTGCTGGTGGCTGTCCCCTGGGGATTGGAGTGCTGCTGGCGAGAGATCAGGCAGGAGCTGCATCAAAGAGCCAAGTTTAGAAAGAAAAGTGGCAGGGGATGACCCCTGGGCAATCTCTGTCTGAAGGGAAAAGCAGGGAAGGAGACCTGGTGGCTACACAGAAATCAGGGAATTGTTCCAAGTTGGAAAAGATCTCCGAGATCATCGAGTCCAACCATTCCCCCAGCACTGCCAAGGCCACCATTAAATGCTGTCCCCAAGTGCCACATCCACACAGCTTTCAAATCCCTCCAGGGATGGGGACTCCACCTGTTCCAGTGCCTGACCACTCATTCCATGAAGAAATCATTCCTAATATTCACCCTAAACTTCCTCTGGAGCAACCTGAGGCTGTTTCCTCCTGCCTTGCTGCTTCTTACTTGGGAGAAGAGATCAACCCCCACGTGGGTGCTGCAGAAGGGGAATATTTAGAGAGGGCAGAGACACAAACAAAGGACCAAGAGCTCATGGCTGGAGCAGTCCTGGGGACACCTGGCTTTTAGAGGAGAGATGTTTGTGATCAGCTCCATGTTGGGCACTGCCACAGGGATCTGGTGAGCTCCTTTAGAAAATCCTCTCAAAGGACTGAATTGATCCAGTTCTTCATAAACCAAAAAACCTCCTCTTCCCACCTGGGAGGAGAAGGGAAGGCACATGGGTCCTTGGGAGCTTAGTCCTGTTGGGGTTTCAGGGGTAATCCCCACAACTCTGCAAAGGTTTTGATGCTGGAAATGTCTCACAGCTCAGCCTGACCCAGGCTGGGCCATCCTGTGGGAGCTGGAGGGAAAGGCAATGTCCCATTAACTGGGCAGGGAAATCAACACTGTGACTGCTCCCAGCCTGTGAAATAGCTCCAAAAAGGAGGATTTTAGCAGCGTGTGGGCTTGGTGTTGAGAAGTAGAAACCTTCCTGAAGGAGAAGACACCAATCTGGGAGTGACCAGACACTCCCTTACCCCAGGGGAGCTGTCAGTGCTGCCTCCTCCCAGGAAAAGTGGCCAAAGTGGGGGCAAAAAAGCTCCAGTCCCTTTGTGGCTCATTTGCAAATGTTTTCACACATTTTCAAACAGTGGCAAAAGTTGGGGTGCCCTTGGCAAGAAAACACATCCCATGGCAGAGGGAGTGGGGTCAAGCACCCCGTGCCTTCCCACAGCACTCAGAGAGGGTGAGCTGAGAAACTTTAGCCTGGCTGCACTGGAAACAAAACCCAAAGCCTACAACATAGGATTCACCAGCAGATAAATTAACATCATTTGTATGGGGAGGAAAACTTGGGGGGGTTGTGCATTATTTTATACCAAGGAGGTTAATTAAAAATGCATTGTGTTAGAAACAGTCACATGGTCTTCACCACCACCTGAAAAGGAACGTGGGGAGCAGTTCTGAGCACGCACAGAACAGGTCTACAGGCAAACCCCTGGGACTGAGGAATAAAGTTATGGTCAAGTTCAAATTCATCACACTCTGATACATCATCAGCTACAACATGCACTGGGAGAGGAGAGGAGCAGTTTCTACATCGGGTAATATCAGACTGTCAGGGATGGGGACAGACATTGGCTGCCCCTATGGAAAAATCCTTCAGAGTGTAATGATCAGTGTGTCCACCCTGTGAGATACCAAGACTTGTTAGCAGGGAGGCAGCAGCCCTTGTAGGGCTGGCCAGAAATCCTGTGGGAAAGCTGTTTGTTTATTCATTGCCCACAGAGCTTTTGTGACAGAGACATTCTCCCAGTCCAGACTCTTCATGTCTTCCCTTCCCACTGTCCCTGTGTCCCTGTCACTTCCCTTCACACTCAGACTGGGCAGGAACCCCAAGGGCCAGACACGTGCCCTGCAAAAAACCTCCCACATGAACACAGCAGAATCCCTTTGGTCTTTTCCCTCTCTGAATTCAGCAGGATTTTTCCATGAACAGGCAGAAAAGGCCTGGGGATAGAGTAGTTTGCTACAGGAGAGAGGGAGCTGCTTCCTGGCAGAGTCACGAGCACTGTGGTTCTGATCAGAGCTTTCCCTCTTTGGGGCAGACAGCTGTGCTCAGCTCCATGGAAAAGCAGAGCTCATGGAACAGGGTCAGCCAAGGCCATCATGACTCCCAGAGGCAGCTCCAGGGAATTGGGCTGGTAGGGAGAAGGTTCAGTGTCTTGACAGGGCACAGATTTGTTTAGAAATGAAATAAATTGAGCAAACTGTACTTACCGCAATCTCTGTTACTAAAATATCAGTAATACTTCCCAACACTGTTACAAAATCAAAGACATTCCAGGCATCTCGGAAATAATTCTGCCAAACGAGAACACAAGGGGAATAGAGGGATCCAGGGGTTATTTTCTTTTTGCCAGCACAGGTCGGGGGGTTTTTTGTTTGCTTGTTTTTAAATGCGCGTCACGAACGGCGAGCATTTCGTAGAGAGAGGAAAGAGGTGGCAGAGAAGGAGGAAGGCACCTACCAGCACACCAAAGGCAATGATCTTCAGCACACATTCCATGGAAAACATGGATGTAAACACAATATTCAGGCATTTCAGCATTTCTTCGTAGGCTTCTGGAGCATCATAGAACTGGAGCGGGGTGGAAGAAATGCTGTTACTGGAAGATCATTGACAGAGTAAAACCTTGCCCAGCTGATTCCTGCTCAGTTTAGTCAGGATTCTCTGCTCACTTTCAGTGGGATTTGGGGTTACAAGACAATTATTCCATCTCTCTTGCTCCATCCCATACTGAGGGTGCAGCTGGAATATCCCAGAAGTGGAGAGTGTTGCTGAGGGACATCCCCCAGTGAGCACAGCAGGACTGGGAGGGAGGAAGGGCATTTTCAAACCCAGGGGACAAGGGCAGAACTGTGTTTCTTCCACGAAGAACATGGGGACCTCTGACTGTGCAGACACTCTAAGATAGCAAGGGATAGGAGGGGACATCATCCACCTGTGTCTCTTCCCCCACTCTGGATCACATCCCAGGACCTGATGCTGTTCCAAAACTGACTGATTTCACAGAGTCATGGAATGGTTTGGGTTGGAAGGAAACTCAAAGCCAACCCAGTCCCCCCCCTGCCATGGCAGGGACAACTCCCACTGTCCCAGGCTGCTCCCAGCCCCAAGGTCCAGCCTGGCCTTGGGCACTGCCAGGGATCCCGGGGCAGCCACAGCTGCTCTGGGCCCCCTGTGCCAGGGCCTGCCCACCCTCACAGGGAACAATTCCACCCCAATATCCCATCTAACCCTGCCCTGTTTCAGTTTGAATTTCCATGGCCTGACTGGACTTTGAGCAGTCCCAAGACTGTGCTGTGCAGCAGAAAGCCCAGGCTGAGCTGCAGATCAGGACCTGCAGATCCCAGTTCCCATCCCGTGTTCACACCCCAAAGAGGCTGAGCCCAACCACCAATTCCCTGTTCAGGGAACCCCAGGGGTGGGATCTCATCCCAGCTAATCCACCTCCCTCAGGGGCCAAAGGAACCCCACCAGGCACATGGGGAGGGGTGGCTGCTCTGCTGAGCCCCCCCAGCTCTCAGGCTGAGAGTCTCTCCAGCCCAAAATTCCAATATTCAGGAAGATTCCACTCACCTTCATCATGAGGACGATGGTGTTGAGAGCAATCATGACCATGATAAAATACTCAAAGGGAGGGGACACCACGAATTTCCACATCTTGTACTGGAAGGATTGCTTGTTCTGAGGCATGTAGCGGGTCAGGGGCTTGGCACTTATGGCAAAGTCTATGCAGGCCCTCTACAAAACAAAAAGGGGATGAAAAGATGCCAGAAGAAGGGCTGGAAGTCTTTATCCATCGGGCTGTGGCTGGGAGAGTGAGCAGAGCATTTACACCAAGTGAGTACTGACTGTTCCTGTAAAATGCAGCACAGGATCCCCAAATCCTGATCCATTTTCCTGCAATATTTACCCTAAAACATTCCTATGCCCGTTGCAGTCCGACCACATTCCATCAGAGCCCAGCTCCTCCTAGGGCCTCATCCCTTCCCACTTCTGAAAACACTTCCAGTTCCTCCTGATGGGTGACTGTAGGAACCAGAGGATTGGTAAAGATGTTATTTGTGTTTTTTAAAAAGTATTGTGGAACTTGGGTGTGTCCCCACACTCAACCAGCTCAGAATGTTTCATAAAATGAGAACAGAATTTACCAATGAATTATCTACCCAAAGCACTGGGGGAACTCTCAGAGATCCCCTTCACTGGTATTTCTGTTCACTTTATTATTAATATAAAACCAGGATAAAAATTGCTTTCTGCAAGAGATGTTGATTCTGGAGTGTTTTCTCATCTTGGAATTACATAAGAATTGAAGTCTAAAATCACTTTCTGCTCAGTTGGAAAATAACATGGCTAAAGCTCTCTAAAGATTCTGCTTTATTTTGGACTTTTTGTTCATTTAGACAAACAAGGAACTAATTAAAAATTGCTTTAAAATTCATCTCTTTTCATCAAAAATCAGGTTCCATTTTCAAAATACATGAAAAGAGATGGTTCTTCCTAAAAGAGGTCATTGAAGCTGTGGGACCCCGGAGGAAGGACACTGCAGATGCTAAAAATCTGCATGGATTGAGAAGGAAACTGGATACACCCATGGAAGGAAGATACACAGATGCCAGTAACTAAAGAAAAAACAGCTCAGGAGGTCCCTGAGTGAAAAACAATGGTATTTTGGGGGGCATCAAAGAAAAGCTGCCCTGGTGTTACACTGTTCTCAAGGCTTCTCCTTCTGGCTGCTGCCAGGAGGAAAAATCCCAGCCAGGCACAAAATCAGCCCAGAGAGAGGAGTTTTCCTCTGGGCAGCCACAGCAGTTGAACCTCAGTTTGGTTTCTGAGGTCTGGCCTCAAGGTTTGCCTCCTTCTACCCCTCCACACTCGAGCAAACATAAAACCATGGGATGGCTTGGGCTGGAAAGGACCTTAAACATCATCCAGTGCCACCCCTGCCATGGCAGGGACACCTCCCACTGTCCCAAGCTGCTCCCAGCCCCAATGTCCAGCCTGGCCTGGGACACTCCAGGGATCCAGGGGGGCACCCTGTGCCAGGGCCTGCCCACCTTCACTCTGCTGAGGGATGGGTGACAGTGGTTCCCAGCAGGAAGCACTTGGGGGCTCTCCCTGGTTTTGTTTTTAGGCAGCAGCTGAAACAGCCACTGGTTTCTTTGCTCTCTGCACCACAATAACCACTGCTCTCCAGTGCTCCCAGCACAGGGGAACTGGGAGGGGCCTTCCACCAGTACCCAGGTGCTCCGAGCCCCTGGAACACCAACTCTGGAGTCAGAAGAGGCAGGTACCTCGTTTTTCTCCAGGCTGCACTCTGACATCACTTTATCTCCTTGCTCCTGGAAGGTGATGATGATTAACGCCACAAAGATGTTGACAAAGAAAAAAGGGAAGACAACAAAATACACCACGTAAAAGATGGACATTTCCATCCGGTAGCCAGGGCTGGGCCCCTGTTCCTCGTAGGTGGCATCCACCGAGTGCTTCAGCACACTGCAAGCAAATGCAAAGAGAGAGGAAAGGTCAACACAACCCCTGGGAAGCACCAAGGACCCCCTGAGAATCACTCCCTGGCCTTCACTCACATCCAGGGGTTTCCATATATGCTCAGGAAAAGCTTGCTCCCATCCACGAGGCTGGGAAGAAGTTTTCCTGGAGGATATTTTTAGGAAAACCCTTTGTTGTCACCATTCTGCAGAATGGTGGAGATTTGTGTCCAGATCCACTGATCCCCCCTGGCCAAGGGGAGAGGATCCAGCTGGATCTGGCTTCTCTTTTCTGGTCAACAGGGATGGAGTAAGAGCAGGAAAAGAGAGGTGTTGATGACATCCAAGTAGGGGAACACAGAGAGGGACTGGAAAAGGGAGGCTGATGCTGTTTGAGTCTTTATTTTATGAAAGAGTTGAACGTGGAGGCTGAGAAACCCTGGCCACACACTGCACTCCACATGTGCCAAAATAAAGTCATGTGCTGAACAGGAAATATCATTTGGAGACTGTCCCGCCCAGCAGACCTTCAGCAGAGCTCACAATACTTTTTCCCCTTCATTTTCTTACATTTCCATTATCAGCTGTACCCCTGAGAAAGGTGTGCAAGTCCAAAAGCCTGAAGCAAGGACTGAAAACTTTCTGAGCATCCCTGTGCAAGCTCGGGAGAGCACCGAGGGAAACGCAGAGCTCTGCCTGCTGGTTCATCCAAGAATCACACAAAACCTAGCTGAGAGAAGACTTTCCTCATTTCCCAGGTCCCCTGCTGTCCCTCAGAGCTTTGGGGACCTGCTTTAGCTGCACCATCAGCCCCTGCCAGTGCCATGTACTCACGTTGGCCACCCTTCCCCTGTGGACACAGTGAAGAGCGTGAGCAGAGCCCAGAGCACGTTGTCATAGTGGAACTCGTATTTTTTCCATTCCCTGGGCTGTGCCTCCACCTCATTTTTTTCATAATCGAGGTACTGACCCCTAGGAAGGAGAGATTCAGAGGCAATGAGAGAATTAAAGCAGATCAGGCATTTCTAGGCACTCAGGAGTATTGGAAAGGCTCAGCAGCACAGTCTGGACTGTGCTGTGGGTTAAAGCCAAAGGGACTCCCTCAAACTCCATGACAGAAGTAAAGGCCAGTTTTAGCCATGAGAACTGGACCTGAGGTCTGAAAATGAAAGAAATTTTAATCAGGGTATTCATTATTTTAGCAGCCATTAACACCATGCCTGCCCCCACAGAAAACTTCTGCCTGATGGGGAAACATCTCTGGCTCCTACTCCAATTCCTAAATGTATCCCACTTTGAGGGGCCTGGCACATGGGGAACCCCGTCCAACCTACCCTTTTCTGTAATTTCACATTCCTCTTTGTAATTTATCTGCATTTTTCCAAGGAAGAACTGCAGGGCCAGCCCACAGGATCCCACCAGGGACATGCCCTGCAGGTGCCAGGCAGCAGGAGAGGGATGGGCAGAGCAGGACAGTGCTGAGGAGGTGCTTTGGGTGCCAAGAAAAAAGCTAATGAGATGCACATTGTGCACTGGCACACCCTGCCAGCCTGCTGGGAAGGACAAAGCATGACAGGGCTTTTGAGATATTCCAATCCTGTCCCTCTCCTCACTAATTAGTAGCTCTTTAATGTCCTGATTATTTATTCAGTGTGTTTTTCTAATTCATAGGAGCTCTAAGAATCGAGGCTACAGGTGGAAAGAGGAGTCACACTATCAAAATCCCTCTCAAAAATCACACTCAGCTTTCCCAAGAGAGAAGCTGCCTCCCCTATATCCTGAAGATCAGAGCCAGGGATGCCACAGCTGTTAAAGAAAAAGAAGGGAAAAATCACCTCCAGGGTGCCTGTGCTGAATTATTGCTCTTATTTACAGGAGGCTCTTCCCACTCAGCAAATCCCTGCCTTTGGGCCAGCCTGGGGAGCTGGAGGAAGCTGCTCCCTCCCACATTCCCTGCTCCCAGCTGTACCTGCAGTCCTTCTCCAGCTCCTTGGACTCGTCCGTGCAGTAGAAGAAGCGGCCCTTGAAGAGCTGCACGGCGATGACGGCGAAGATGAACATGAAGAGCATGTAAACAATGAGGATGTTGAGGACGTTCTTCAGGGAGTTCACCACGCAGTCAAAGACAGCCTAAGGGTGCAGAGGGACCAGGTCAAGGGGTGGGAAGGAAGGAAAAGTTCATCCAAAAGCTTGGCATCACTCTGGGAATCACAGGAGGGTTTGGGCCGGAAGGGACCTTAAAGATCCATCTCAGTCCCACCTCCCACTGTCCCAGGCTGCTCCCAGCCCTGGATTTGGGCACTGCCAGGGATCCAGGGGCAGCCACAGCTGCTCTGGGCACCCTGTGCCAGGGCACCTCACAGCCAGCAATTCCTTCCCAATATCCCACTCAAATGTCTCTCATTTGGGACTCACTGCCCGTCCCACTGCCCATGGATGCTGCAATGGATTTGCACTTCCCAACACTTCCCAAGGCTTTGAGAAATAACTCCAGCTTCCTTCATCTCCTGCTTTATCCACAACTTTGGCTGTGCTGCTGAATTTTCTGATGCTGCTCATAACATTTATAAAGACAATCACAGCTTGTCAAGACAATATTAATCCTGAGCAAACATTTCATTATAAAATGAAAATTGCACTTGTTTTGATTTTACTTCCAGTGGCTGGGTAAAAACTGTTGGAATAATAAGGGGAAAATAGCAGAAACAAAACAACCAAACGCTTTGAATAAATATTTTTCTAAAGAGCTGTCTGTCAAAATGAGGTGTGACTAATGTAGTCAGCATGTGCACTGCTGAACTCCCTGCAAAGAACTCCTCAAATCCATTTCCTACAGGGGTGTGAGGCCCTGATTCATTACAAGTAATTTGCAGTTTCATTTTAGTCAGAAGTTTGTCATAATACCAGAAATTGAGCAGTCCCTGCCCAAGGACAGGGTTTGTACAATCCTGCTCCTGTTCCTCTGAATGGAAGTGAATCATTCACAGAATTGCACTCCTGATCAGCCCAGAAATCCTGATGGAAATCCCTCTGATCAACCCAGAAATCCTGATGGAAATCCCTCTGATCAGCCCAGAAATCCTGATGGAAATCCCTCTGATCAACCCAGAAATCCTGATGGAAATCCCTCTGACCAACCCAGAAATCCTGATGGAAATCCCTCTGATCAGCCCAGAAATTCTGATGGAAATCTCTCTGATCAACCCAGAAATCCTGCATGAAATTTCTACATAGTTCCACATTAATGTTCCTTTTCAGATAAATTTATTGTGCATAAAACTAAAATTATTTAAGCATGAATGGTGGGCTCAGACAAAAGCCAATCTACAGAACAGCTGACCCTTAATTTGATGTGAAAACAGGAATTGTCAAACACATTTTCACCCTTCCAAAACACTCATTGGTTTTTCCCCAGCTCTCCCAGAAAACAGCCCACAAAAGGTACTGAAGAGTCCCTAAACCTCAGAAATTATTTTTAACTCCTTCCATTCTCTCTTTGCAGGGCCTGGCTGTACCTTAAATTGTTGGTGTTGGATGAGTAATCACAGGCCATTAAATGAATTTTATTTTTTAGGTCAGTGTTCTAGGAACCCCTGAACTATGGATTCTTTAATAGAAAGATGAATAAATCAAAGCTTCTCCCATAGCAATGACAAATCTCTTTGGACAGCCTGTGGAAAACCTTACAATATTCATGCTAAATTCTCTAGGGAAAGCCAAACCCTTTCAACCCCACTTTCTCCTTTATCACATCAAACAGCATCCCACTAGGAACTGTAATTTAATTTATTTGTGGGGTTTTTTTTCTGTTTGTAGAGGTTTTATTTTCATGTGGATTCACAAGAATCCCTAATATTGCCCATGATGTTTGCAAAAGCACCAAGTATTTGACATTTGCTCAACATCTGCCCAGTCTGGCAAAGAGATTCATTGCAATGGAATAAAAGCAACAGAAACAACTTGGCTCAAGTGGAGTCCACCAGCTTCCACTGGGATCAGGCAGAAACCTCAAGAGAAGGAAAAATTGGGGTTATTTTCTAACCTTTAGTTTTGGCAGCCGTTTTATGGTCTTCAGAGGCCTGAGCACACGCAGGACTCGCAGGGACTTGATGGTGTTGATGTCCTTTCCTTTGGTTCCTCTGCAAGGCAGAAAAAGGCACAAGAACAACAGAGGGAATCATTTGCTCCCCAGGTCGCTCCCTGGGATCTCTGGGCGTATCCAGGTTGGCTTTGGTGGT
>VYXF01010914.1:61627-135554 GCA_013397295.1 Polioptila caerulea
CGGGGGAGGTGCTGGGTGGGGGAGGAGAGGTTCAGGGGGAGGCAGGAGAGGTTCAGGGGAGGTTCTGGGTGAGGTAGGGGGAGGTTCTGGGTGAGGTAGGAGGTGTTTCTCCGTGCACTTCTCTGGCAGGAACGCTGTGCCCAGAGGGTTTGGGAGCCTTCCTGGTGAGGGTCAGAGCTCTCCTGGCGGTCAGAGCTGTTCCCTCATCCCTGAGTCTCCCGTGGAGGACATGCCACCAATCCCATGCAGGAACATGTAATATGGCAATATATTACATGCCTGGAACAGTGCTGGGGCAGCTCCCCAGGCAGGCATGCAGGTGCTGTCAGTCACATTTGGGGTTTAGGTTTTGCTAAAACTGAGTGCAAGGCTCGAGAACGTTCCTCTTGTTNTTGGGGTTATTTTCTAACCTTTAGTTTTGGCAGCCGTTTTATGGTCTTCAGAGGCCTGAGCACGCGCAGGACTCGCAGGGACTTGATGGTGTTGATGTCCTTGCCTTTGGTTCCTCTGCAAGGCAGAAAAAGGCACAAGAACAACAGAGGGAATCATTTGCTCCCCAGGTCACTCCCTGGGATCTCTGTGGGTATCCAGGTTGGCTTTGGTGGTGGAATTGCTTGGGTTTGGGGATGTTTTGACAGGTTTTGTGTCCGTCCTCCCCAAGGCTGCAGGCAGGATGACCCAGCCTCACCTGGGATGTCTCCAGCAGCACCGAGGACAAGGCTGGGGTAGGACAGGGTCCTGGCAGGGCTCAGCCACACGTGCTGGCCAGGCTTTGTCACCTCCCAGCCACTCACCAGGACCTGGGGCCCTTCCTGCCCCAACTCCACACCGGGACAGCGCTGCCAGCCAGGGCGGCAGCACCGGGACAGGGGCTCAGCTCCTCCAGCCCATTCCCGGCAGGAGAAGGGACAAAGCCACACCAGCCCTTCCCTCCCAGCGGGACAAGGCAGGGGAGGTGCTGGGGGGGGCAGGGGAGGTGCTGGGGGAGGCAGGGNCCGTGGAGGACATGCCACCAATCCCATGCAGGAACATGTAATATGGCAATATATTACATGCCTGGAACAGTGCTGGGGCAGCTCCCCAGGCAGGCATGCAGGTGCTGTCAGTCACATTTGGGGTTTAGGTTTTGCTAAAACTGAGTGCAAGGCTCGAGAACGTTCCTCTTGTTAACACCAAGAGGGGTTTGGGGGAAGGACAGAGTTCCTTTCCTCGTGCACTTCCGAAACAAAGAAACAAAAGAAGACAATGGGGACATCTTCTTCCAACCCCACGGCAAAACAGCGACATTCCCTTCGTTTCACATGGAGTGGAAAATGGGATGGAAGTCTGGAAGAGAGTTTTATTCATGGCTGGAGGTTCGGGTCTGGGACTGCGCTGAGGGAACACGGGGGGAATGAAGAACGTGTGGGACAGACTGACACCCCTACTCTGTGCTCTCCAGGCTGCTGAACATTCCTCTCCTCCCAGAGGGAAATAAGGGAAGCAGGGGAGCCCCGAGAGACCCACAGAGGTTGGGGAAGGACTGCAGAGCTTCCCCCAGCCTGCCCTACACCCTGAGCTGAGGGAGAAGCTGAGAGTGGAGGAAATCACCCAGTTCTGTGGCTGGCTGAGCCTGCTCAGCACTGGAAAGGGTCTTTTTGGAAATCCACCCCCTTCCAAAGGACAAAGTGCTCCCTCTTCACCCTGTACTACTCAACAGGAACCCTGGAGCAGAATCTGCAACCCAAACCCTCAGCTCCATCCCCTTCTCCCGTTACCAGGCACTGCAGTTGTCTGGGAATGCAGTGACAAAGAGACACAGGAATTCCTGGAGGGCTGTGGGTTGTATCCCAGGGATGTATAACCTGAGGAGAAATTTCCTTTTCACAAGATTTTGTAGAAGTGGAGGAGAGGGGGAACAGGATGGACAGGTCCCTATCTTCACCCTCTCACATCCTTCAGGGTTGGTTTAGGGCCATTTTAATTCATCCCAGCTGGACCCTGACCATTGACACAGCTCTAAATCCAAGCACTGGATTTAGTCCCAGAACTACAGGACTGATTTAAAGCCACAACATAACTATTAAATATTGTAGAAAACAATATTGGATTTTCATTAGAGTCATCTGATTTGCTCTAGTCGAAGCAGGCACTGCCAGCAGAGCTTTTACTGCCTTTCTTGTCAGGTTTTAGCAGAGCTGAAGATCTGGCCTAGGCTTGACTTTGCAGATTTGCTTCCAGCTCACCATCCCTGCCATGGTCACCTCGGTGTCCCCAGAGCCACCAGCTGAGCTGGAGCTCCCCAGTGTGACTCCCAGCAGTGCCCTGGCTGCAGAACCCTGGTGGCAGCCTCTCCAGGAGCACGGGAATGGCAGCAGGGAGGCAAAAGGGGAAATGGGTCATGGCCAAAGAGGTGTCACAGCAGATCCTGCCTGTCCCCAGGGCTGGTGGCCACCCTGTCCCCAGGGCTGCCCCCTCTGCTCCCTGCACCCCTCCCCTCTGCCAGGCCGAGCAAATCCCCGCTCTGCTCCCTGTGTCCCACCCAAGGAACGCCAGGGAAGCCTGGGAGCTGGGCAGGGGGGCTGAGGAGGAGTGAGGGGGGGACTTTTGGGGCCATGTGGTTGGGGCAGCAGGACAGGGCAGGACAGGGGGTGGGACACGGGGACAGAGCCCAGAGCTCTGCTCTGTTCCCCACCAGCCAGGTCACTCTGTGCTGTGCACAGCAGCACCCCCAGCCCAGCAAAGCTCAGCTCTGCTCCCCTGGGCTCGCTCAGAGCCCCGAATATTCCCCTGCTCCTGATTCCAGGAGACCCAAACACCTACCTGCTCTTGTGCCAATTAACAACTGCACTAATGAGAGCAGAGACATTTCCCTGCTCTGCTCTGCCAGGGCGGGCTCCACGCCTGAAGCAAGAATTTCTGTGGATTTAATATTTCCAGGGAGGTTAAAGAGATGTAGGGCAGGGCAAATCCTCACTCCTGCCTTTCCCTGGATGGGAGAGGCTGGCTGAGCTCAGAGGTGGAGGGCAGACAGCTCCAGTCACACGGAATTCCTTCTGCCTCAGCAGAGGACACTAAGAAGGGCTGACTGATTTTTTTCCATTCAGGCACTTAAGCAAATAAAGAGCGTGAGCCAATTAAATCTTAATGGGATTTATGCTCTGAGCCATATAGAAAATCCAAGGAAAGAAAAAAAAATTCCCATTTCTTGTCACAGTAAGGTCCCTGCTATAGGAAAAGCTTTGCCCGGTGCTCTGACCCAGAGTGATGCAAATTGCATTTTAATTAAAAGGATCCTCTGCAACTCTTCTGTCAAATAAAACCCTGAGGGTTGGGTTTGGGTGTTTTTAAAAACTCTCTCTGCTAATATTGGGGTTTTTTTGCTGCTTTCATACAAAGCCAGATGTCCAAGAAAATAAAAGGTCCAGATGGAGCTGGGATTCAGTCAAAAGGTGTATCCAAGCACACATTTGACCTGAATATTCTTCACAACAAAAATAAATTACTATGGGAGGACAAGGTTTTAATTGACTGCAGAATAACAACAGCAACATTCAGGAGAGCTGAATCTTGAATAAGAGCTATAGAGGAGCACAGGATAAAGGCAGACAGCAAAAAAAAGAAGAAAAAAAAAGAGAATGCCACAAAAAAATTGCATTAGATCAATTCTGGGTGCATTAGGCCAATGCTGTTTTGTTGTTGTTTTCTGTGTCAGTTTGCTGCCTGTTTTTTTTTTTTAAACATTAAGAATATTTTAAAAGAGCTTTGCAAAGCCTTTTCTCCCTTTAATAAATAAAAGAGCCTTGAAAAATTCAGTGTTTTTCAAATGGAAGCTGCTTGTTCCTGTGGCTGCTGCCAGCAGCTCTGATTTCAGGTGACACGGACCTCTCAGAGTCAGGGCATCAAAAATTCAGGGTGAGGTGGAGCCTCTGCCTTCTGTGACTGCCTGGAATCCTCCTGGCAGAGTGAATTCCTCCCTGGAAGAGTAAATGAGGTCACCCCACCCTGTCCAAGCACAAAGCCACCCTCTTCCTGCCCTAAATCCTCCGCTTTCCTAGAGAGAAGAAAAACCAAGTGCCAAATTTCCTGGACCACATCAAAGGCTTTTCTTGGCATCCTCCTCCTTGCTGTGGAGGATCCCCCTGGACAGAGGACACAGCTCTGCCTCCCAGCCTGCCCCTGCACTGACAGCAAAACTGCCACTTGCACAGGGTTAAATACAATTTTGGGAACCTCCTTCTTCACAAAGCACCCCTGCAAAAAGCTCCCTGAGCTGTGTGTTCATGGCAGAGTCTTTCCTCAATATCAGAGCCTGGGACCCAGCTGGGTCATGTTGCCCACACTGCACTAAATTAGTCCTGGAGCTTCCAGCTTGGCTGTTTCCAGGTGAAATCCTCTAAAAGAGACTCAAACTGCTTCTTTTAAGCCTGGTTATTAAGATTTCCATGAATTGTACCTCAGCCATCAGTGCCCACCGAGTCAGCCCCTCAAATCCTTTTGGTACAGATGTATCTCCGCGTGGCTTTTTGACTCTCTGGCTTGGATTTCTAGTCTGTCCCTATCTCTGCTGAAGGAAAATCAGGATGGATGAGGAAAAAGAACACATTTCACTGGATAATGAGCAGTAAAGGGACGGAGGAGTCGATGTGATGGGTGGAACATGGCTGGGTTGTCTCCACAGTGGCAAAGTGTGTGGACACAGGTTGGACAGGCAAAACAGAGCAGCAAGAGACAGGAAGAACATATTACCCCATGAAACTCCTAGAGAGAGATTCCAGCGAGGAGAAGACAAAGAAAGAGCAGAGTCAATGACAAACAGAAACATCCGAGAGCTCCCCCAGCCCCTGGCCCGCTCCCACCAAGCCCAGGATGATCCAGTGGGGATGGGAGGGCTCTGGGCAGCACAAATCCCCCATCCCCTGCTGGATCAGCCCTTCCACTGGGAAAAACACCTCCACACCTCTCTTCTCTCCCACTTTGGCAGGGGTAACCTCCACTATTTGGGTGTTTTTCCAAGAGCATCCCAAAATTCTGGGCATCTCAGCCACCTTCCTTCGGTTATAAATTTTTCCAGGCCAAATCTTTGCTGCTCTCCCTCAGCTGTTCCTCCCAAGTACATTTTGCATCTGGGGCTGAGAGATTTTGGTGACAAATTTCCATGGGTTTTTTGTTTGCTTCCATTTCCCTAAGGACTCAAACGTGTCTGGGTGTTTGTGGCCTGTTTATCTCCAGAAAAAGAGAGGGATTTCTCTTTGAAATGCTTTGCTAAATGGAAGACATTGGTTTATTATTATCACCATCGTATTATTGTTCCCAGCATCACTCTGGGGGTGTTGTTTGAAATTTATTTTTTATTTTTCTAACCACAGAGCTGCTTCTAAAAAGCTGCAGGCAGGAAGAAAACCCATAGCTGCTTTGAGAGCTGGATTTTATCAGTCTTGTACCAGTGCCTGATACCATCTCAAATGCTTAAATTAACACAGGCTGCTGCAATATTCCAGATGGGAACGTTTCAGGGAGCTCTGTGGATCCCAGGTTTTTAGGGATGGGTTAATTCAGCAAGAAGTTGGTTCACATCACCTTCAGTGGACAGCAGGGAGGCCAAAAACATGAATTAAATCCCACCTTGCACGTGGCAGTCGTGGGTTCTTGCCAACCAAGTGGTGACAGCCACATGAAATCTCATTTTTAGTGACACTGAGGAGGGTGACAGGGCTGTAGGATTTGCTGGAAAAATCCAACTGATTGAAGAACAAAGAGTCTCCAGAAGCTCTTTTTTGGGATTATCAACGTGCAGCTGGCTCTGTGTCCCCAGCTGGTTTAACCAAACCACGAGCTGGGCCTAAGTCACGACCCTACCCTGTCAGGATTCAGAACTGGAACAGGGAAATTCATATCCCAGGAATAACTGATTCTCCAGCTTTTGGGCTGCACCAGGGGGGCTGCAGGAATTCCCTGCATTGGATGTTGCCTACTGGAATGGGGAGCAGGGCTTAGGGAAAGCACAAAAATCACAGAAGAAATTCAAATTTTCCCGAGTCACACAAATAAGCTTGTCTGACTTTAATCTGGGAGACAGTAACTAGGCAGGGTTTATGCAGTCCCTGGCTGTAAAACCCTGCTCAAGACTCACTCACAGTGGAAAATAAAAGCAGCTTGGGGCACCTATTATAAAGCACAGGCAGGGGATGTAGAAGTAATTTATTTAGAGGCTGATGAGGTGCTGTTAGATATTCATGGCCCAACATGAGCAATAGAAGAAAACCTGAGCATGAAAAGCCTCGGAAAGATTAAAAATTATTCATTTTAATCCATAACTCGAGCAAGGAAAATCTCCCTCAAAAGAAAATCGTGTTCAAAGAGAAAATGTTTGAGAGGCAGAGCCTGAGGTTTGTTCTCCCAGCACAGGGAGCTGCTCTGAAAATGCCCCTTCTCCCATCAGCCTTGGAAGTTTGAATTCCTGGTGGAAAAGGGAAATTCTCATGGAAACCCAGACTTTGAGTTATGTTTTTTTCAATATTTTACTTCTCTACCTCTCTTCAATTCAGAGGAGCTTTGTTAAATTCTTATGTTGCTACATGGCTCTTTTAAGTTAATTTTTTTATTAACTCAGTCTGGCTTGAGTCAATCTAGTTCTGATCCACAGATATATTTCATGTGCAGGGAAATAAAATCCCACACATGTCTAGTCAAGCCTAAAAAGCAGCTTGGTTTGGGATATTAAATTTTAGGTTAGCAGGACATTCACCAAGACAATTTTGCTCCAAAAATCTGGTTTTTAATGAGAGACAAAATGTTTAAAGAGGGGAGGGCAACATCCCTTTATGTTGGATATGATTTTCTCCAAGATCTAACTAACTTGGCAAAGGATCAGGCACAGCCCAGATTTCAAAATCCCCAAAAATCACAGCTAAAATACCACTCCTGTCCATCCACTTTTTGGCCAATTTAACTTAGAGGGCTGATTTGTATTCAGCATTTGCACCAAAGCAAAGCAGATCTAAAATCCAAATCTCACAGCCTCGACACGGCAGGAATTTTGACAGCTCAGAAAATGAAAAAATTGCTGAGGAATATTTTACCAGCGAGACAACATTTGATGCATTTTTTCTTTTTTTTTTTGTGCAGAGTTGAGGGAGGAGCAGGGATTTGGCTCTGCACAAAACATTTCTGCCAGTCTAACGCAGCCCAGGCACGCTCCCTGACAAAGGTGGGTGCTTTTCTCATTAGCGAGTGAAACGCTGCTAATTCTCATTAGCAAGTGAAACAATTTCCTCTCCTCTAATCATCTCCTCGACAAACCGGTGAGTGCTGAACATTCCCCTAATTGCCCGGGGCTAATTTAGCAGAAGATTAAACTGGTCCAGTCCCGCTGTCTGTTCCCAGGTCTCTCCTATTGTTTCTCAGGAAAGGATTTGCAAACAACAATCCGAGTGGAAAATTTCTTTCCATTCTCCAGCTCGGCTCCTGAAGGTTGTGAGGACCTGCATTGCTCTTCCTCTGGTTGTTTCCGAGGAAAAAAAAAATAAAAATGAGAAGCTAATCCTAATTTTAAGGAGTTATTTCCCTGTGTTTGTTGCTCAAAATCCTCCATGACATGAAAGAAGAAGGTGGGGGATTATTTAAAGACAGAAATCCAGAGCTGGGTTTGAGGGAGGGAGAGCTAAAAGTGAAACTCAGTGGGAATACAGAGAGAGGAGAGAAAAAGAGAGGAATAGCAAAGGTTTGTGAACAGAAATACCCACAACTCTGGAAATAAGGGTTTGCCAAGAGTTCCCAGCTGATTTCTTGAACTGTTTTTTTCAAAATGAGAGCAATTCTCCCAACCACTGACTGCAGACACTGGACTGCCACTAAGTGCTCAGTGAGTTCCTGGAAAGAACTTGGCCAGAGAGTCACAAAAATCTTGGCTTTGTGTTTGAATGAGCAGTGAATGGACTCAGCCTAAAGCTGGGAGGATTTTCACGAGATCCCACCACACAAATTTAGTTGGGTTTATTCTTTTCCTCCCATCCCGAGAGAGGAAAAAGGGCAGGAACGGAACATTTCACTGAGAAATGGAGCCACAAACATTGCACATCCACTGTCCCTGCCCCCTCAGTCACTTATTCCCTGGAATTTGGGAGGAGGAGGAAAATGAACTTACGAGAAGGCAAAAGCCACCAAGGCCCCACTGACCACAATGAAGTCCAGGATATTCCACAGGTCTCGGAAGTAGGAGCCAGGGTGGAGCAGCAGCCCCAAGTCAATCATCTGCAGAGAAAACCCAGGAAAATGAAGAGTTTTATAAAACATGGCCCAAATCCACCCTGCCAAAGGTTCTGGATCAAAGGACCCTTCACAAATGGCTGAGATACTCGGCCAAGCTGCTCCTTTCTAACAGGCAGGAGAACTCTCCCAAAAATGAAGCTCAAATCGAAAAACCACAACCAAAAGCTGTAGAAATGAGAGCTCTCACTGCTCCCTAGCATTTTTCCCACACACATGCATTAATCCTGGTTTTATTCTGCATCTCTTCTGCATCTTGCTCTGACAGGAAATCCCAACTCCTGCCTTACCCCAACACTGAATCCTGACTTTATGGAATTGTGCTCTCTGGGAAGTTACTGCCCCACGGTCCTGGCAAAACCTGTCACCCTGCTATGTAAAAAGATAGCAGCTTTTTGAAATGTGCCAAACCAATAATCAGTTGTTATTAATATTCCTTCTCAGTGCCAAAGGAAAAGGGAAGAATCAGGAGTGTCTCAGGAAGGTCTGGCAGCTCCTGTTGTCCTCCCAGTTCTTATCCTCTTACACAGCCACAGCTCCTAAAGATATCCTGATTTTCCTCCATAAAATATGAGATTAAGGAAGCCAGGAGAGCTTCTGCATCTGATTGTGAGAGCTGTTCCCAAGTCAAAGCTCTCCATCCTTTCCACCTCTGTCCTGCCCCACCCTTTCTTCAGCTGCTCACAAAAAAAATCTGGAAGAGCAGGTGAATCTCTGCTTGGAGAAGTTCTTACCTTGATCACCATCTCAAAGGTGAAGACTCCTGTAAATATATAATCCAGGTATTTCAGAGCCTAAGTGGGAAAGGGAAATGTGTGTTAGGGAAGGCCACACACTGGAATAACCTGCACAGGAACAAGGAGTAAAATATCTAATCCAAAAATCATCTGGTGGGAGGGTTTCAGATAATGTTGGCACAAACCTGAATGTGATTTAAAGCAGCATTTCCCCAATCTTGGCCAGACTGCACCCATGGCTGGCTTCAGTGCACCTCTGGCAGGTGTACCAAGGCAAAAGGGGTATTTCAAAAGGCAATGTTTGAACATCCTTTCCTAAGGAGTTCATCCAGCAGCCTTCCCACTGCAGGATGGGGCGCCAGCTCTGCAGCTCCTCCAGCAAAGCCACAGCAGCCACACAACCCCTGACTTCCAAGCTCTCAAACTCAGATGTGGTTGAGGCAGCAGAAAGGGAGAGGGATTGGAGCATTCTGATATGAAACAAAGGTAACTGGAGTGTGTTACAGAGACAGCTCTAAGGCTGCGCCGCCAGCACAGCGCGTTATCCCACGGGGACGCGAACGGACCCGCCGCGGGCCAGCAGCAGAAAAGCACCCGAATTCTGGCAATTTTGGGTGGCACTCACGTCATTCCTGGGAGACTCAGCTTGCACAGGGTCCTCTGCAGCCAGGGCGATGCTGCTGAGGGCGATGACGATCAGGATCACCATCTCAAAGTAGCGCAGGTTGACGATGTAGTGGAAGAGGCGCCGGATCCTGCGGGGACAGAGCACAGGGAGGGGTCACGGGGCTGGGAGGGGGGAAACTGGCACAAACCCAGCAGGAGCAGCACCTCTGGCATTCCTGCTATAATCACGGGAAGAAAATGAAAAACCAGGCTTTGAATTCTAGTTTGCAGCAGATCTGTGGTGAGAGTGAAATAAGGGAGTTCAACATCTCTGCACTGCTCTCTACCCCTTCTGCAAAGCAACATCCATTCATCTCTTTATCTATTTATCTCTTCATCTCTTTATCTCTCTATCTCTTTATCTCTTTATCTATTTATCTCCCCATCTATTTATCTCCTTATTTATCTCCCTATCTATTTATCTCTCTACCCATCTGTCAAAAGAGCACTGAGAGCTTTCAAGCATCCACACTCAATTCTACAAATGATGTTTATGGCACTCCCCCATCCTTCTCCCTCTGAACTGCCAGGTTAACGCCCTGTGAGTTCAAAACAAGGTTTGAAATCCTTTTCGTGTCAACTAATCCCTTTAAAATGTTGGGACTCTCAGCTGAATCTGCCTTTGTGGCTCTGAGTGTTCCTCCCACCAATCTCACTCTGCCTGCACTTTACTCCAGCTCACACTTCACAGCACAAATACTTGACAGGAATAGATTTGATTACTTCCCCCTAATCTTTTTATTCACAAATTTTGTCCGAGGAAAGTGGTAAATGCTCCCATTTCTAAGCAATTCAAAACTCTTCACAAATTGCAGCTAATAATTCCTTCTGACCACAATTCCCAAATCCTTAATTGCACACAGAGCTCTGCATTTGCACCATATTTGTCAGCTGAATAAAGGACTTAGCCCAAGAATCAAATTATAGATTTAACTCCCCAACAACTTTGTTATCTGAGAATGTATTTCAGCTCCTCTATCCCATTTTCTCTAAGCAAATATCTGAACAGTGAGAATTAAAGTCTATTTTTCACATCTACTTACATACTCCTTTTCTTTGGCTTGCTAATGGATTCAGAGTGGAAAAGAGCTACAAATACCAGGGAAGCAAATTTGGTAGAAAATAACCTGGAGAAAAGTGCTTTTGTGGCCCCCTTAACCGTGGTTTTCAATCTGCCAGGAGAAGATGATCATCTCCATGCTCTGAGAAGCCACAGAAGTGAAAGGCAACATTTCCAATAAATGATTCCCGCATCAAACTCAATTCATCAAAGCAATAACGAGCCCCTATTTTTAGCTCCTCATCCTTCATAACCAGCAGTGAAATGTGGGAGCGTTTGTGAACTGCCAGTGGGGCTTGAGAAATCACAGCCCTGAGTGCTCCAAGAGGGGGGTGGCACTTGGGGAAAAAAGGAATTTATTTCTGCTTCCCTGAACTGATTTTCCCTCTGGCAGCACCCAGGTCACGGATCCCCAGCAGGCTTGGAAGGGGGATGGCAGCACTGGAGTGGGGAAAAGCTTCTGAGCCCAGGAGGAGTTCCCAGCAGCCAGGACAGCTGGGGGGAGGCAGCTGGCTCTGCACCTTGCCCAGAGGAGGAAAACCAAGCTGCTGACACTCCTGGAGTTGGGGTTTTGTCTCGTTATTCCCCCTTGGCTTGCTTGTAACACCTTTCTTCTCCCAGTGAACTTGGGTTTTCCAATGGTGTTTTCAGCTTTTTTTCTGGGGGGAAGTGTAAGCTGGAGGAGGCCGAGACAACAAAGCCACTGAAAGAACCTCCAGATCCTGGACTCTGAGGCTCAGAAGGCCTTAACTGGGATGAGGAGGGAGAAAAGAAGCAGCCATAGGAAACCAGGAAATTTTGTTGCTTCTCTGCCTGCCCAGTCCAGCCCTCAGCTCAGAGCCCCTGGGCTCAGCTGCTCTCATCCTTGGCAGACCTTTCTCAGCTCATTTTTGGTGGTCACTTCACAGCAAAAAGACCAGATATTAGGGAAATACCATTTCTTTATCCATCCTGACAGAGGCCAAGCTCCATAATCCCAATTTGGCTCCCCAGGTCACGGTCCCGAGGCTGCCAGAGCTCCAGGAGCATTTGGACAACCTGGGATGCCCAGGGTGGGAGTGCTGGGGTGTCTGTGCAGGGCCAGGGGCTGGATCAATGATCCTGGTGGGTCCTCCCCAGCTCAGGAGATTCTGGGATGCCTCCACCAGAGGGGCTTTTTGGATGTCAAATCTGAGAACTCGGAGCCTGTTTTGTTCCATGGCTGCTATTTTATTTTGCAACCTCAGCAGCAGAAGGAGAACTCACCCTTCTTTTAAATCCAGCTGCCAAAAAAGGGCCTGAGTTCCCCTTTGGTATCTGGGCAGAGAGAAATTCTGAGGTGTACGAGTTTATCAGAGCCAGAGAGAAACCTCTGCTTCAAGGGGAGCTCCAGAAGTTCCAAACACCCTCCCATAAAATGCTAAAAATGACTCACAGCCCTTCCTGCCACAATAATTCCAACCCCTCTCCCCGTTGGTCCTGCAGCCCTCCAGAGGAAGAGATGCAGAATTTCCAGGCTTTGAGTCCAAAGCTCCCCAGGAGGCAGTGCTGCCTGAAGGGGAAGAAATGCCCCAATCCCAGCAGATCCCACAGGCTGCACTCCCAGCCTTGGCAAACAAAAACCACACAGGTTTTCCCAGAAGTTCAAAGTTTGCAGTGATGCAAAGCCACTTTATGGAAAGAACAGGAATTCCAGCTGGGGAACCTGCAGGAATTTGCTAGTATCCAAACAGTCCTCAACCTGTTAGTCCTGAAAAAATCTTTTCCCAACAGTACCTGTGCTCCCATTTTTTGGGATCTACATCAGCAGCATTTTCTTTTCCCTGTCTTGATAATTTATCCCCCCAGGAAAACCAACAGAACAGCAGCATCTGGCCCACAGAAATAAGCTTTTATTTCATGTCCAAATGTGTTTTCAGAGATGAAAATCCCACTCATGTTATTGCTTTGAAGCCCCTGGAACCCCTAACTGGTGTTACAGGAACTTACGGATTTGTGGGGCTGAGGATGAACATGGAACTGTAAGGCAGGATTGGTTTAGGCCCATTTTTTGTCAAGTCATCGACGTCTTTCTTCTCCTCTGTTTTGCTTTCAAACTCCACGTTGTTCACTGGAAATGGGAATTCAGGGAGAACATAAAGGAGAGGGTTAAAAATGGATCTGCAGCCTTCCTGCTGCCTGGAACAGCTGGAGATGCAAACAGTGCAGCTGGGAGAGCAAAGAGCCTCTGGAAGTGCTGATTGATTAAATGGGATGGAAATCATTGGATCATTATCACTCCGGAGTGAGGCAGCTCTGCCCCTCCACTGCTGATGAGCCACGGAGCAGCAACAGCCAGGAAATGAATCCATTTTATCCCAGAGCTGCCAAACTGGGGCTGGGAAACCCATCCCAAAGAGCAGGAATGCTCTGGGAGAGGGATCAGCTCGGGGTCCTTGAAAGAAAATAAAAAGGAAGCCTGACCAGCTTCGTAATTTGGGGTTTTCTCCCATGGAGCAGGAGCACAACTGGCTTTGGAACAATAAAAGAGCAGATTCATGGATGAGGTTTCATCATCTGGGGGCTGAGACTGCTGAACTTCCCAGAAATAGGAAAAGAGACCTGGAAAGGACTTCTTGGACCCCTCCCAGAGCTGTGCCTGCACCGTGCACCTCGGTTTGGTCACAGCTCCCCATGTGCAAAGGGGGGCAGCTCCATCCTGCAGCAGGTTTTGGGATCTCCTTCTCTGAGTGTCCCCAGCCTCCCTCCTAAAGGTTGGAAATTCTCCAGTTCTCATCCTGACTTCCCCTGCAGGGGGTTTATGGAATAATTTACTAAAGATAATCTCCCATCTATGAACTGGGTAACATTTTATGCTGCAAATTCTCTTCTTAGGCACGTATAAAGGCTCTTCCATTAATTCCCAGGACCTGAAGTCCAACAATCCCACCCTTTGGAATGTGTTCAGTGCAAGCCTGTTATTACTTTTTTATTTTATTTTGCAAGAAAATGACATTTCATTGTGTTTGAGTGACATGTTCAATAAACCCCTTATTGGATCTCCAGTCAGATCCAGAGGAAATGGCCAGGAAAGGGAGAGGCTGATAAATTGTGATTGACAGGAACTCAGCATTGCAATATAGGAAAATTGCCATGGAAGAGCAAAAAAAAAAGGACAAATAAGAAAAAAAAAAAAAAAAGAAAGAAAGAAAGATAAATCTTGTGGCAGACAAGAGAGAGAAAAAGCACAGACCCTGGCAGATCTTGGCTGTGCCTCTTGGAAAGCAGAGTCCTGACAACCTGAAGTTTAATGTGGACCTCTTGGATTTCACACTGGGATTGTCCTCAGCTCTCCAGACTTCTCCAGGCTGTTCCCACCCTGCCAGGGATCAGCCCCAAGGTGGTGGGAACAGGCTGGTGGTGGCTGGGCACGAGGATCTTGGGACCTTCTGTGAATCTGTGCTGATAGACCCAAGGCAGAGAGCTCTGGAGAAGGACAGAGAGGGTGGATCTGCTCCAGCTGTGATTGTAAAAAGCTCTGGAATGTCACAGGATCCCCAAGCAGCAGGGTCACACAGGGATGTTGCTTTCCCTGCTCCTTTACCCTTCCCTTACACAAAGGCCTGGGTGAGCCATCTCCAGGGAATCTCAGGGGTTTTCCAGAGCCAGCAGGCTCCCAGGAACCCTTGCTGAGTTCCTGCAGTCTGGGTGGCCATCACAGACCCCATCTCTGAGTTCCCTGTCTGTGTCTCTGGGGGCTGGCAGCGCCCAGGGGAGCCCCCACCAGCCCAATTCCAGAGGGAAAAGCAGGGGACAAAGGCACTCACTTGGAATGACAGTGGTTTCCCCTGGAGGGGCAGTGATGGTGACAGGGATGTTCACAGTGGTGGTTTTGTCCAGGGGGGGCTGAATCATCCTGGTCACATTCTTCTGGTTGTCGGCGTCCTCCGGCTGCTCGGGCACCTTCTGCAGGTAAGTGCTGGGCAGGGTGTGCACGGGGACACTCCCAGGGCCACTGCCACTGCCACTGGCCTCCAGCTCACACTGGTTCTCCCTAGGAAAAAGCAGCATTTGTTCAATATGGCCTGGGAAATGTTCAGAGAGGACATCCCTGACGCTGCACCTCGTGCTGGGTTTGTTTCCTCCCTGGAAATCCTCAGCAGGACAAGCTCTGACAGCAAAATTTGGGATCTTTTTCTCCAAGACCTCCCGAGCCAAACCCCAATCCCAGCATTAGGAGGGGGCTGGTGCTGGACATCCCTGGGGTCACTTTAATGGTGCTCCCAAGCCAGGCCCATGTGGCCCTTGCATGTAGCAGTGCCATGAGCCACTCCCCAGGGCAGCTGCTGGATGAATCCTGACAGCAGCTCCCAAACGCTCTCCCCAGGCCTTATTTAAATGTGGTGATTCTCTTTTCCAGCTCGGAACGTGGCTGGCAGCAGCTAAATGGCTCCTGCTCTCCTCTGCAGCAGCAGCTCTGCTCCAGTGAGGAGGAAAGTGAGCCCGTGCACACGAGCACGCTGAACAGCAGGCAGAGTGTTTGGAAATTCAGCTGAAAGGAAGATAATTTAGACAGGAAAATTATTATCTCAGTGCCACTCACGGCTCTCCACGGTGACATGAACTCTATTCTAAAGAATCCCAGTGCAATTTCTTTTCCATCAGACTAATAAAGCTGAAAAGGCAATCTATCCTTCTTTATTAACTACTCCAAATGCTTCACCAGGGCTGTTTTTCTCACTTGACTTACATAAGAATTAAAGCAAATGGGGGCCATCGTTGCTCTTAATGGAAGAGGCCATGTGCTGGAACAACTGGTGGTGCAGCTGAAGGCTCCCCATTAAAAATGAAAATCAAAGGGCTGTAAGCAAGGCTGGCTGAAATTTAAAAAGATGTCCCACAGGAGCTTTCCTCAGAAGCTGGGAAATTCTCTACTCCACTTGGTGTCCTACAGGGTCTATTGGTGTTTACACCAAGGATATTTCTTGCCTTAAACCCGAGCTGTTTTATGAACCAAAATCATCTTTGGGAGCCTCTGTCCCTGCTGGCAAAACAACTGCAGGTTATGGGGGGAAATGCTGTGAGGACAGAGACGGCAGGGAATGCCATGGGGAGGGTGATCAGGGATGTTCTGGAACACATTGGGGCTCTGTGACCCCTGAGCCGACCCGGGCAGGGCCTGGCAGCACTCACTCACTTGGGCTGGTGATTGCGGTGCTCCTTCTCGCCAGCCTCCCCCTCCTTCTCCCCGCCGTCCTTCTCCACGGACTCGTAGGTGGACAGCGCCCTGTTCCTGAGGCGGTGCCGCCGGTGGGGCTCCTCTCCGTTGTCCCCCTTGGCCCCGGGCTCCCCGTCCCTGTTGCCCGAGCGGGACCCTCCGCGGTGCCGGCGCCGCTCGCCGCGGGCCCCGTTGGCGGTGCCGTTGCCCTCCTTGCCCGGCCGGTCGGACGAGTGCCGGTGGCTGCGGTGCCGCCGGTGCTCCTTCTCGGCCCCTTCCTCCACCGAGCCCCGCCGGTGGTGCCTCTTCCCCCCTTCCTGCCCCCTGCTACGGTCGCTTTTCCCTTCCTTGCTGCCCCCTTCCACCTCCTTGCTGCGGCTCCGGTGCTGCCTGTGCCGCTCCTCCTTGTTGCCCGCGCCGGTTTCGCCGCTCTCATCCTTGGTCACGTCTCCCTTCTCCTGCTCTCCCAGCTTCTCCTTCTCCCGATGCCGGTGGTGCTTCCGTGGCGCTTCTGCCCCGTCACTGGAGGTGGGTTTGGGGTGCTCCACCACCTCCTGGACATCCACGGGGCTCAGCTTGGTGATGTTGTTCCTGCCTTCGCCGCGGGGCTCCACGACCAGCGGCCGGTCCAGGTGGGTTTTCATGTCGGGCCGGATGTGCAGGGTGGTGGCGTAGCGGACCCGCTCCTCGGGGTCCAGCTCGTTGTACAGGGCCTCGCAGCTGGCTCGGAAGTTGTGCATCCGGATCTGGCTCGTCCTCTGCTCCCAAACCGATTTGGATTTGGAGGAATTCTGCTGCTTGCTAAGGGCGGGAGAAATGTGAGAAGTCAGCACCTGACTTCACGCCAATTCCCTAAATACCAACCAAAAAAAAAAGGGAATTTTCAGCTGAGGTGGGGGATTCGAGGGTCGAACCAAAGGAATAACAGGGATGGAGAGAGAACATGAGCAGGGAAAGCCAGCAGGATCATCCGTGTTAGTTTGCCCACACACTATGAGGTCAGCCCTCTGGAAAGGAGTTATTCTGCATTTCGGAAATGTGGAAGCCTCGGGAATAGTCTGAAGGATTAAAACGTCAGCACGCAAAAATCACACACCCCAGGCAGAGCTTTGGAACAGCCCACAAAGCTTCCCAAAATTAGCAGCACTTTTCTCCCCACCTGGAAATATCTGGATGAGGAAAATTAGCGGTGAGCAAGAGAAGTTAGATCAGCAGGAGGAGCAGGGAAAATGAAATCAGTCCCTGGAGATCAGCCCCTTTCCCTTCCAGTCAGCCCCAGGGGTTGTTTTCCAGCTGTGCTGCCCTGCTGGCTCATGGATCAGGTCTAAAACTGCTCTGAACCCACAGCATCCTTCCAGGTGAGCATGGGCCAGCCAGCCCACACATCACTGGAGAAAGAAAGGAAAACTGTCCTGTGCACCAGGAAAAGAGCCCAGAGAGCAGGAGAGTCACACACAGATCCATAAAAAGTCCTGAGCTGGGAGGGACCCCCAGGATCGCCCAGCCCCTGGCCCTGCCCAGACCCCCCAAAATCCCACCCTGGGCATCCCTGGCAGCGCTGCCCAAAGGCTCCTGGAGCTCTGGCAGCCTCGGGGCCGTGCCCATTCCCTGGGCAGCCTGGGCAGTGCCAGCACCCTCTGGGGGAAGAGCCTTGCCCTGAGCTCCAGCCTGAGCCTGCCCTGGCCCAGCTCCAGCCGTTCCCTGGGTGCTGTCCCTGGCCCAGAGCAGAGATGGGAGCTGCCCCTCGGGAGGAGCTGCAGCCCCCGGGGAGCTCTGCCCTCAGGCTGCTGCAGCTGAACAATCCCAGTGCCCCCAGCTGAACAATCCCAGTGCCCCCAGCTGAGCAATCCCAGTGCCCCCAGCTGAACAATCCCAGTGCCCCCAGCTGCTCCTCACAGGCCCCTCCAGACCCTTCCCCATCTCAGTATCCCAAGATGAAGCTGAGATGGGAACACCTGGGGACACTTGCTCGTCTCTGTCACCTCTTGTGACAAGGACACCTCCTCTGGCATGGCCTGAATGCTTTGATTTTTCAGCACAGCACTTGGGTCCTCACCACCACATTCAAAGTGACCACAAACCCAACCAGGGTTTGAAGGTTGTGAAGGGAAGACTTTTTCTTTTCCTCCTAAAAACTGCAAGTCAAATTCTGCTTTTCACTGGCTGCCGGGGTGAGTTCTGGGTTTAAACTCATGGAGGCTCAGCACCCATTTTTCCTTAATGAAACTTTTTCTAGCAAAACCAGGAAAGACATTTTCCTCCTCCCAGCCTGCTCTGACATCTCCATTCCCCACACCTCAGCCTGAGCTGTGCAGCTGGAGGGAGCAGAGCCCACATGGGAGGCAAACACAACTGCCTTACGCATTTCCTGAGCTCCCCTGGCAGTGGAAAAAAGCAGCTTCTGCGTGTTCTGGTGCTGATTGGGACTGTCTGGCTCTGTCACCGTGCACAGACCCCAGGGAGGTGACGTCCAGCCACGCTCTGGTGGCACAGTGGGAGCTGTCAGAAGGGTTTTGTGTCGCTGGGCTCTGCTGGGGAATTGCTTCTTTACCGAGGTAAAGAGGCTGCCTGGTGCTGCTAAAGAGGCAAAAATTCACTAAAAGCCCTCATGAGAGCACCCAGGCACATGTGAACAAAGCTCATTTAATCCCCAAATCAGAGCTGATCACCAAAATTAAATATCTACACCCTGTTGCCAAGTTCTGGACTCATTTTCCAGAAGCCGAGTGCCCCACTTGCACCACAGCAGGAAAACAAGTGATAAAAATCACAGTTCTAAATGTAAAAAATACCAGAAGGTCCTGGAGCCATGGCTTAGAGCCTGCTCACCCCAAATCCCACATTCAAGGGAGGACAGGCTCCTCCTGAGGGAGAACCCCCTCCAAGCTGGCACAAGGATGAACAGCCCCATCACAGTGGGCACTCACCACTTTCTTTGGTTCATAATTATGAAAAATTAAAATATTCTCACTCATCAGCAGCTTTCCTTGGTTTGAGAAGGAATGAGGAACGTGCAGAGCCTCTGTGCCCAGCCCTGCTGCCCTGCCCAAGGATTTCCCTTCTCAGCACAGCTCTCCATGGGCAGCAGAGATGGAGCTGCCTGGGATGGGCACCCCGGGATGTCCCTGCACATCCTCTGGGATGGGTGGGTGCCTTGCTCTGCCAAACCCAGTTACAAATCTCTTCAAACACAGGCTCAGGGAAAGCTCAGGGATCTTCTGTGCCTGGCTGGGCTCTCTGAATGCTCCCACAAACACCTCTGTCCTTAGGGAATATTCCTCACTCCATCATGGAAGTCCTGGAGTGAGGACCAGCCTCTGTCCTGTGCTTTGGGCAGCACTGAGACGATAATCAGCCTTAATGATTAATTTGAAAAATGTCTTTGTGCTGAAACTTCCAGTTTATCTACAACCCAAGAGCAGAGGGAGGAGCACAACCACCCCCTGCTCCATCCTGTGCTCCACTGCTGTGGGACAGGATGGAGCAGGGCTGGCACACAGAGCCTCTGTCCCTGCAGAGTCCCCAAAGCCAAACACTGAGGAACTCATGGGGCAGCTCCCATGGACACAGCCCATCCCTCACTGCCTGTGCTGAGCCCATCTCGGGGAAGAGGGGCAGAAAATCCCCTCAGCCAGCCCAGATGTGCTGAGGAGGAGGGTTGGGATTCAGGGCTGATCCTCAGCCCAGCTCTGACTCGGGGTGGGGTTTGCACTCGTGTTTCAGTTCCACCAAGAACATAAATCAGCTTTTAAATGATCCCTGAGCTGTTCCCATCACTCAGGGCTGAGTGAGAGGTGCTGCCAGGGAGCTGCAGCCCTGAGAGCCTGCAGGGAGCAGGCAGTGCACACATCAACCCCTTCTGCTCTGATCCCCGGGGGAAACAGGCACTGACATTCCAGCCAGGAATTTCCCAGCACCTGAAATGAGCTGCATCCTGAACGAGGACACAAATCACAGAGGCGAGTGCCAAAAACTCCAGCACAAAGCCACCCGCTGGCTCTGGGCACCAACAGCTCCAGAGCAGGAGCTGCAGAGGCAATGTGGGCACAGCCATTCCTCTTTCCACAGGCAAAACACTCAAAAAAAATTTTTTTTAAAAGGCAAATCAGGATATTTATGGAGCATGGTAAGAACTCAATCAGGAAAACAGCGCCTGTGAGCTCAATTCCATCTCCAGAGCATCCCAAATCCTGTCATCCCAAATCCTGTCATCCCAAATACTGTCATCCCAAATCCTGTCATCCCAATCCCAAAAACACCGAGCAGGAGGCAGAGCCAGGGCACAGGGGCTGCTGTGGGAATGGGGGCAAAGCACCCGAGCAGGGTGGGCCCTGTGGGGACAGCACTGGGAATTCCAGAGCCAGAGCAGCAGCAGGAAATGCTGCTTGTCCAGCTGGATTTATCCAACCTGGCTCTCTCTGAGCCCTCACAGCCTCTGAGCTCGGGGATTTGTGGCAGCTCCTCCTTTCCTGGTGCTCCCAGGGCACGGGGACAGCCTGGGAGCTGATTTATGGCACCCCTTAAAACAAAGCAGGGCTTCAGCCCAGCTGCCTGCCCACGAGGAGATGCAGCAACAGGAGGGGTTTAGAGGAGATGGAAAAACATCAGCAGGGCAAAAATTAACTCCTCTGCTTCCCCCCTGGTTTGGTGCAGTGAATTCTGCACAAATCAGGGCAGGCACAGCCCAGCTACAGCACGAGCAGGGCAGGACTTGTCTAAACTGACCAAAAAGAGGATTTGTGATAACAAATATTTACTCCACAAAAAACAAAACAAAACAAAACAAAAACCAACCCTCAAATAAACCTAAAGCCAACTGCTCATCTGAACCCTGCTCACTGCTGGCTGCTCCAAACCCTCCTGAAGGCATTCAGGAAATTGCCCTGTAAATCACTCCTGACTCCCCACCCCTACTTTCAGCAATATTTGGAACTCTTTGAAGGCTCTGCTCCATCCCCAGATTCTCCAGGCTGGAAATGGAGATACCACTGCTGGGACCAGTTCCACTGGTTTTCCTTGGATTGAGACACCAACAAACAACTCCTGCCTGTGGCTGGAAAGAAAACCCTGCAGTTCCTGGAGAACCAAATAAAATTCGTATTAATGAAGCAGTGACTAATATTGGTATAAATAAAAAACTGCAACCACTGTGTGGTTTGTTCAAGAAAGGGAAGCATGCTTTTAGTCAGGTTCTAATCTTAGGGTGCCTCTTAATGATTCAAGATTTTGTTCCCATAACCTTTGAAATCACTGCTGCACTTCATGGAAATCCTTACAATTTTGTGCAGTAAATAATGAATGAAAGCAGCCTATGGAAAGAGAATAATTCCATGTTTAAAATAACCACACATTACATGGTGGCTGTGAAATTCTGTGTTTCAGATAAAAGGGAATTTGTTGTTACAATGCAACAAAACCTTTCCACTCAAATCCTATTTTCTGTTCATGAACTTAGGGCTCATAAACTCCACATTTCCATTTTCCACTTGGAAAACACAATGGGATATTTCACTTTGGGGCTGGTGTGCACAAAGCCCAATGTTTTATCTCTCTGTGAGTCACTAAAACAATTTTCTCTCAGCTGAACTCAGCACTGGGGTTTAAATAAATGTCTTTTGCCAGTGACCCTGAACCCCTCGTCCTGTGCAGCTCTGAAGGGACACAAAGCTCAGCCAGGCCAAGGCTTCCTGCTGTGAACAGAGCCAGAGTTTTCCTGATTCCCAAGGAAAGACGAGGGGTGCAGGGGCTGCAAACCCCAGGGCTGCAGCACCTTGGAATGATTTTGCTGCTCCTGGGAAATCGTGGCCTTGGCTCCTCGTGGGAGCTGCAGGGAGGTGCCAGATCCATCCTGGATTTTGGGTTGACTGCTCTGATCTGTTCTGCTAAAAGCTGAGCCAGGCCAAAGCTTCCTGTTCTGAACAGAGCCAAGCTTTTCCTGCTTTCTGCTGGAGTTTTCCCTACCAGGAGGATTTCACCCAGCCACAGCTCAGCACCCTCCTGCTGCTCCTTATTTCTCTAGTAAGAGGAATTTTCTCATTGTTTTCAGTACATCCCATCCTAGTCCCAGGAACATAAATCTGGGGGGTTTGCTTTGTGCACATCCTGATCCTCAGAAAATGCCAGGAAATAAATATTCTTTCTGTCTCAAGTGATTCTGCTGTCCTTAGGCACCAGATCCCTCTGCAGACCTCAAGCTCTGGTTGGTATTTCAGTTATGAACTGGGATCAAATAATTTCATTACGTTCAGTAATGAAAAACAGGGTGAGAGAGATAAAAGCAGAATAAAAAATGGAAGTCATGGGCAGTTACAAAACTCAGCCTTGGTCTCAGCTGTTAAACTCCAGCGTCTCTGTTCTGGTGGGGAGTTAACAACAAACCTCAATGAAAAATGCCTCAAAATGCAGCCAAATCCTCCATCCAAAAGAACTTTGGTACCTGCACTTTGGATTCATCCTTTTATAATTGGAAGAGGACAAAATCTGGTGGGTTTGGGTTTTTTTAAGGCTTTAAAAAAAGCCTTAACTTAACAAAGTGTTCCTAGTTAGGAAAACTTTGATCGGGAGCAGTTTGGGGTAACTTCTGCTGGGGGAAATTGGAATTTTGGGGAGAAAGCAGCTCCCAGCACCTCCCCTTCTCCATCCTGTCCCCCCGTCACCCAAAGTGCAGCTGAGCCCTCTCTGCACCTTTCTGCCTGTCAAAACTCCCAGCAGCCAGGAAATGCATTGGAAGAAATTATCCAAAAGATGATTTAATCTCATTTTTCCCCCTAATTTTCCCCGTGAGCCATCAGACCTGGGCACAGACAGGTCACACCTACTTTAGGCAGTCACAGCAGCTCAGTCTTGGTCACAGAAATAAACTCAAATAAAAGCATCAACATATTTTAAATCCCAATTTGTCTAAGATCCACCAGTGCACAAGGAGCCCCAAAACACCCTGGCAAGTATCAGAGAGGAAAAGGTGCTGGAAAAGGTCCTTGGCTTCACAGTACCTTGGTCCCTGCTGTGGGGCCAGCACAAACCCCCAGGCTGGAATTGCACTTACTTGAGCCTCCAAAAGCATTAAGGAAGAAAGACAAGGTCACACAGTTAAAGGGTAACCCAAAGGATGCTCACAGGGGTGGGACAGGAGCTGATGAGGAGGTTTGGGTTAGTCAGCAGCAGTAATGATGTTTTTACCAACCTGCTCGGTGTCAAAGCACACCCTGACCACAGCACAGCCAGCAGGATTGGATTGGGAGGAAGCTCATGGAGTGAGAGAGAGTTTTCCACTGTGTTTGCTCAACTCCAGCTCCAGAGGAGTTGCCAAGAGCCTCATTTGGACAAAATCTGTCGCTTTAAGCTCCAGCTCAAGAAGGTCAGAGAGCAAAGACATAACCAGCTTTTCAAGAGTTTTCCAATTTAGTCTCACTTGGACCCCGTTTCCAGAATTCTTTTGAAGTCCTCCTCCAGTTTTCCCTCCAAGAGGGCTCTCCTGGTACTCCCACTGAACCCAGAGTGCAAACACTGGTGGAACATCAAAGCCAACAGCCCAGCACAGAATAAACACAGAGAACAGAAAGAAATACAAGTGAGAACAGGACAAACCATCAAACAAGGGGAGACAGGAGAAGAGAGAATAGTTCAGGAGAAATGATGGAAAGGAATTAAGGGAGAAAAATGGAGCAAGGAAGAGGGGGAGAAGTCACAGTCAATGTATGAAACACAAGAGTTGCTCACAAATCACAAGCATCAAATGACAATGACACCTTCCAGTCCTTTCCCTGGATGTTGGTCTGGAGGCTTTCCACAATGATGGGAATGATTTTTGGGAAAAAAAAAAAAAAACACAGGGAGAGTGAAGGCACCAGGAGAAGGGGAAGGTTTATAGAGCTCTAAATGAGAAATCCACTTAGTGAATATCGTAACAGAGAGCAACTCACGGTGAATTTACGCTGGAGACTGACGAGCTGCGAGATACAGTACCTCGAGTGTGCTTTACAAAACTGCACATGCAAAAAAACAAAACAAACAAAGTAAACAAAAAGTGAGAAAAGAAAAAGCCAGAAACAACCAAAGAAAAAAACAAACCAAAAAAGAAAAAAAAAAAACACAACCCAAACCAAACGAGCAGAGAAACCATAAAAGACATCGGGAGGAGACTCATACAGGCTGTGTCCTGTCGGATGCAGACGGGGAGGAGACCAGGCAAGCTCCAGGATTGTGGAAGCCACGGACACAGCACCCTCTGGAGAGCAGGGACACAACCAAAGAATCCAAAAGGGAGCCAAAAGGAAAAGGTGCCCAAAAGGCACACGGTGATCCCGGGGCTCCGCTGCTCCCTGGTACTCACACGGCCAAAGCGCTGCTGGAGCCGTGCAGGGGCTGCGCTGCAAATCCTCCTCTCCAAGGGGAGCAGGGTGCCAATTCCTGCTCTGGGCACCAGGAGGGAGCTTTAGCACAGAGCAAGGGCTGGAGACAGGGTCTTGGGCTCCAAAATCCACCCGAGCTCCAGCAGCTGTGCCAGCCAACTTCTGCTCAGTCCCTGCCTCAGAGCGGCCCTTCGGAGGCTCCCACCTCCCCTTGGACAGGGACTGGGATGGGCCTGGCTCAGACTGCCCAAAAATGGGGCACTGGGCCAAAACCCTCGCTCTGCTGCACCTTCAGTGGGGCAGGGCCCGAGGGTGAAAGGAGCTTCCTGCAGCTCAAGGAATTTTGTAGATTCTCCTCCATCTCCTCCACACCATTTCTGTGGGGGGTTCGAAACATGGAAATCACCGAATCACCACAGAAAAGGCAGGGAATCCACAGAAAACCAGGACTGTAAACATCCTGATTGCTCCTGGCTTGAGGCATTAATTTTTTCCTAGCTCTAAATGATAATTTTTATCAATCTACAGCATTCCAAAAACCCTCACCCAAGACTGCAAATAAAATCCCTTTACCTCCTGATTTGCCTTTTCAGTTGCAGCATTTTTCCTCCTGCTTTCAGGAGCATTTAAATCTGTTAACAATAAATTCTAGCCAACCAGAAGGCCCAGTTAAAATCTAATGTTCTTTGGGTATCACAGAACTAGAGTTTAAAATACGCATTTATTAAAATTAATAGGTTGTTCTAAACAGAAACGTTGGCTCGGATAATGCATATAACAAAATCCAGAGGTTCAGAAACCTGGAGTGAATATAAGAAAAATTATAGAAGGCATCATAAAAGTGTTGCTTGAAGCAATTAACCTGCTAAGCAGCCAGGTGAAGTATTTTACCTAAACCTCAGGATTTCTGCATTTGACTGGTGCCAAATGAAATAGGAGCAGAGGCAGAGTTGGGGTGGCATGTCCTGTGTGCTGGCCAAGGAAATGATTATTTCCAGGTTGCTCAAGCTGGGCACCTTTTTACTCTTTGGCAGCAAAATCCTGCAGAGAACAAGCCCCTGACTGCAGGGCATATCCAGGAATTCCTTTGGGAAACCTCGGGCTGGAGGAGGATGCACGAGGCTGCCTTGGTCCCCAGGTGGCCAGCAGCCAGCCCTGCAGTCCGTGAGGAGATTTGGGTTGAGTGGTGAGGGCAGATGGCCCCCCCTCAGTGGGAGGCTGGGATGAACCTCTGGGTGTGCCCCTGCCTCGTGTGGTGCTGGGCAGGGTGGAGGCCACGCTCTGTCCCTGGCAGCTGTGCAGGGAATGTGACACAAGTGCTGCAGCACTGCAGGGTCACTGAGCTGCTCCCGGGGCTGGATCTGCCTTCTTGAAACCCTAAATTTGCCTGGAGCTGCCGTGTGTGAAACCACAGAGGCAGCACAGCCTCCTTTTGCAGGGCAAAATGACAGCAGGAGGGGATTTTCACTGGATGCTACTTACCAGGATGGAGGGACAGAGCGCAGAGAGTGGCTTTGGGTGTGGCTGAGTGACACAGACAGTGAGGACAGAAAGGAAAACCCACGGGAGGAACGGGAACCTCACACACTGACACACTCCAGGGCAGGAGAAGAGGGAAGAAACCACAACCAGCAAGAGAAAAAGAACACCTCTTCTAATCTACACCCCCCAGCACAGCACAGGGCACGGGCTGGGTGTTCAGGAAGCTTCTTGCTGGGTCCTGTTGGGTCCCCAGAGCCCAACAGAGACGTGGGAATCAGCCACGGTACTCCCAAGACAGAAGGAAAACACGGAACCTCCGAGATGGAAAACCTGGAGAAACAGAGCAGTCCCCCCTCCCTGCATGCCCAGACCTGTACAAAAGGGCCAGAGGAGTCAGGGTGGAGTGACTGAGGTGCCACCTTAGGTGGCTTTTCTGCTGTGCTCACACTGACAGGCACTGTCCCCCTGGGGGCTGCAATTACTGCACCAATTCTGGGAGCAGCCCCAGGTGGGAGCAGCAGAAAGCAGTCCTGGATGCAGAGGGAGGTCTTTGGAGGCTGGAAAGTTGTCCTGGGAAGCACAAATGGCTCTGGAACAGCGGAGGGCAATGTGATAAACTGTGCTTAGGTCTGGTGCCCGTGTCCAGGAGCTGTCTCTGCCAATGCCCACAACCTTTCACCCACCACCCAAGTTCTCCTCCCACCCCAAACTCACACCTCACACCCGTGAATAAATGATTTCCTTGGATCTGGCTCCAACTGTAATCCATTACCTCATGGAATTAAAAAAAACCCAAACCTCGTAAATCACAGAGTGTAAAAAGTTCCTCAAAGTGTGGCTGACTACCTGGCAGGCTCCCACAAATTTAGGGGTGCTGAAAAATTGCTATTTTAGGGCTTTTCCCAAGAAAAGGTGAGGAGAGGGCTCTGGGGAATGCTGTGGGTGCCAGGTGAGCCCCAGGTGGTGCCCTGCAGGGGCAGGGTGTGCTCGTGGCAGCCCCTTTTGTACGGGCCATTGGTGCAGCTCTGGTGGGGACAGGAGAGGCAGAGGAGGAACCCAAATATGGGGAATTCAGGCATCAGGCCAGGCAAAACCAGGAAAAAAATCCCGTGTTTGCTGTGGGGTCTTTGTGTGAGCCACAGGGATGAGCTGAGGGCTCTTCCTTCCACTGGCAGCAGCACCAAAAAGTGCTTTGGACATCCAGTGCCTTGGAATTGTCCCCTTGTCCCCCTGGACAGTTCTGGCTGCACCAATGGTTTGCCCTAAAGACCCCTGGCTCTGTGATGTCCCTCAGGTGCAGAGGCTGAGCAGGGCAAATGACACAGAGGGGCTGAACAAACCCAGAACTCACCTCCAGAAACAACAAAGCAAGGAAAATGCTAAACGGAAAACAAACAAACAAAAAATCACAAAAAAAGAAGAATGAAACAATGGGCCTGAATCAAACACATCTCCTGTTTTCAGCCAAACATTGCAAACAGTGACAGAACCAAGGCACCACCCTCGCTTTTCATCCTGAATAAATCCTCCAGGGTAGAGTTCACCAGGTGAAAAAACAACTGTGGTCAGACAAATCTGCTCAGGTGAATCTCTTTGGTGAAGGAAGAAATTTCTGGGAGCTGGATGAAGCAGGAGCTCCAAACCAAGGCCCTAGCCTCGCTTTTCAGGCAGAGAAATCACAAAAGAAATCCTTCAGGGTAGAGTTCACCAGGTGAAAAACCAGCTGTGGTCAGACAAGTCTGTTTGGGTGAATCCCTTTGGTGGGGCAGAGGATGCAGCAGGAGCTGCAAACCAACGCCCCAGCCTCGCCTTTCATCCTGAGAAGCCACTAAATAAAAAAGGCCCTTCCAGGACAGGTGAGAAAGGAACTGTGGTCAGACAAATCTGTTCAGGGGAATGCCTGTGGTGCAGGAGGACGTTTCTGGGAGCTCCAAACCAAGTGCAGGATGGATGTTGGGAGGCAGATGCAAGATGAACGATCCCTCCCCAGCACTGCAATGATGAGCCTGTTATTAAAGGAGAGCCCTGGTGTCCATCAATCACAAGCCAGTTCCAGGTGGGAAGGTGAAGGTGCCTCTCCAGAGCCTCTGAGCAGGCTGGAACACTGGATAACAACCAGTTCCTTATGCTTAGGAAATGATGTTCAGTCACCAACACAATAAATGGAGCTCAGAGCAGAGGAGGCAGGACAAGGGGACAATTCCAAGGCACTGGATGTGCAAATTTCATGGAGCTTGGTTAGGAGGGGAGGCTGGGGCAGGAGAACCAGTGATTAAATAATTCCCTTGGATCTGGCTGCAACTGCAATCCATTAGCTCATGGAATTAAAAAACCCAAACCTCGCTTTTACCTCACAGAGTGTAAAAAATTCCTCTTCCTGTATTGGCATGGGAAAAATGCCAGAGGTGGAGGATCCAACACCATGGGAAGGGCTGGAGGGAGGTTTAGGGGGAGCCACACTCAGTGCTTGGAGCAGCACTGGCAAGGGAAGGGAAGAAAACAGCACCTCACCCTGAGGGAGCACAAGCAATGTGACTTTTCACCAGGCTCAGCCCAGGGACAGCTTTGTCACCTCTGTGGTAACACTGGGAACACGAAGATCATGATTAACAAAATCCAAGTCATGGTGTTCTCTGCCACCAGCCTGTTGGGACTGATGCAGGCAGGGAAAATGTCAGCATTTGCAGAACCTCGATCCATGCTGCTACAGAAATCCATTTTCACATGCTGGGAAAATAACATTAAACTGTAAAACTAAAAAAACATTCCTAAGGGGAAAGTACAAATATAAGCTGATTGGGTAGAGCCACCTCTGCAGGAGCTCAATCCCAGTTTTCCCAGGCCTTGCTCACTGAATCCTCCAGGAGTTGGATTCTCAGTTCTCTGTACCTGTGTTTTACAGGGGGGTGGTTTCTGGTGATAGCTCCATTTGCCAAAAATCCCATTTTTAAGAATACCCAGCACTTCTGGCATGTCCAGCTCTGGATCTGATCTGCCAGGACTTGCCACGGTCACGACATCTGCTCTACCCTCAGAGCACCATGGGGATTAAGAGCAGGAGAAATGAAGTGCTGGGGTGGATCTGGGTGCCAAAAGGTCTCTAAATCACAGCCCTGTTGCACTGGAGAGAGATATCCAAGGGATGGGGGCTGCAAACCACCCTCTGTCCAAGATTTCGGGACTGCAAACCACCCCCATCCAAGATTTCGGGGCTGCAAAACCCATCCAAGATTTAGGGATTGCAAACCATCCCCTATACAAGATTTAGGGATTGCAAACCACCCCCTATACAAGATTTAGGGATTGCAAACCACCCCCTATACCAGATTTAGGGATTGCAAACCATCCCCTATCCAAGATTCAGGGGGTGCCAAGCCCCTCTGGAGCTCCCTGAGGCCGGACATTCCATCCCTGTATGGGTTTCACTTGATCTTTGTGGGTCTCTCCCAGCTCAGAATATTCTGGGATTTAGGTATAAACCAAATTGCTTTGACACAGATTCATTAAATCTCTGGGATCATGAGCCACCAATCCATGCAAACCCCCTGCATCCTCCCTTGCCCCTTCCTCCAGGGCATCCACCCCTCAATGCTGCTTTTTTCCCCCGAAGCAAAGCCCTGTGAGCCTTGGGGGTGGCTGTGGGAGGCTCAGCCTGGCCCTGCCTCTCCCAGGGAGATGTCACAGGGGTGCCAGGAGATGTGGAAACCATCCTGTCCACTGTGCTCAGGGGAATTGTCACACAATCGGGGCAGGCCAGACTCAACTCTAGGCAAAATAAACAAAAATCCACAGTTTTGTCCTCATTTTGAATTGTTGTCACAAAACTCTCCTTTTGCTTTTGAAAGCCTGGTGGAAAATCAGGGGAAAAGGTGATTTTAAGCAATTTCAACCTCAGCTCCATGGAAGTGAGTTGAGTTTTCTCTGCTGATTTCTGAGAAATCTTCCTGTGCAAAATGCTTTGATTAAAACACAAACAAATAAGCACCATCATCATCTTGCATGTTGAAATACCAGAACTAAGAAATTCATCAAAGAGCAGGAGCAATTCTCCTCATTTGACTTCTTTTCAAGGCTGGCCAGAAAATAATTGTAAGGAACAAATGGTATTTAAAACTATCAAACAGCCAGAGCATAAATAGGAACTGATTACAGCAGTAATGACAAAATAAAATTTTAAGAAGAATAAAATAGGCAAATTAATAATATTCTTTTCCTTCACATGTAACAGACTGGCTCCACTTGGCCTTTTGTCTTTGCTAAAGTGGATTAAGCTCCCAGTAAAAAGAGATTTCCACCAAAGGAATCCGGCTGCAGTTCAGATTTTTTCCAATAAATTGAGCAGGAAATTTCTTTTTTTTTATGCTTGAGCTTCTCCAGCCCTTGGAGGTCTCCCCTGTAAAAGGGGTCTGGAAAACATCAGCAGCTCCCAGTAAAATGCAGCACCAAGTTTTTGGTGCTGATGCTGAAATTCCAGAAGACTTCAAGGAACCTTTTCAGCGAATCCTCGCGAGGTATCCCAGAACAGAATCATGGAATGATTTGGGTTGGAAGGACCTTAAATCCCACTCCAACCTCTGCAGGGACACCCTCCACCATCCCAGGCTGCTCCAAGTCCACCCAAAACTTGGATATTTCCAGGGATGTCTTAAACATGGGAACCTGAACAAATATTTCCACCTACACCTCATTTTTGCGCCTGTAGGACCCAGGAAAAGTTGGGCCCAAGGCAAAGTTTTCTGAGGGTTTTGGTATCCCTGAGCCTGTGTCTTCATCCAGGCATCTGAGAATTCCAGTTGGATGTTCCTGCCTCAAAACCAGTTCATTTTATTCCACAGAGCTCTTCCAAACAGCAAGGAAAGGGAATTCAAGCTATTTTTCAGCTATTTAAGAGGATGCCTTTGCACCTGAATTCTCAAGATCATTGAAAAATAGTTATTTCTGTGCACACATCCCTCTCCTCATTAAAAATCCAAAGCGGGATGTTAACACTTCACCTGGTGAAATCTATCCTGGGACAGCTTAAAAACAAATCCTCCTAAAATACAATTCTTCAAAGATGAGGCATTACAAAGAGAACCGATGGGAAAGAAATCCTTCATTAAACTCCTAATTAAGTGCTGAGCACTGAAGTATTTGTGAGTGCCAGGGATGGGGCAGGAGGGCTCCCAGACCCCACGGGCTGCTCCAGCTGGACAGACACACGGGGACACTGGGAAGGGGAATTCCCTCCCGAGGAATCAGAGGGTGCTTACGCAGCTATGGAGATGTTGGCCGCCGACATGGGGCTCACTTCGGCCACTTCCTTGGCCTTCTGCAGGGCCAGCTTCTGGTTGGTGGCTTCCTCCATCTCCTCCTCGTCCTGGGGCACAAAAGCAACAGAAATCCAGGAGTAAATCAGGGACCAACAGCCAGCGGGGCTCCACAGGGGTGTGGGTGGCTGCCACTGCGTCCGGGGTGGCAGCGCGGGCTGTCCCCAGCAGTTGTGTTCTGTCACAGCTGCTGAACTTCCCTGGGGCCACCCTCTGCCAATGGCCCAGCTTCAAAACCAGCTGGGGCCGCTTCTTTATCTCTGCCAGGACCCAGCCTCCCTCCAGGGACAGAGCTTCTGCTCATGGGCCACTGAGTCCCACGGATAAAATTCCATCATCCCACTGGGAGATGCGGCACCCATCCCTCCCTGGATCCAAGCTGGCCTTTGGCACACCCAGCAGCCTTTCCACTGCATTCCCAGAGGGAGCCCAGGCCCAGCCATCCCCACAGCACCTCCCCAGGGAAACTCCCCCTTCCTGCAGGATCCCTGCTCCAGCAGAGCCACCTCTGCCCCTGCAGGAGGGCTCAGCCCCCATGGGATGGCCCTGCCACCNGACACACTGATGTGCTGCAAGGACACAGGAATTTCAATTCAGGGCAGATTTTCTTGCAAGGAGCCCCGGGTTTGGTGCAAGGTGAGGTGAGAATGGCAAAGTTTGGTCCAAGAGGGTTTTTGACCCTCACAAAATTTCTTGACTCTCCTGGGTCTCCTTCCAGCACGCATCACTTGGGAAGGAGACTGAGGGAGCAGGAATGGGCCAATTCCAGGTGGAATTCCACATTTATCCCAGAGCTGTAACAATCCTCTGAAGCCCATGTCCTGCAGAAAGCCATGGACAGGTTCCTAAATCCTTGCCCACCTCCTGCCAAGGGGACTTTTCTGAAACAATGGTAAAGAATGATGGATTTGGGACTGGTCCTGCTCCCATCAGTTATTCACACCCACCTCAGATCCCTGAGGGCTCTGAAAACACAAAATGAACCCTATTAAAGGCAAAGCAGAGTTCTGTTCCTGCTTCCTGCATATCCCTGGATCACGAGGATTTTTATCCTCTGGTGGCACAGAAGCACCTCAAGATTGTCACTGGGATTTCTCCCTACACAACATGAAAGAGACACTAAAACTCAAAAATAAGGATCTTCATTAAAAAAAATTAATTACAAGAATTAATTCCAAAAATTCAGAATTTAAGGATCTTCAACATTGAGGTGAGAGAAAAATCCGAAGAAACAGCCAGGCTCTCCTTCAATGGTCACCAAGGGTCAACTTTGCTGGAACTTTCAAACCAAAATAAAGTTAAATCATGGCAGGGTGGGCACAGAGCTCTGGTAGCAACAGCAGCATCTGACAAATCCAGGGAAAACCACACTGAGAGCAGTCACAGGCTCTTCTGTCAAACTTTATGGAATGCCACAGGTCTGCCTCTGCTCTCCCAGGGTGGTGCTGGAAGGAGTCATGATTCAAATAATGAGAGCAGACAGATCTCCAGCTTTGGAATCGGAAATTATAGAGATTTATCCACCCTGAATTCCATCTGCATAAACAGCTCCTCGCTCTGCCTTTGGTGCTATTTGCTTCTACTGAACTCATTTGGAAACTGTTTTCCTTTTCTCCTTCAAAAGGGAAAAAAAAAATGGAAAATTGATTAAAAAAATTGTTACCATATAAGTTTCTTCTGTTTTTTTTCCCCCTTTGCAAATATTTGCAAGTCTATAACCAGGCCTGAATAAAAGACCTGCTGAGCAATTATACAAAGTCAATATTTCTCAGCTGCCAAATTCCAGTAAATTTATCAAAGCTTTGGGAATTCGTTGCAAATCCAGGCTGGTTTAATCCTGGCCCACAGCTCAGTCCCAGGCCTGTCCTTTCACCCTGGTGGGGTGGGAAAACAGCAAAGCTGTTTTAAAAGCATTTATCCCATGGACTGGGATAAATTCAGTTTAAGTGGGAAAGAAAAAGCCGTGGAGCCAAGCAGGGGAAGGAATTCACTCCACATTTCCCGTCCCAGGACAGCAGAGCTCCCTCCGTGGAACAGGACTGGCACAGACAGATGTTGTCACTCTGTCTGGATGTCCCTGGGCTCAGCTGTCCCAGCTGTGTCCCCAAATCCTTGTGCCCCCCAGCTTCCCCCCTGGACTCTGTGGGGTCACTGCTCAGCAAGAACAAAACATCCCGGAGTGCTTTCAACACAAATCCTTGTTTTCCACCCAAATCCCACAGCAGCTCCTGGGAAGGAAATGAACTCTTCCCATCCCAATCCAGCCCTTGTGAAGAAAATTAACTGCACCCATCCCAATCCAGCAGAAATGTGATCCTCAGGACACAAGCTTTAAAAGGAATAAGACCCAAATAAAAAAATCTTTCAGGTTTTCCTTTCATCCTCCAGGTATATTCAAGTTATTTCTTCCTTTGAGGGATCTCCAGCAGCCTTAAAACCAAAGGCTGCTGATTTTTCTTTCTCTGCCCCTAAAGCACCAGGTGCAGGTTTTAAAACCTCTTTTAAATGTGTGGTTTCTGCTCCATTCTCCCGGGTGCCTCTCTAATTCTGCTGGATTTGACACCCTGAAGGAGCAGCAAAAGGCAGCTGTTCCTCACTCACAATGAGCCCAGTCCTCAGCACAGGTTTGCTTTGTATCTCTGTAGCTCCTTCCATGCAGATATTGCAGATGACTTCAAAAATGAATTAATTTTTTACCTGACATTTAAAATTCCAGCTCCCAGTGGAGCTCGGAACAGCTCAATCTGTCCCCCCCATCTCACAGGGGCAGGTGCAGGTAAAGCTCTTGCCCAGAAGGACATCCCTGCTTTAAGTCCCTTTCTGTTTTCCAGAGCTCTAAATCTTAATTTAAACCAATTTCTCACCCATTTCTGGTGCCCCCCATCACGATGTGCATCATTAACACGGAATTTTCTTTAACACATTCAGCCAGTTAAAGCCTTTCCCATAGGGGGGCAGAAGGAGGGGGATTTATGGATGTTCAGCTCTTGGTTTGGCCACTCCCTTTAGTCCAGAATTTCTGGGCATTCCTCAAGAATTTGATACAAATTTATATAAAATTCCCACATCCCTTGTAAGTGTTTTTAATCTGCTTTTTCAGGGATCACTGGCAGTGGACACAGATGAGAAAACACTTCCAGCCTGAAGATATTCAGGAAAATAAAGCCTCCATCGTGTGGTTTGACACTCCAGTTTAATGATGTCACCAGAGACATCCTGGGTGATCAGCAGAGAGATTTGAAAAGCAAATTTTGGGGGCAATTGTAGATTATTCACTCTGAATAAGTGAACAGGAAGAAAAACCTGTCGATATATTGAAAAGAAGCCAAAGGTGAGGGAACCCAAAGGGATTCAGGAGAGTTCTCAGGAATCACTAAAACTTGGCAGAGTTTGAGTCAGTGCAAGGCCAGAACAGGAAGAGCAGGAGAGGGAGCTGGGAGCAGATTTTTTATAGATTGAAAGCAAAGGTGGTGATTCTTTAATTTTTTCTCCCCAAAAATGAGTCATTCCTAAGCACTGGTGTGAGTTCTGTAACAGCCACAGGATGATCATGCTGCATCTAAATATAGTCCCAGCTCTGAGAACTTCTCTTACAGGTCACAAAGCCCAGAAATGGTCAAAATGCCACATAAAGAAATCCAAATTAGCATCCAGAAGTGGGGAAAGTTGAAGTGTTCCAGTCCTGAGGCAGGAAAGTTTTCTGACTTCCCTAAACAGAGGCAATTTCAACTGCTCCTGGTTTTCCCACATTAAATTCAGCACTGATCTCAATTAATTGCACAGAAAAAAATGTCAGGAGAAGTCTCCTGGGACCAACTGACTCCTGAGTAACTTCCTCGTATCTCTGGGCCATTTTTGGGGCTTGCATGATCACATTTACTCAGCAGGAAATCCCTCATTCTCCAGGTACGTGTCTCATCGAATTTCAGCTTTTTCCTCTTCTTTTGAAAGCCCCAGTGATTTGGGAGGGATCATAAATAAAATTAAACTAAAAAATTTAATCCCCAAGAGAGTTTCTGGAGAAGCTTTATGATTTGGCAATGCTGCTGGATCCATCAATATTTAATTAGACTTTATAAACATCCCCAAAGTCAGGTTTCTAACCCTCCCTGTCAGCTGCTGAAATATTCACAAGAAAGCACTTAAAGGATTAAGAAAGAAGGAGGATGAGCTTCATTATCCAAGAATTGTGCTGGGCCTCATCCCCCCTCTCAGCACATGCAAGGGATGCCCATAAATCTGGGAGGATCTTTGCCTCTAGGCTGGAGATTTCTGTGAGCACAGAAACAGCTGAGCTGCTGAAAGAGGAAAAATTCCCATTAAAAAAAAAAAAAAAAAAAAAAGGAAACGCTCCAAAACAACAGAGAGCCATTAAATATAGCCCTGAGCAGCATTTTAAGGGAGGAGGGATGCAGAACATGGAATTGGAACATTTATTTTTCACCTGTTTGGAGGGGCAGTTGGGAAACAGCTCCAGAAAAGCTGGGAGCTGGAGCCAGCCCTGCAGGAAAAGGGGAGATGGCAAAGAGCAGCTCAGCTACGACAGGGATGGGATTTTTCACTGGGAACATTTGGCTGGTTTGGTCTCCAGCAGCTGGAGGAGAGTGGGAAACCTGGGGAAATCTCTGTGTCCCTGAAGTGTGAAGCTGCAGCAGAGCCATAAATGTTGGAAAAGATCGAGTCCAGCAGATGCACCCCCAAAACTCAGCACCAACCCTGAGCACCACACCTCTGTGGGTTTGGAACCATTCCATGGAATGGTTTGGAGGGGAAGGACCTTAAAGCCCATCCAGTGCCACCCCTGCCATGGGCAGGGACACCTCCCACCATCCCAGGCTGCTCCAAGCCCATCCAACCTGGCCTTGGCCACTCCCAGGGATCCAGGAGTGTGAATTGCTGCACCTTTCCCTAAAAAGAAAAACCACCTGGGCACATGGGCACAGAGCTCTGCCACTGGCAGGAGTAAAGAAATTAAAGTTATAAAACACAACCACCCCAATGGTGTGATGGCAGCAGCACGGGAATGGGTGAGAAAAGCTAAAAATGTACAAAACCCCCCTTAATTCTCCTCATGAATCCACCTGAGTATGCCAAGAAATCCAAACTGTGTAATAACCCAAATACCAAGTGCAATGCTCACAATCCCCCCTGCACAACCCTGGGCTGAGCTGTTCTCCCTGGGGAATGCTCCAATGGGAACATTCTCCAACAGAAAGCTGTGCCCACATCAGCTCTCTGCGTCCAGTAAAGTCACATCAGTGTCATTCTCATCCCCTGCCAGGACCTGGCTTTCTGCCTCTGACTTCTCTCACACCTGAGGAGAAGCAGGAATATTCCAACACCTCCCCTGAGTGCTCATAACAGCCTCTGCAAATTGTTTTGCCTGGAGCTGATTGGAAAATTTTAATTCTTTAATCCATCACCAACCTGGGCGAGGGAAGGGACACAAAGTGTGAGACCAAACTAAACATAAAATATTCTCTGCAACCTGAAATAAAGAAACCTGAAGGGCAACAAACCTCTCTGCAGTGCAAACTGGTCACCAGAGGTGCAAAAGCAGCACCACAACTCCTGAATTCGCTCCTGTCTGAGCTTCCAAGCAGCCAAAAAAAAACCTGCAAATTGCCTCTCCGCTGCTCTTGGAAAGAGAAAATGTGAGATGAGCAATGCCCACTCTGGGACAAACCAAATACAAAATACTCATGGCAAGGTGAAATAAAGAAACCTGAGGGGGAAAAAACCCAGGAGTGGCCAGAGGTGCTTTGGAAGACACGGGAAGGTCCCACCTACCTTGGTCAGCTCCTGGGCATTGGCCAGGTTGTCCACGGCGATGGCCAAGAAGACGTTCAGGAGAGTATCTTTGGGAGCAGCTAAGGAAAAGCTCTTCACACAGCACAGACAGCAATTATCCCCTTCCTGCTGCCCCTCTCCCTCCCTTGGTGCTTTATGCATTGATCCCTGGAAGCTTTGCCCCCTTCCTCACTCACCCAGCCCTCCCTGGACACACATTTGTGTCCCCAGCACCTGTCTGGGGAGGGGACAGCACCAGAGGGGCCTCCCCCCATCAGAGGGGCAGGACCACAGCCCCTGCTTTTCCACCCCTCCAGCCCAGAAATGCAGATTTCACCCTCATTTCCCCCCTCCTCTTTCAAAGGACAACCAGTGGAGCTGCAGGGAATTGGTCATTTTAAGCCAACATTTATGGTTTTATGTACACAGAACTGTACAAAGTCATGGAGGGCCTGGAAAAATGAAATCTCAGGTTATTGCTGCTGGGAGGAAATGATTCTGGCTTATCCCTCTGGAGCCAGGATGGCAATGCAGCCACCCCAGACAGAGCTCATCTCCACCAGAGCAGCACACCCAGCCCCACTAATGAGCTCTGCTGATAAAACAGCCCCTAAACCCAGCCCAGAGAGCCCAGCTAAACCAGGGCAGTGCCCACTCCAGGCCTCTCAGCAGAGCTCTGCATTCCATCACTGAGACATAACACTGGCCTGGAATTATTTGTTCCTATTTTACTTTCTTTTTTCCACTTAATGATTTCAGCTATTGCTGAGTTTATTGTTATTATTCCAGCCTTGTGGCTGCAAAACAGCCCCAAAGCAGTCATAAATCAGCTACCTTTGCACAGGGAAGGAGGGCAAGCAGAGCAAAACCACGGCAAAAAACCCAATCTCCCAAGGAGAAAATGCATTTGGCTCTTGCACATCACCTGGGGACAGGAGAGTCACTCATTCCAGGTCTCTGTTTGCTCCTCCAGATAGGAATGTGCATGGGAACAGCCCATAAATCCAGTGAAAGGACTGCAGGAGTTTTAGGAAACTAATTCAGGTATTTGCAGGAGGCTCTAGGAGAGCTGGAGAGGGACTGGGGACAAGGGATGGAGGGACAGGACACAGGGACTGGCTTCAGAGGGCAGCAATGGATGGGATATTGGGCAGGAATTGTTCCCTGGCAGGGTGGGCAGGCCCTGGCACAGGGTGCCCAGAGCAGCTGTGGCTGCCCCTGGATCCCTGGCAGTGCCCAAGGCCAGGCTGGACATTGGGGCTGGAGCAGCCTGGGACAGTGGGAGGTGTCCCTGCCATGCCTGGGGTGATCCTTGAGGTCCCCTCCAACCCAAACCATCCTGAGATTTTCTGTCAGGTTCACGTTCCCTTGCCTTGAGCTGTGGGGTGGAAGGGCAAGGGCAAGACTGGGGTGAGGATGGTGAGAGGGGGAAGGCAGAAATCCCTCCTGGCAGGGCAGGAAAAGCCAGGGAATGACCCTGAGGGAACCACCCCCCTGCAGAGTGAGATTTGGGGAAGCCAAGGCCTCAGTGCCCTCCCCGTTGTTCTTCATCCCTCAGAGGGCTCCTGGAGGAGCACCCAGGGGATGCTGACAGCCACAGGAGCCAGGAGGGGAGCAGGGCTGATCCCCCTGTCCCAGACAGCAATCCCAGTGCAGCTCCAGCCTGGCTCCAGGGCTGCAGGGCCCTGTCCCACACCCACATCAGGAAACTTCCCAAGGCAGGTGATGCCTTCAGTTTTAGCTTGGATATTTTTTAGATTCTGGGCTGTTCTAGTGGGGAGTTATACATTTCATATTAAATGCTAGTAAGCTCTCTTCATAGAGTGGGGAAACAAAACAATTCCTTCTCGGGAGTTATACATTTCATATTAAATGCTAGTAAGCTCTCTTCACAGAGTGGGGAAACAAAATAATTCCTTCTCCAGCTGGGGACCNCAATTCCTTCTCTAGCTGGGGACCAAGGACAACCTTCAGGCCCAAGAACAAAAACAGTGGTGAAGTGAGAAGAAAAAATGAGGATGGAGCTTCATAACCTGAAGCTGTGGTTGGACAATTAACTCCAATCTGCTAATGGGCCAGAACTTACAAAAGTGTGAGACCTCGTGGCTGGGCATCCATTTTGTGCCCATTTTGGGGGTTTACCCTGGGTGTGGCCCAGCTGGGCTCTGGCACAGCCCAGGGTGTATCTATTGCAGCCTTTTAATAAATCCCTGCTTTATCTTCCTCTCTGTTCCAGGTCAGCCTCCAGAAGGCATCACGGGCAGGGACCAAAGCTGGCCCAAACCAGCAGCCCAAAGCCCCTCTGCTTCCCTTCTCCAGGGTTTCAGCAAACACAATTCAGCCCAGACTTCAGCCCCAGGCATTCCCAGCTCTAATTCCCCCTGGGGAGTGTCTCCAGAGCCTGGGTGCCCATCAGATGTGCAGCCCTGTGACAGCAGGAGCTGGATTCATCCCTTTGGATGTTTTTGCATCCTCCCTGACTGCCAGGCCCTGCAGGGCATGGACACAGAGCCCTGTGTTCTCCAGCCAGGAATCAGCATCTCTCCCGATTTTTTTTCCTTGGAAGATGATTCCTCAGGGACAGAGGGAGGTTTGGAATGTGATGCCCATCACCTGCTCCTTCCTCCACCCCAGCAGGACAGCAAGGAGTGGGTGAGGCCACCTCCATCCCAGTGAAACCCAGTGGATACAGAACAGGAAAAAACGGTGCTGGAATCATCACCCCTCCCGCAAAGAGCCAGATTTGTCCTGTACAAAGACATTAATTCCCCCATTTTCTTTGAGGGTGGGGGGCTGAGAGCATCCCTGGGCTCCTGAGCTGTGCTGGGTGTTTGGGTTTTTTCCTCTGGGGTGCTTCCAACAGGCTGGAAACACTTCCAAGCCTCCAATCTGGGAATAAATGTCTCAGCAATAAAAGTGCCTCCCTCCCCCTGCCTCCTCCACACGCTGGAAGGGGCTCCTGTAACACAAGCAACCCCTGGAAAGGGAATTAATTTCTTTTTATCACATCAGCCTGGCCTGATCCATTTCCAAGCAGACACAGTCTGGCAGACTTGGGTGTTTCTGCCCCTGAAAAGGTCCCTCAGTCCCCTCTGCAGAGCTGGGGGACCCCAAATCTCTCCCAAACTCCAGGCTCAGGCTGTGTAACCTGGATGAGGCAGTGCCTGGAGCCAGGAACCATCTCCTGCCTGGCACTCGAGGGCCAGGCAAGGGCAGCATCCTCCAGGCAGTTCCTGCTTTTCTTTTCAGGCTCCTCTGCAGTTTTTCTTGGAGTTTTTTTTTCCTTTTTAGTATTGTCTTAACAGACGCCTCAATTTATCAATTAAGTGGATAACAGTGAACACAGGCATGGTGTAATTTCCTGGAAAATGGGCCAAATCCTGTTGTTACTTGAATCATAAAACTTTCATTAAACCATTTCTGGTTCCACACAGACTCTCTGGAAATGGAAAGGTAACATGAGACACTTTCCACTTAGAAAAACAAACTTTCCCTTGCCATGATCCATTGAAAAAGAAAATGGATTCAAAGAACCAAAAACAGATTCCAAGAGCCAATTGCAGTGAGGAGCAAGCCAGCCCCATCCCAACCTTTCCTCCCCAGGAAAAGGAATAATCACTGAGCCCTGAGCAGCTCTGGGAGGAGAAATGAGTCCCTCAGGTTTATGAAGAGCAGCTTTGGCCAGATGACCCCACATTCCCATCCCAGTTCCCCAGCAAGGTTTGATCCAGAGTCCCCAAACTCTTCAAAGTGGCCTCACCAAATGGCAAAGCTCCCAAGGTGACAATAAAGTTCCCAGCAGAGGAACCCAAGTTCAGCATCCCAGAGGGTTCAGAGTTTGTGATAAGAAAACAAAATGAGTAAGAAAACAAAAGCAGAAAGTCCCATTTAGGAAATTAAGTCTCAGCACAGCTGTGTGGGGAGGGAGGGCAAAGCCTCACTTGACAAATGAAAAAAAAACCACATTGCAGGGAAAAAAAGAACATTTTTAAAGCTTTTAGGAGGGAGTTCTATAAGGAAGAGGGAGAACTTTCAGAAATCCCAAGATACAGCAGTACAGTCACATTAATCTAATCTAATAATGAATTTATTGTAAATTAATCATCCCTGCTGACCCTTCCAACCCAGGCTATGCTATGATTCTATGTTTCTAATCACAATTAAGTTGATCACAAGTCTCAGTGCTCTCTGTGGGGTGCCCCTGTGGTGTTTGCTGGGCTCTGGGGGTCCCCAAGGTGCCTCACCCTGTACTCACCTGTCCTTAACCCTGCAGCATCATGGGCATCAAGAATTCTTTTCAATTATTTTACCTCCTGCAGAGGATGTTCTTTTCTGGCAAACTAAAGTTGATTTTCAGATGCTCCTGGTTATGCTCTGACAGCTCCTGATGGCTGAAATCCCTGGTAAGGGACACAGCCTGGCCTCCTCTTAGGGATAAATCCCTTCCTGCTGCTTTACTCTGAGCACCCAAAGCAAAGCTGCTCAACAGCCCTGAGCTTACTGAAATGCTGCTCCAGAGAGCAGCACAGGCACTGCTGCTGTAACTCCCACAGGAGACACACACGGGGGAGGATTCACCCCCCATCCTCCCCACACCCCAGCCCAGGCCTCCCCTCCAGTGTTTCGGGCCAGCAGGGCTGTGGGGGGCACAGGAAGGACCTCACAACCTCCCTGGGAAAGGGTTGATGCCCCCAGACTGGATTTCTACCAAGACAACCCAGGCCAGGCCACTGATTCTCCAACAGGGGTGGAAATCTCCCTAGGAATTCACAGACTGGTCTCAGGTTTATAGCTCTGATTATTGAAGTATTGCAGAATCCCAGAATGGTCTGGAAGGACCTTGAAGCTGATCAAGCTCCACCTCCACCATGGGCAGGGGCACCTTGCACTGCCCCACGCTGCTCCAAGCCCCATCCAGCCTGGCCTTGGACTGCCAGGGATCCAGGGGCAGCCACAGCTTCTCTTTAAAGCTGGAAAGCTTCAGAAGTTGGTGGGAAAAGCCCTCCAGAAGTTTTTCTGAGTGTTGTTAGTCTTTGTCAGCCAGTTCTTCCCTCTCTCTGAGCTCACAGAACCTCACCTGCTGCAAACTCATCCCAACCTGCAGGACTCAGGGAGGATCAAAGAATCCCACCTGGCACATCCTCCACCCCAGTGATGTCCCAAGGAGCTCAAGGAGCCACCAGCACGGGGCTGTGGGCAAAGGGCATGGCAGGGGCACTGGAGATGTCTGGAGGAATTCAGGAAAGCCAGCCCTGGATCACCTCAGCAGCAGAAGGGAAAGCAGGAGAGCTGCACCTGCCAGCATGAGATTTAGGGAGAAGGTGGGTAAGGTCCACTCCCCAAATCCCAAATTCATGTCAGGGCCATGAATTCCCTCCTCTTGAACATCCCCTGCTCTCTCCCTGGTAATGAAAACCAAAGGACAAGGGAGAACGGCCTCTGAATTAAAGGTGAGGAAGGGAATTAATGCCCTGTTCCTCAAAACCGCCGGATCCCAGCAGCTCAGAGGTGAAAAGTCCCTCCCTCAGCTGTGCTGTCAAGCCTGATTACAGCTTAATCTCATTTCCAAATGCCAAGCCCAGAGGATTTAGAGCTCTCCCTCCCTCCCTCCCTGCTCTCCACTGACCCAGTTTGCCAGAGCCTGGTGTTTCTGGAGGGGGCTGTGCTGGCTGCTGTGAGGAGATGTCTGAGCATCACTGCCACGGCTCCAGGAACACAATAAATCCCATGGAGACACTCGTGTGACAGGGGACACTCTCCCTCTCCATTCCCCTGCACAGCTGCCACTGCCTGCTCTGCTGTTCCCTGTCCCTGCTCCTCATCCTGAAGGAGGGAATTCCAGCAAAGCCAAAGGGCTGGAGCACAGCCACGGGCACCAGTGTCATGGATGGCACCTCTGTCACCTGCACTGCAGCTGGAGCAGCCCATTTCTGCAGGAGCTCTGCCTTTAGCCCCAGTACTGCCCCCAGCTCACCCTCCCTTCCTCCTACGACTCCAGCCCAAACAAGACTCCCAGGAAAAGAGGAATGCTGGGACTGTAACCAGCAAGCAGGTCAGGAAATCCTCACAGGAGCTCCTGGGTGGAGCAGCAGTGCTGGGCATTCTCACTCCACCAGTGCTGTGGTTCTCACCCCACTCCTCTGGGGTGTTCTCACCCCACTTTGGGGCATTCTCACCCCACTTTGGGGTGTTCTCACCCCATTTTGAGGTGTTCTCAACCCCCTCTTTTGGGTGTTCTCACACCACATTGCAGAACAAAGCAGGGCTGCCTCAGCTCTGCCACAATTCCTGGGTTTCCTGTTTTAGGGATGCTCCCTCTGGCTGCACACAGCTCATGGCTGCAGCTGCAGAATCACAGAATCAGCCACAGAATCACACAATCAATCCCACAATCACAGAATTAACTAGGCTGGAAAAGCCCTTTGACATCACCACCTTGTCACCCAGAGCCACATCCAATCTTTTCTTAAACACCTCCAGGGATGGGACTCCAAATCTCCCTGGCAGCCCCTTCCAATGCCCAACCACTCTCTCTGGGAAGAACTTCTCCCTAAGGTCCAGCCTAAACCTCCCCTGGTGCAGCTTAGGGCTGTGTCCTCACACCAGTGATGCTGTAGCTGTTGGTGCTGGCACTGCCACAGAGCCACCTCTGGGACAGGAACAGGGACACCAGAGCCCCTCGGCCCTCCTGGCTCTCCTCCTGACACCCAGCTGTTCCCTCAGGGCTGCTCTGCTTGTTTGTGTAGGAAATAGAAAATACATAAAAAATACAGCCTCTGTTCCCAAATCCCATCCTGGCGTCACTCTGTCCCTCTGGACACACCACCCCTTCCCCAGCAGACACCCTGGGACACTGGGGGGATGAAAGCTCCCAGTTTCTTGTTACCCTCAAGAGATTTCCATCCTCAGAAGAACAAAACAGACACTTCATGTGCCAAGGCTTGGGACACTGAACACTCCCCAAACCTCAAACCCAAGATCCAGAATTAAATTTTAATCATTATGTGGAGATGAGGTAATTTGGAGCATTTGGGACAACACAGCTGGTTAAGGTGCCCTAGACAAAGGGACAAGAGAATGGAGCCTCATCTCCACCATCATCTGCTCTTCTCCACCAAACCCATCTCAATTCTCCCCTGACTAAAAACCAATTGTTTGTAAAGGTATTCAAGGTCCTGCTCTGACCTGCCCTCAATTATTTCTCCCACAATCTAAATTAATTCTAGAACATTTTCAAGGTAAAACACAACAATTAAAATGAAATTTCTTTAAATTAAATTAAAAATTCCTACATTGCCATAAGAAAAGCAACCCCAAGTTGAACAACTCACCTTCAGTGGTGTCAGGAGCAAAGTCACGGCAATAATTTGGCTTTGAAAGGACAAGGCTGTGAGAATTTAGGAACTGGCAGCCTGGGAAGGACAGTGGCACCAGGGATATCCATGGAAGGATACAGTTACCAAACAGGGTGAGGACGATGAAGTAGATGGAGGAGAACATTCCCGAGTGGACGCCGCCCTGCGACTCTATCCCGTGGTACATCACAGCATTCCAGTCTTCCCCCGTCAGGATCTGCACCAGAGCAGGCAGGGACAGAGACAGGGTCAGGGACAGGAACGGCAGCTCTGGGGCAGCCAGGCAGGGCAAAGCCACCCGGGAATGTCCCCAGGAAATGAGGAGCACGGGGGGGACACCGGCGTCACCAGATCGGGGAGGGAGAGATTGTCCTGCTCTGCTGGGGCTGGGGCTGCCTCACCCTCAGTGCTGGGGGAGTTTTGGGCATCTCAGTATCAGGGAAAGATCTGAAGGGGTGAGAGAGTGTCCAGAGGAGGGCACGGGGATGGGGAAGGGTCTGGAGGGGCCCGTGAGGAGCAGCTGGGGGCACTGGGATTGTTCAGCTGGGGGCACTGGGATTGTTCAGCTGGGGGCACTGGGATTGTTCAGCTGGGGGCACTGGGATTGTTCAGCTGCAGCAGCCTGAGGGCAGAGCTCCCCGGGGGCTGCAGCTCCTCCCGAGGGGCAGCTCCCATCTCTGCTCTGGGCCAGGGACAGCACCCAGGGAACGGCTGGAGCTGGGCCAGGGCAGGCTCAGGCTGGAGCTCAGGGCAAGGCTCTTCCCCCAGAGGGTGCTGGCACTGCCCAGGCTGCCCAGGGAATGGGCACGGCCCCGAGGCTGCCAGAGCTCCAGGAGCCTTTGGGCAGCGCTCCAGGGATGCCCAGGGTGGGGCTGGGGTTGGACTGGGTGACCCTGCCCTGCCCCTGTCCCTCTGGGTCACCTGCCCACTGCCCACCTCGACCAGGGGCTCTCACACAGGCAGAGGAAACAAAATCCACATTCTGCCACTCCCCTCCCAGCCAAATCTCTCTCCTCTCCCTTTGTAAGCCAGGCAGAGATCCCAGGATTCAGCAGTCCCGTGCAGGGCACGTCCCACAGCCCCAGGAACACCCGGAGCTCCCACAGCAGTGCCTGGAAGAAGAGCTCTGCCAGTGCCAGCCCCTCTCGTGCCCGTCCTGCAGGCAGGGCTGGGTTTGCTCGGCTCCCCCAGCCCTCACTCACTGTCCCCAACAGCAGCAGCTCTGTCACCTCCTGCCAGCCCTGCTGTGCCCTCGGGGCTGGGGGAGCCTTCCTGCAGCTGGGCTGTGCCTGGGCACCACAGGCACTGCAGGGGCTGCACACCACGGCTTCCTCTTCAGCTCCCCCACGTTTGACCCAGAGGGCCACAAAGCCCCCAAAAAATCCCTAAACAGAAGCAAAAGCCTCTGTGTGTGAGCAAGGCCAGAGCAGGAGACAGCTTGGAGGGGATCTCATCCTCCTTGTCCTTGAGCAGGGACAAGCACGGAGCTGCACCTCTGATTATTGACCCAGGGCTAATTAACAAATACAGGAATAACAGGAAAACTAATCAGTGTACACAACTCCAACAAGCCTTGCCACGCTAAATGCTCATTCCAGGCTGAATTGTCTGGCATTCCTTTCTTCACCAAAATGTGGAACACAGCAACAATTCTGGGCACATCAGCACATCCCCTGCCTGCCCTGGCAGAGTCAAACAATGACCACTTTTAGTGCTTTAAAACACTGGGATGTGAAGATCCAACTCCTAAACAGGAAGTTCTCTTTGGTTTTAGTAGGTGAAAAAAAAAAACAAAAAAACAACCACAAAAAAAGAAGATAAAAAGCCCAAAGGCTGATGTGTGCTGTAGTAATGGGGTTCCATGTGCACACAGGATGCTTGGAATGACTGCAAATTCCAGCCTGCAAATTCCAGCCTGGCTGTCAGCTGCTGAGAGAGAGGAAATTTCTGGCTGCAGGGATGGTGCTGATGACAGCACTGGGCTAAGAGCGAGTCTAGACACAAGGACACCCAGTACAGGCACCAACTCCTCCCCCAAATGCACAATTCAGCCTCAAATGATTCCAAAATCAGGATGCAGGCCCAACACTGCTGAAGCTACTCTGGATTTGCACCACAGAATACAAAACAGGGCTGTGGGCTTTCAAATCTGCCACTCAGTTATGCAGAGTATTGTCCACAAATGCACAGTCACAGAATTCCATGAATTCACAACTGCTCCTGCTTTCTGGGAACAGCCATAGAGTGATTTCTGATCACACAAATATTCATGGAAAGGGCAGCCACTGGGAACTTTCTATTCCCAAGCAGAAGACCAGGATTTGCAGGTATGACAAAGTCCAGCAGGGTCTGGGTTCAAAATCCAACTTTGGGATTATTTGGGGGGAGTGGAACAAAAAGTTCAAGGAAAAAAAGGAGATGTTTTCTGGGGCTTTTGCAGAGTGATAAATGATCTAAACTAAGCAGCCTGGCTGGACAAGCTGAGGATGCTCCCTGAGGCCCTGGAAGGAGGAGCTGGTGTCCTTCCCACTGTCACCCACCAGCTGCAGGAATTACTGAAGCAATTAGGGAGCAGCCTGAAGGGTCCAGGATCTGCTGGCTCTGTCCTCCAGCAGTTAATGAAATTCCTTCTGCTCTCCCAGGTCTGTTTAGGGATGCTGTCAGGAATTCCTGCTGAGGAGAGGGAAGGACAGCACTGCAGAGGGAGAGGCAAGGAGGACTTGGGAGCAAGGTGAAGCCTTTTGTTATTCCCTGGCCTCCAAACTGCCTTCAGCTGCCCCAAAGGAACATCCTGAGAGCATCTCACTGTTGAACACTGAGGAGCCATCAGGTGATGGAATAAAGCAGCTGTCAGGAGCTGCTGGGCAAGCTTAATGGAATAATGAGCAGGTTAAGGGTGGGAGAGGAGCAGGAACAGGAACAGGAACAGGAACAGGACTGTGCTGCTTCCAGGGGCTGCAGGGAAAGGGAGATGCCTGGAGGAAGGCTGGATCCCATCAGCTCCATGCCAGATCCCACAGGCAGACACGGGCCGGGCAGAGCTCTGCTCCCACCCTGCCACTGCCACTCCTCATTTCCAGCTGTCAGCAGTGCCCTGCTCTGCCCCTGACAGCCTGTGAGCATCTCCAGAGGAGATCAGGGAGCAGGGTGGGAGCAGAGCTCTGCCCTGCCCGTGTCTGCCTGTGGGATCTGGCATGGAGCTGATGGGATCCAGCCTTCCTCCAGGCATCTCCCTTTCCCTGCAGCCCCTGGAAGCAGCACAGTCCTGTTCCTGCTCCTCTCCCACCCTTAACCTGCTCATTATTCCATTAACCTTGCCCAGCAGCTCCTGACAGCTGCTTTATTCCATCACCTGATGGCTCCTCAGTGTTCAACAGTGAGATGCTCTCAGGATGTTCCTTTGGGGCAGCTGAAGGCAGTTTGGCTGCTCTGTGCTGAGGGATGCTGTTGGTGTGTGTATTTTGATTATTCACAGCCCGGCATTCAGCTCACAGGCACTCCCTCAGGAGCTGGAGATAAAGGTGTGATGCTCCTCTGAGGGAATTTAGGCCAAGCTCAGCTCCAGGTGGACAAAACACATCCTGGGTGTCCAGTGACAGGACCAGGGCTGCTGGGATAAAAATGGGACAAAGCAGAGGGCAGAAGGGTTTGTCTGAGGAGTTTCTTACACAGAGAATCTCCAAAGGTACAGGGGTGGGCAGGGTGTATCTGACTTTATTTATTCAGGACACTGAATGCTGTCTCTGACTGATGCTGCTCTGCTCAGCCTGGCTGAGGTTATGGGAGAAGAGCTTGGAAAGAGATCCCCACCCCCAGACAAGAAACACTGACCTGGAGTTTGCAGTTCAGGGAAGGAGTGGGATGGAAGGAGAGCAGAGGGTATGGAAAAGCCTTTGGGAGACCATAGATAATCCAGGTTTGATGGTTGTTGCTGGGTTTAATTCCTACCTCTGACATTCCAGACAAATATCTTAAACCCATGTGTTTTCCTTCACCCCAGCACCCCACATTGCAGCATATTTATCTCAGGACTCACAGGAAATATTCCAGCTGAGTATTCCACAGGCAGCTCCAGTCCCAAACAAACCAAACCCAACATTCCCACTGCTCATATCCGGTGCTGGCTCCAAGGCAATACCTGTCCCTGAGCCCTCCCTTTGATGAGCACTGAAATCTTATGCAAATCCTAATCCCCCGTGATGGGCAATATCCTGTGAGGTGAGCACTGACCCTGCCTCACATCTGGGCAGTGGCTCCTGCAGAGCTCACAGGACACGTTTTCCTTGAGATTCTTTTTCTGTCTTAATCCAGAAATTGTCATCACCCCCCTTCCCTTCCTTTTTAGCTCCTCTTTAGGTCGTGACACTGAAATACAGCAGCCAGGCCTTGCTGAGGTCTGGGGAAGTTTGGATCTGGGGGAGCCCACACTGTGCAGGACAAGGCTGGAAATGCTGGATCTGTGACACCTGGAGCTGCCCCAACTCTCCTGAGTTGGGAAACACCTGAAAAGATTCTTTTTTAAATGATCTCAAATTATTTTAAACCATTTAAAATTATTGTTTTTAAAAAAGACAGGTAGAAAACAGCTGCAAAATTTGGCTTTAAATCCAAGCATTGCATCTGCCAGAGCTGTAACTCTGTGGGCAGGAAGGGGCTGGGGAACACCAAGGGCACACACAGCTGTGGCACAGCCTGGGCACACACAGATTTGCTTGGAACACAGAAATATCTATTTTATTGGCATTTTTTACCCCCAGCAATAAATCTTTTGCTCTAGTTTCCCTTAGTACCACAGCATTGATTTTTAATTGGATTTTTGTGAAGCACACGAGAAGGAAGGATTTCCCCTTTCCTGAATTCCACAGGTTTTTGGGGACTTGTTGGCCCCACCAAGCAGGAAGAAACACCCAGGAATTTCAATTCTAGCACTGCCCCAGGACAAGCAATGGCTTTACCTGGAAGACTGTGAGGATGGCAGCAGGGAAGGTGTCAAAATTCGTGGTTGGAGTTTCATCTTGGAAATTGAACCTGGAGAGAAGGGAGGAATAAAAACCAGAGTGGGCAGGGCCAGGCAGGCTTGGAATACCTTTAACACCCCATAAATCAAATCAGGGAGCAGCATTTGTTCCACCTGGCTGTAACACCCCAGGCAAGCTCAGTGAGGAACATCTCAGAAGGTGCTTAACAGAACCATCAGCACAAACTCAATTTCATTCCCAGAGAAAATTCCCATGCTTTGAAATTCATTTTCATCCCCAATTAAGATGAACAATCAAAATCTCCAATGATTTTGCAGAATGAACCATTCCAAGAAGTTTTCATCTTCATGTGTAAAAGCCCAAACTGAAATGACTCTCTTAGTAGATAATTTCTTTTTAATGTTTTAAAGATAAAATAGGGATTGACTGGGAAAATAAAAGACCAAACAAAACCATTTCATTATTTCACTCAGAAGTGAAGGTGGAGTTTAAATGGTAACACTGTGATGGTTCTGCAAAATTCACCACTGCTGGCATTTCTAATGGGAATAATCAGATCCAACAAAACTGTGTTATCCAGCAGGAAAATATTCCAAGAGGATAAATCTAATGGCACTCTGGTTATCAGGGAAAGAATCAGGAGAGAAAGTGCTGCCCCCCAGTTCTGTGTCAGCTCTGGGTGTTCTGGGGACCATGGGATGATGGAGGAGCTTTGAGCTGGGGCCATTCCTCCTTAGGAAAGAATCCATCTCCAGGGAAAACACCAGAACAGGAATTCTTTCCCTATCCCCAGCTCTGAAATCAGGGATGTGAACCCTTGCAGGCAGAACAAAGATTCCTGAGACTTACTGTCCTCCAAAGAGCTGCATCCCCAGCAGAGCAAAGACCACGATGAACAGGAACAGCAGGAAAAGCAAACTGATGATGGACTTCATGGAGTTCAGCAGGGAGACCACCAGATTCCTCAGGGAATTCCAGTACCTGCGTGGGATCACAGCAGCCAGGGGAGAACATGAGCAGGGGAGAGCCTTTGGTGAGAATTAATAGAATTTTTTTCCTGTGGAACAAGGTCTCAGGTTGCTCAGGGGGAGGTTAAGGTTGGATATTATTCATGGAAAGGGTGGTCAGACATTGGGAAAAGCTGCCCAGGGCAGTGAGGGAGTTCCCATCCCTGCAGGGATTTAGAGGATGTGGCACTTGGGGACACGGTCAGTGGTGGCCTTGGCTGTGCTGGGAATGGTTGGACTCAAGGATCCTGAAGTCTTTTCCAACCTCACTGGTTTTGTGCTTCATTTCTTATTTTAAAAGGGAAAAGAATGACAAGGAATGTCAGGGTCTTTAACCTCCCTTCCACTGTTGGAAAATACAGCTCAGAGAGTGGCAAAACCTCTTGGAGAACCACGAGAGCAGAGATGGACACTTGGTGTGTGAACACCCACACACAACTGGCAGTGAATGTCTGGATTCGTTCCTTAGGAACCTTTTCCTGGGATTTTCCCTCCTTTTGGCATCTTCTCCCCTGGCACAGCCGTCAGGAGAGGTGTCAGAAGCAGGGGTGCATCAATGCAGGTGAGACTGGAGATGGGAACAGCCAGCCCCAGCCTCCATTAGTCACAAATCAGGAATAAAATCAGGAATCAAGCCCTCATTCCCACCTGCACACCTTTGCAGGGTGTCCTCCCAACCCATCCACTGCAAGTATCCAGCAGTGGATTAAATCCCCACATTTTGCACAGCCCTGTGGGAATCTCACATCCAGGGCCAAGCAGTGGCCTCAGGGTATGGAAACAAATCCAGAACGTTCATTCCAGCCTGGCCAGAGGGAATGGCTCAGCCCAGCCCTGACAGATCCATCCCAGCACAGCTGGCCAGGGGCTGGAGCTGGTTTGGTTTGATCTCCCCATGCCCTGGGATAGCTCCTGGCACATCCCACTCCAGCTCTTCCCTGGATTTCTTGCCCTGCTGGGAGTGTTGGTATGAGGAGAACCAATGGGGCAGGAAATGCAGGAGGAGCTCCCAAGCTTTGACCAGCTCCTTTTGGACACACAGGAGCCTGGAACAATGGGGCTGGAGCAGGCAGGAGGAAAGGAGGGATTCAGAGCCATGGGGAGGATCTTTCCCTCATTTTCTCCAGAGGCTGCTCTCCTTTCCAGCTCCTGACACTGGAAGCTGCCAGCCAGAGCTAGTTCCATGATTGCTTCTCCCTGAGTGTCCTCCAGCTGCAGTCTGGACAGACCCCACCCTCAGCTCCCTCCCATCCAGCAGAAGGCATTCCATGGATTTGTCTGAGAAGCTCAGAGCTTTGCGTCAGATGAGGAGAAACACCATCCTTCCTTTTTGCCTTTGTTTTTCCCCTCTTCCTTCCCCAGGCCCAGCTGGGAGCACTGACCCACCCCAGGTTTCTCTGATGTCCATGCCAGGAGAAGCAGGATCTCTCATCCCCTTGCACCCATTCCAAGCACAAATTCCATCCACAACGCAGTGACCAAAGTTTCAGGTGGAAATTTTATCTCTCAGGAGAATATCTTCAATTTTGAATAAGTTGAACCAAGCCTGCTCAGGGTTTAAAGGGGCTGAGCTGCTCTCCTTGGAGGGGAGGAAGGATTTGATGCTCCCAAGGCCCCAGGAGTTGATTCCTGCAGGAGCCAGAGCCTGTTCAGCTCTGTCAGGACAATGAGGAAAACACGGGGAGCTCTTTGCCCCTTGTCCTCCTCACTGAATTTTAGCCTCTCTTGTGCTGTTCCCTCGACCCTGCTGTCCATGGCCACACTGATTTGGGATATAGGAACCACAATCCCAATCCCATTCATAATCCAATCAATTCGAATCCTAATTTGAATAATCCCATTGATTATTCAAAGCAGGAGCACTGCAGCCTCTCCTGCTAAACACAAAGGAAAAACAAACCAGGGCAGGGAGTTTCAGACAAAAATTGCTATGAAAGAAATGGAAAAAGAAGAAAACTGCCGAGGGTCAGGATGTTTTTCCTGCAAAACTGCAGTGAGAGGGGGTGGGCAGCAATGTGTGCCTGCTGCCAGGCAAACACTGAGCTGTGCACTCAGGCACTGGGATAATGCAGGATCCCCCCTGGGAGCTGCAGGGACCTGGCTCTGGTCACGCAATGAACTCAATTCTGTCCTGTCAGGTGGAAAATCCATTTAATTAGGTCAGGGGGAGTTCAGCATCAGTGGCTTGAGAGTGTCACTTGCTGTCCTGAGAAGGGGCAGAGCCCTCAGCTCGGTTTGGGAGGGTAAATCTCTTCTCCCAAGGAATGAGCAATGACAAGGGAGAACAGCCTCAAATTGCCCCACACAGGTTGAAGGTGGGTATTTGGAAAAATGTCTTCATTAAAAGGGTTGTGAAGCCCTGGCCAGGCTGCCCAGGGAGTGGTGGGGTCACCATCCCTGCAGGCATTTAAAATCCTGCAGATGTGGCACTTGGGGACATGGGCAAGTGGTGGCCTTGGAAAGGCTGGTTGGACCCGATGGTTCCAAAGGTCTTTTCCAGCCTAATTCACCCCCTCATCATGCTGACTGCAATCAGTGGTCAGAACTCACAAAAATAAAACTGTAACTTGCAAAAACATCCAAAATTTTTTACAAAGTCTGGCACCCAATCAGCAACAGCAAATCTCAGCAGCTCCGGGGTAAAATGAGCTGGTGCTAATTGTTCTGAATTTGCTGCAAACCCAGGAGTTTCCCACCCAGAAATCAGTGCAAAGGTAAAGCACAGTGACAGTTTTGGTGCATTCCCATCTTTTTGCTGGGAATTTACAGAACTTAAAAGTTTCTACCTTGTTTGTCCCAGTGGACAACAAATGACAGAGAACCACACACAAACCTGGGATCTGAACAATAATAATTTGCAATAAACAATTAGCAGGTACAAATCAGCCCCACGGAGCCACAAAACTCTCTCCTGTTTAGTTCAAATGACTTTTTTGCTCAAATTTTCTTTGTCTGTTTAAGGTGGTTGGGGTATTTTTGGAGGGAGGGGCTGCTCCTCCTCCTGTTACTTCAAGCTGTGAAGAATTCAGGGAGTGATGGAAACAAGGGAGGACTGAAGAGGTAATGGTGTAAAAAACAAGGTGGAAAACAACAGCAGGAGCACCTAAATTTGTCATCCATTTCCACAGCATGCCTCAGAAATCCTGCAGAAAGGGCTCTGGATGGGTTTGGAAATGGCACAGGAGCTGTTTGCTAATGCCAGCACACATTAACTCAAGGCAGGAGCACGAAAACAACAGCAAAGCTGTGGCAACCTGAGTGAAAATTCCACCTCAGAGTCTCCAGGCTGAAAGACTCCGACATTCCCCGCCCAGGCAGCAGGAACACATTTCAGATTTGTGTCAACACAGCGGCTCAGCCCCGGGATTAGCAGCCAGCAATCCCCAGGGAAGCTGCTTTTCCAGAGCCTAAATACTTAAGGAATTGTCAGCAGATCAGTGGGAAGTTGATGGGACTCAGAAAGAAAACAAAACTTGGGGGTTTTACCACAAAATACGAGTGATAACCTGAGATTTTTGTTTTAAACAAGCTTAAAACCAAAGCAAAAAAGGACATTCTCCTGTCAGCCCACTGTCATTCCCACTTAAGGAATTGTCATAGATCAGTAGGAAGTTGATAGGACTTTAAAAAAAAATAAAACTTGGGGTTTTTACCACAAAATACAAGTGATAACACAGTATTTTTGTTCTAAACAAGCCTAAAGATAAAGCAAAGGACATTCTCCTGTCATCCCACTGAGGAACCAAGGGAAGACAAACCCAGACAGGAGGCTCAGGAGAGAAAGTGCTGTTTAAATTCCTTGTGGGTGTAAATACAGGCTCAGGAATTCCCAAAATTTCCAACTGCCCAGCCAAGGAATGGGGAATTCTGCATCTGCAGTTTTAATCTGCTCCTGCCCCCCAGTGCAGACCTTGGAGGTTGGGATTTTGTGCCAGCTACCCCAGGGAGTTGGGGCATTGGGGTTTTTTGATTACTTTTTGTCAACTTTTTAGGAATTTTATTATTAATTTCCTGTTTAAAAACGTGGAAAGCACTCGTCCTAGCTCTGAGGCTGGGGCCAGGGATTTCAGAGCGTGCTGGGAGAGCCAAGGGAGCTGCACTCACTTGGTCACTTTGAAGATCCTGAGCAGCCGCAGGGCCCGCAGGACGCTGATGCCAAAGGAGGTTCCCGGCTTCACCGCGGCCCAAATGACCTCAAAAATGCTGCCCACGATCACCTGCAGGGAGAGAGCACTTCAGACAGGGCACAACTGCTGCTGAGCTCCCTGGGGTGCTTCCAGAGAGGCTCAAGAATCAGAGTTTGAGCTGTTTGTTACAAAAACTTCAGGAGAATCCTGAAGTAGCCAGGAAAACCTCATGCCAGCTTTCTCCATACCCAGGAGGAGAACACTGATTTGTACACAGAGAGGGGCTTGTTGCTGTCTTCTCTAGCAAGCAAACTACCTTAAAATATCTTTTTTTGAAGGACATTGTAACTTTTAATCAGATTTTTTTTAACGCTGGCTCAACAGCAAACGCCAACATTCCTCTTCCCACCCCACACAACCTGCAGAGGGGCAGGAGGACACTGCCCCATCCTCCCCTCCCATCAGAAGGGTGAAAACTCATCTACAGCAGAACAGCAGCTCTGGGGAAGATCTACCAGAAACTTCTGGCAGCTGAGAGTCTTTAGGAGAGCAATTAAAGCAATAATTATTATGAGATCCTGCAAAGCCTCTGGCACACACATCTGCCTGGCCCTCAGCCTCAGGGGGCTGAAAAAACTGTCCCACATCAAGGTGGGCTTTTAAAGTTTTGTTTTGCCTGGTTGGTCTAAGGATGGCAGAGAATTCACCTCAAGGAAGGGAAAAATCTTCTCAAAAATCCTTCATTAGGAAAAGGACAAACAGTGATGGGCTCAGCACAGCTGGGAAGGGCAATTAAACCCACACAGGTTTCTGCAGAGTTAATAGGATCAAACAGGCAATTCCCTGCCAACTGCTGGCATAATTCACATTAACCCAACATTTCTGAGCTCCCACTGCCTGTGGGCCCCAGCTGGGCAGAGCACATCAGAAACACCAGTTCAGAACTGGTTAGCACCAGAGCCCAGCTGGTTTGTGCAGTGGGAGGGAGGATTAACGGGGGCAGCAGTGCTGGGAACCCCTTTCATGGACAAAAACTTGGATGTCACTGAAAATTCCAGCACTGCTTGAGTGTCCTGCAACACACGCTGTGCCCTGAGCTTCCAGGAAATACAGTGTCAGGAAAATTAACCCACAAACACCAGAGGTTTATGGCCAAAAAGGGACCCAGGAGTCCTTTTACTTTACTCAAATAAAGGCAGAGCCCATGGGGCATCCCCTGGGGTCTCTCCAGTTTTTGGAGGACTCAGCCTCCTTTTTATCCCAATTTCCCAGTCCCATTTCCCTCTCTCTTTCCCCACTGGCTGAGGGACTTGAGAGGTTCAGACTTCCCTAAGATTCCCCTCTAATGTACAACCCTCCCTTTTCATTTTTAATTCTTATGGAATTTATGGTTTCTCTCCATTGTTTCTTTCATCTTTCAATATCCAGTTTCATTTCTCAGCAAACCTACAGTTTGTTTGTATAGGTAGATATCTTTTTTCCATTCATCAATCAGTGGAATCCTCCCCGTTTTTTCCTTTATCTCTCAGTTTTATCTACCAGCAGCCCCACAGCTTGTCGGTGAAGACAAATCCCTCATTGCTCCCAAGAGGGAAAGAGAGAACCACAATAGCTGAGAATTCCACTGTCTCCCATCCGAAGAAGGAACTAAAACTTCTCCCCCACCATTGGGAATCCCTCATGAATCAGCAAAAACCTTTCCTCAGCCCCTCCACATGACACTGGGACTGAATTTTGCTCAGCAGGCCCTCCTGGGAGCCTGTCTCACAGCAGACCCCACCGGACTGGTGCTCCCCAGGCAGCTGCTGCTCTGGTTTGATGTTTCACCTCGATGGTTTGTCAGACAAAACTGGGTACAGAGCTCTGTGATGTTCCAGGGCTGAATTCATTCTGGGGGCTGGAGGTGGGTGAGGGCGGGAGAAACACAGACAGAAGGAGGATCCCAATGGATTCTCTGAAGGAGGAGGAATTAGCAACAGATCAACAGCTTTCCCTCCTGGGAAACCCTCAGCAGAGCTCCCTGCCAGGGCTGTACACAAAGCTCAGAGACCTTGGAGGTTCAGCTTTTGCTTTGTGCAAGCTCCTAAATCACTTGACCCCAGCAAGCTTTTGTTGTGGAAGGAGCATTCTGGATCCAGGGATCCAAGGAAAACTGGCACCAGTCTGGGGGACAGCTCAGAGCTCACCCAGTGCAGGACATGGACCCTGCATGGGTCATGAGGCAGTGACACCCCTAATGGACAATTCATGGACAGGCTGGGACTGGGCACTGTCCCTTGGGCTGTGCAGGACCAGCCACCCCAACCCTCTGAGCCACCACAGCTGCCAGGACACCCCAAAACCAGAGCCCCACATCTGGGACAGCCTCATGCAGCACCTCGGGCTGCCAGACACGGGTGGGTGATTTAATCTCAAATTCTATTTACTCTGAGTTTTGCTGCTGTCACGGCCAAAAAAGAGAATAAATTGGCTCTGTCTGAGCCTTGGATTTAGGAGGGTCAGTCAGGGAAGGCGACACCACCTCCTCCTCCCTTGTGGGAGCAGAGGAATTTGGCTTCATGGAGGAAGAGTCACTGGCAGCATTTTGGCAGATAAAACCTGGAAAGAACCCGAATGTCAGGGCAGGGCTGGTGCTGAGTGCCATGACCCGGGGCTGGATCCAAAGCTCCTGTCGGGATCGCTGCCACAGCCCCAGCCCTGCTCAGCCCCCGCTGGAGGCTGCAGATAAGAGAGGCCAGTTCTCCTCTGCGAGCACAGATTACAGCTAATAGCTCCTAATGAATAAATCACCATCCACAGCCAGGCTCCTCTCAGGTGCAGCCAAACCCAGCCCTGCCATTCACACCAGAGCTGCAGTTGGAGCCTGGATTTCTGCGCTGAAGGAACCTGAATTATTGCCCTGCTGGCACCTCCTCGGGTGTTTACTCTGCTGCTCCTGGTGATGTCTGAAAAGCTCTGCCTGTGTCACTCGAGGTGAAGGCTGCTCAGCGGGTGACACGAGCAGGAAGATGTGTGGGGTTGGGTTTTTTTTTTTGTCTTTCAATCAGGGCCTTGAAACGGGAGGGAGAGAATCTCCCGGCAATCAGAGCACTCAGGGGTGCTGATGCTGCGAGCAGCCCGGGGCTGGAGGAAATGAAATCCCCCAGCTGTCACATCCCTTCCAAAAGGAGGATAACGAGGGAAAGCTTAATGCACTTCACTGCTAATTTATACAGGCACTGCTCCCCGCAGGAGACACTCCCAGTAGCACTTCCCGCGGATTTCCATACTCATCCTCACACACCCAGCACCTGAGTGACAGCAGAGACACCTGCTTGTCACAGGGAGGGCTTAAAGGACATGGAGTGACAGGAGAGAGGTTTCCCACTGCCAGAGGGCGGGGCTGGATGGGATATTGGGCAGGAATTCTTCCCAGTGAAGGTGGGGAGGGGTGGGAATAGAATTCCCAGAGCAGCTGTGGCTGCCCCTGGATCCCTGGCAGTGTCCAAGGCCAGGTTGGACATTGGGGCTGGAGCAGCCTGGGGCAGTGGGAGGTGTCCCTGCCCATGGCAGGGGGTTGGAATGAGATGATTTTCAGGTCTCTTCCACCCCAAACCATTCCATGATTTATCCCCCCTGCTGGATGTTACTCACCCCAAAGTCAAAGCAGTTGAATGAAGAGTGGAAGTAATTCCTTGGCCCCAGCCCATACATCTTCAAAGACATCTCAGTGAGGAAGAGACCCAGGAAAACAAATTCTGCGAAATCTGCAGACAGGAGAAGAGATTAAATTAATCCATGAGCCCTTGGTGGGCAGAGTTCTTCACGTGGGGAACTTCTTGTTCCTTTTTCCCAGCACCAAGGGCCTGCTGGCAGAAGAAAATCCCTGTGCAATGGCAACCAGGACCCAGGCCCAGTCTGTCCCAGTTCTTTCCGTGTGTCCATGAGCTGTGTGCAGCCCCAGGCTGAAGGCAATGCTCACCTGTACTCTGGGGTGGGGGCAGGAGCATTAAATAATATCCTCATTGTCTCTGTGAAGGAATTTCCAAGGAAAACCCTGGATCTAATATCTTTAAAGGTCAAATTTAATAGCAAAGATGTTTTGGGACTTCTGTACTTGCAGGAGATGGAAACTTTTGGGTGGGGGGTGTAAGTTTCTGTACCATCCTCTGCTGATAAAAATACCTTTCTACCCAACAGAAGTGCTGACTCTGAGGGCTCATATTCAGAGGTGTTGTGTCTCCTGTTACCACATTTATTTTTATTATGCCTTTATAGCTCTGTGATTATGGAAGAGCCCCTTCTGTTTTCCTTTTCCTTCACATATCACAGGCTGGGAAGCTTTTGATGGGAAAATTTGTCACCTATGATGAAACAAAGGGCAGAAGGAACAGAGCTGGAGGCTTCAATTTCCACATCAAGTTTTGAGGACTTGAAGCTATAGCAAACACTGCCTTTGGCATTTTAAGTTTGGATCTGGAGGCCAATAAGCAACAGCAAGAGTGAAATGTTAAAAACAGAGAAAAAAAAAAAAACAAACCAAAAAAAAACCACCAAAAAAAAGGCAAAACCCACCTACACTACCAAGAAAAACTAAAGAGCAGACGGCAAACCTCTCTCTGGAGGGAAGATGAGGAGGGAAAGAATCAAACCTCCAAAGGTGGGGATTCATCACCTTGTTTAGTGCAGCACAGGAGCTTCTCAGAGGCTGCAGCAGCACAGATGCTACAAGAAAGTCTCCTGTAATTTCAGTTTTATGATTCCAGGAATGAGAAAAAGGAGATGGTGCCAAACTTTACACAGAGGTGCACAGAGACAGAAGAGGGGCAAGAGATAAAAGGAAAATTTCAGCAGAATAATCCTGGATTCCAGGTGCTTTGCACTCTGGGGCAGCTCCCATCTCTGCCCTGGGCCAGGGACAGCACCCAGGGAACAGCTGGAGCTGGGCCAGGGCAGGCTCAGGCTGGAGCTCAGGGCAAGGCTCTTCCCCCAGAGGGTGCTGGCACTGCCCAGGCTGCCCAGGGAATGGGCACGGCCCCGAGGCTGCCAGAGCTCCAGGAGCCTTTGGGCAGCGCTGCCAGGGATGCCCAGGGTGGGATTTTGGGGGGTCTGTGCAGGGCCAGGGGCTGGGCTGGGGGATCCTGGGGGTCCCTTCCCCCGAGGGTTCTTATTTCGCTCCGCAGGGAATCTCTCACCCTGCACAGCGGGGTTATCCCGCTGCNGGATTTTGGGGGGTCTGTGCAGGGCCGGGGGCTGGGCTGGGTGATCCTGGGGGTCCCTCCCAGCTCAGGAGATTCAGTGATTCCACCATTCTCTGACCTCCTGCAATCTGCAGCTTCAGCTGAGTGTGGGGAGAGACAGAGGAGGGAATGAGGGTCCTTCCCACCCACCTGGATTTCCACTCCCAACCTTGCACAGCCAGAGCTGGCCCAGGTCCATTCCAGGTGTCTTTGGAAATGCTTTGAAAAACACAGCTTCAATTACCCCAAAATAAAAAGGGGTATTAAATTTTGAATTTTAAATTTTAAATGAAAGCCAGTCATGGAACACCATGGGCATAAAATTCCCTGAAACCCAGGAAGCAATCATTATTGATGATGAGAGAGGTTTTATTAACACCTGAGTGAGGAGCCTACAAGGACACCTGTGCCAACATCTGCAAAAGGGGAGGAAATGTCAGGCAAGCATTAATTATCCCACGTGAGCTGCTCTCCTTGAAAACAGAGCAAGATCATTAAAGGAGACCCTCAAGGGCAACGTGTTCCCAAATGAGGAATAGGATGACAAAATCCCCACAGCCTTTTGCCCAGGAAGAGGCAGGCTCTGGATCTCAGTGCTCAGGGGAGAGCATGGGTACAGGAGCAGCACAACTCCCTCTCACTTTGAGCTTGGAGCTTTTGAGGAGGAGCCACTTCACACCTGACCAAGCTGCAACTCCTCTCTCCTTTCTGCCAGGAGGTGCAAGGACTCAGTGAGGAAACTGCTGTCTCCAGCACCAAGGACCCCCGAGTGAGAGAGATCTGTAATTCTGCTGGGAATCCATCTGACCTTCCCTCTGCTCTGGTGAGATCCCCCCCTGCAGAGCTGCCCCAGCCCTGGGACCAGCACAGGAAGGACCTGGAGCTGCTGGAGAGATCCAGAGGAGGCCACAGGGCTGGAGCCAGGCTGGGAGAGCTGGGGGTGCTCACCTGGAGAGGAGAAGGTTCCAGGGAGAGCTCAGAGCCCCTGGCAGGGCCTGAAGGGGCTCCAGGAGAGCTGCAGAGGGACTTTGGGTTCACACTCAGGTGGTGCTGACTGGAATGACTCCCAGGTGCAGTGTCCCCACCCCAAGGACTGACCCCCTGTGAGTGCTGTGAAACCTTGTGAAATCAGCTGATAAAAGCACGGGGAGAGGCTGTGGATCCTGCAGGGCACAGCCCCCACATGGGTCATGTCTCTAGCAGGGAGATTCTCATGCCCTTACCTCTGCCCCAGCCTCCCCTGTCCCAGTCACACCTCAGGTGCACCCCAGATTCTTCCACAGAACAACAAAAATCCTCAGTAGGGTTTTTAATTGCAAATTTGCGCCAACAGACCTCAGGACACTTTGCCAAGACAATTACCATCGTGCCAAAGGAGCAAAAAAAGAGGAAAGAACCAAGGATTAATTCAGCCAGGTGAACACACCCCGGGTATCACGAGTGCAAAGGTGTCACCACCAGACTGACACATCCTGCAAACACACACACAAATCCAGAATATCACAGCAGGAAAAAGCTAGAAAGTGGCAAAAGAGAATCAAGAAATGTTTGATTACATTTTTTAAAAAATAAATATAAAGCCAGGAAGTGTTTAAAACTCAGAGCACCTAAACCCCAACTTCCTTCTGCTGCTCTTGCGAGAGGCACCCTTGGCCTTTCCCAGCTGATGAATTCCAGAGCAGAGCCCTGAAATGGCAGCAGGAGCTGTCTCTCAGCAGGTACCAGATGCTACAAATCACAGCCCAGTGAGGCTGGGATGGAGGGAAGTGGAATTCAGACCCTGAACTCCTTGGGCAGGAGGAATTGTCTCTGTGGAGAGGCTGCTGCATCCAACACACAATTCCTTCTGAGAAGGCCCAGCCTAAATAATTGAAAATGCAATTTTGTTGTTTGGGCCTCCTGATATTCAAACCTCATTTTGAACCTAAAACCTAACCAATTCAAACCTAATTTCATTTGCCTTACTCAAAAGCATTTTGTGATGTGATTTAAGGAGGAAAGGTTTGATACAAACACTCTTATTTCATTTCCAAGTTGTGCTGTTGGCAAAGGCCATGCAAGCATCCCTTCACCCCACACCTTTGAATTAGGTTCCTAATTAGAGTTACCAGCTCCCTTTTGTCAATCACTCATGGATTAATTCCATTTCTGCCCCATCTCCAAGCCCAATGGCATCAGAAGGAGGTGCTGAGCCTGACACTTCCCTCTCCTCATTCTCCCCTCACACTAAACCAAGCAGGAAAACCTCAGCAGGGCAAAACTTCTCCCTTTTTGCCCAAGCAGATGGGAAATGCTCAACAAACAGAAATAAATATGCTCCAGAATGCCTTTTCCTTTGCAAATGCTGCATATTAATACCCAGAGGGAGCTGGGTCTTGACTTCAAAGGCAACAACAGCACCAAAAAAAGGCCAAATTGCCCCAAATGTGAGGTTCAGCACTGGGCAGGGAAGAGGCTCACAGGCCATAAAGGCTCAAATGCTGTGTTCAGACACTGGATTTCTCAAAAAGGAGACACTGGGGACTTGGGTTTAGAGCTGCACCCATGAAGGAGCCAGGAAGGATCCCTGCAGGATCTGCTGGAGAAAGAAGAGAGCTTTGGGAAGGGCAGCTCCCAAGTGAAACTGCAGTGATCCAGTGCTGGAACTGCCTCCCCAGAGTCCCTAAAAGCCATCCCACAGATCCAGAGAGCTCTCTGATCCCAACTTCAGCCCACAGCTCTGGCCAGAGGAAGAGGAGCCCAGCCCAGCCCCATTCCTGGTCCTGCTGCAGAGGCACAGCCTGGCTGCAGCCCCTCACCCTGCACCTCCCCAGCGTGCATTTTGAGGGGCCCTCAGCTGAAAATTCATCTTTGCTGCTTCCACACCTCAGTGATGCCATTCCAGAGTTGGTTCCTGAGGGAAATTTCTCCTTTCTCAGAATATTGGCAGTGGTGGAGATGAACATGAAGAGATGATACTAAACTCACAAAATACACGTATGAAATGGATGCTTTTATAGGCAACTGCAGCTTATTTAACCAAAGTTCTGTGCTTCAGTGAGCAGTGTCCATCTGAAGCACGAGAGAAATCCTCTTTGGCCCTGGAGTCCTTTCCATGCAGAGAAGGAGAATCTCTGATTGAATTTGAGGATAATTACAGGGGCATGAAGTATGGCCTGTTATTAATCACACCACAAGAATTCAAAGCATTCCTCATCAGTTCTTTCAATAAGGCTAAAGAAATCCCAAGTCTCTCTCCAAAGCTCCTGCAGTCCTTTTTCCAAAGCAGTTGTAGAGATATGGAGCATCAAGCAGAGAAAGCTAATCAGAACAATTCAAAACAGAAAAGTTAAAAGAAAAGACCAAGGGAAAAATAAATCAATGCAGACCCGTAGGCTTTTACCAACTGTTCTTTAAGTAAAATTAATTTGTAATGTAATTAAACTTCTCCCCAGAGGGACAGGTATAATTGAATTAGAGGTGCCTGGGTAGAGTTGCAGGGTTTAGCAGATCCTCACAGGCTTTCCTGTGCTCCTCTCCTGCTGCTGGAGTTCACAAAAAGCCCCCTCAGTTCATTCCTAAGCACCTTCCCTGGAACAACATCATTGGAATTTCTGATTTCTCTCTTGCTCTGCATCACAGCAGCCAGGTCCTGCTCCTTTGCAGCAATCTTCTCTCATCATGGATTCACTTTTGAGCCATTTTAAACTCTGCCACTCTCACAGTTAAAAGATTTTGCCAAGTATTTCCAGGAGCTGTTTCAACCCCCCTGGTTTTGTCCTTTCTCCTTCTGCCTCTATTTAATGGATTTCTGCACAAATCTTGGGCAGAACGGGGCTTTCCAGGAGCATTCCTGGAGGGCTCAGCCCTGCTGGGCTCCTTCCCAGATGTTTGTGCTGCAGTTATCCAGCAGGAGTGAGGGGACACGTCCAGTCTGGCCATCACTGCAACACCAAAACAACCAGCAAAGTCCTCAAGGCATCAAACCTTCCCTGCACCCAGTACTGAATTAGGGATTTGTAGGAATCTGAGGCCAGGAAAACTCTGCCATTCCCCAGGAAAGGGGTAGAATGGTTTAGGCCATCCCCAGCACGGCCAGCTGTGAATGCAGTCCCACAGCTCCTCATCCTGGAATTCGGGAGGGTTTGGAGGTGTGGGATACTTGGAATTTAAGAGGTTGATCTTGTAGGGCTTTTCAGGACAATTCTCCAAAGTTTTTGTTCAAAAATCACACTAAAATAGGTTTCTGCCCAGAGCACAGACAACCATCCCCACAGAGCTTCTGCTTCTTCTCTTGGAGAAAAACAACTTAAAAAAAAAAAACCAAAAAACCCAAAACAAACAAATAAAAACCCCCACAACAAACAGAAATTGTCTGGTGTCCATTAGAATTTCCATGATGACCATTCACGGAGAGATTTTGATGGGATATTGGGCAGGAATTGTTCCCTGGCAGGGTGGGCAGGCCCTGGCACAGGGCGGGCAGAGCAGCTGTGGCTGCCCCTGGATCCCTGGAGTGTCCCAGGCCAGGCTGGACATTGGGGCTGGAGCAGCCTGGGACAGTGGGAGGGGTCCCTGCCATGGCAGGGGTGGGATGGGATGGGATTCAAGGTCCCTTCCAACCCAAGCCAGGCTCTCAGGGTTTTATTCTCATGATCACAGTGACCAAACTTGTACCACCCTATCTAAAAGCCCAATGTGAGCATCCCCAAACCTTTCCCTATTTTTGGATAATCTGTTTTTTTTTTCTGTGACCCACACTGGGCTGTCCCTCCCCAATGCCAGGGTTGTTTCCAGCAGGGTTTGCTATCCCAGAAACACAGGGAGCTCCTGGATGGAGGTGACAAAGATGCTGAGGGGACTGCAGCATCTCTTTTACGAGGACAAGGCTGAGAGCTGGGGCTGTCCAGCCTGGAAAAGAGAAGATTGAGAGGAATCTTATCAAAAGATCTGAAAGGAGGGCTGAGAGCTGGGCTCTGCTCCAGGGGCCCAGCCATGGGACAGCAGAACAGGCAAAAACTGATCTCAGGAAGTTCCACCTGAACATGAGCAAGAATTTCTTCCCTGAGAGGTGAACAAGGAGCTCAGGAGGGTGTGGAGTCTCCTCCTCCTCTGGGATATCCCAGAGCCCTCTGGACACAATGCTGTGCCCTGTGCTCTGGGATGGCCCTGCTGGAGCAGGGAGGTGGCACCAGGGGACCCTCTCAGGTCCCTTCCCTGCCCCATTCTGAGATTTCTTTCAGGGGATGAGTTGTGGAGGCCCTGCCCAGGTGTCTCCCTATTGACAAAGGGCCCTCAGGGCTCACAGGTAATGGCAGTGATAGTGCCAAGGCTGCGAGGATGCTGAGAATTTCATCCCCAACAAATCCCAATTTTTGGAGGTTTTCTGCCTCTTCCATTAAACGTAAGGCACTGGGATGCCCCACTCCCAGCTCAGGGGGACTCTACACCAACAAATTCAAACGCTGCCCAAGTGCTTCTGACACTAAGTGATGTTACTGGGTGCTATGGACAAAAGCAGAGCTCCTGAAAAATGGATTCATCCCTGACTCCAACCTATTCCCCATTCTTTGTGGGGAATTCACCCCCATTCCAACCTATATCCCCATCTTCAGCTGGGATAGGTTGGAAGCCTGATTTGTAGGCTCTGTCTCAGATAAGTTTCCCAGCTGGAGGTGAATCTTTAATTCCAAGAGACAGAACCAGCCCTCACTGGAAGGAGTTTCTGACTCATGGATTTCTTCCCTTGGAAAAATCACTTCATAAGGTGCTCCCAAAACAGAGTTTTGTAAATCTGCAACCTTTTTTTGAGTTGAAAGACTTCAAATGTGGGGTTTGTTTCCTAAACATTTAGTCCTAATTCCAGAGGAAATCCTAATCCTCAAGCTTTTAATTACTCTGCCAATCTAGCTTATTATTTCTTCTGGTAAATTGAGGTAATGAATAAGCAAGAGTGACTTCTCTGTATGGCCTGTCTCTCTTCTCAGTAGAAATCTTGCCAAAAATAAAAAAAGACTTGAAAGAAATTTCTGTCCTTGTAATATATCTCTCATTAGAGTTCCATTACCTGGTGGCATTAAATATTTCAACAAATATTAATAAGGAGCTTTTGATGTCAGAGCAGTCAGTATTCCTGACCCCTTAGGTCTAGTAAAAAAAAAACTTCAAAAGTTTGCCTCCCTTGTAATAAGGTAAAACCTGAGGATCTGAGGCAAGAAATATTTAAGTATCTAATTTATAGAGAAATCAAGGCAAATTAGGTAGATAAGGATCTTTAAAGATCTAAGCCAACATTCTTAGACTGTTGGAAATATTTGAGGTTTTTACCCAGTCTTCTGTTTGCTTTTTTCAGAAGTTTAACTTAAATTTTCATCTGGTCAAATGCTGAACAACAGATTTGTTCCTGGTCATTTATAGGGTCAGAAATGGCCAAAGGAATGGCTTTGACTTCCAGGAACAAACCTCATCCCACCTCTTCAGAAGGAAAAATTTGCACTATCAGCATGAAGAATTTCTAGGAGTTTTCCAGCTCCAGTAGTCCCAGCCTCCAAACTTCATTAAAATAAACACAAAAGCTCCATCCCCCACCATCCACATTTTTTTAAAACCAAACTTTGTGAGCAAGTCCATGACCTCAGGGAGACACCATTTCTTATTCATCAGAGCAACAGAAAAACACAAACCTCATCTTGCAAAGGCACTTCCAAACTCTCTGAGCTAAACCAGGTGACCACAGGAAGCAGCTAAAATCAAATCTTTTCACAAATACAGGACAATCTTCCCTCTGGGATTATTTCTGTCACTTAATGTCAAGGAGGGCACCGTGACACCCATCCCATGTCACCACACCCCATCAGGGAGGAGGAATGCATCCAAAAAGAGCTGGAAAGCTGCAACCTTGTAAAGGCTCTGACAGGAATCCTGTGGGGACTCAGTGCCTGATTCCACAGGCCCTGGCAGGAATTTGATCTCACAGGCCACTCCACCAGCTGCTATCCCTGGGATATCAGAGCTGGCAGAGCTTGGAGAGTGTCCCCAACAGCAAACACCCATGGGTGCACATCAGCTGCAGAAGTGACACGAATTTGCAGTTCTCTGCCAGAGAATCCTGCTCTTCCCAGGCATCATTCCCCTTCCTTCTGTGCATCCTGCTCCAGGACAATTCCTCCTGCACTATTCCAGGACAATTCCTCCACCCTGCTCCAGGACAATTCCTCCTGCACTATTCCAGGACAATTCCTCCTGCCCCATTCCAGGACAATTCCTCCTGCACTATTCCAGGACAATTCCTCCACCCTGCTCCAGGACAATTCCTCCTGCACTATTCCAGGACAATTCCTCCACCCTGCTCCAGGACAATTCCTCCTGCACTATTCCAGGACAATTCCTCCACCCTGCTCCAGGACAATTCTTCCTGCACTATTCCAGGACAATTCCTCCTGCCCCATTCCAGGACAATTCCTCCTGCCCCATTCCAGACAATTCCTCCTGCACTATTCCAAGACAATTCCTCCTGCCCTATTCCAGGACAATTCCTCCTGCACTATTCCAGGACAATTCCTCCTGCCCCATTCCAGGACAATTCCTCCTGCCCCATTCCAGACAATTCCTCCTGCCCTGCTCCAGGCTTTACACCTGGTTGAATCTCAACTTTGCAATAACCTTTAGGATAACATTCCTCTCTCAAACTAATGCCCTGGTGGATTTTTTTCCGAATTGTGTGACTCCATAATTTCAAATATGATTTGAAAGAGAATTGGGGTTGTTCAGTCTGGAGAAGGGAAGCTTGGAGATGACCTAAATGTGGCCTTCCAGGACCCAAAGGGGCTGACAGGAAAGGTAAAGAGAGACAATTTACAAGGGCCTGGAGTACCAGGACAAGGGGAATGGCTTCCCACTGCCAGAGGGTAAGGATGGATGGGATACAGGGAAGGAACTCTTCCCTGGGAGGATGGGGAGGGATTGGAATGGAATTCCCAGAGAAGCTGAGCAGTAGAAAGGCAGATAAATTATAAAAGAAAGGCCTCATAAAATCAGGCCTTGCTCTGCTAAATTAATAGCCAGCTTGTCATTTCTATGTGCAGTTAAATAGCTTGCAAGTTCTCATGTGAAAACAGTCTTGGGGATGAGAGTTCATTCACAGAACAAACGAATCCTGGGTGAAAAACAACTGCACCTGCAGGAAACAAGGAATCTGTCTCATGGGAATCAGGGACCAAAATCTGGAAACTAACCAAGAATAGAGAGATTTGATGGACAAGTAAAATACCTTTTACTAACCAATGAGTGGAGTGCACACCTTTGGTGAAAGGAATATATGAAAGGGAAAACACAGCTGAAATAAAAGCTTTTTTCTACCTTGAAACTTTCAGTAATTATTGTGTCACAACCGCCTCTACAGCAACAAAGCTGTGTCTGCCCCTGGATCCCTGGAAGCGTCCAAGGCCAGGCTGGACAAGGTCTAGTGGAAAGCATCCCTGCACAGGGGGTAGAACAAGCTGAGCTTTAAGCTCCCATCCCACCCAAACCATTCTGTGACTGGTGAGTCAGGAGCAGCAAGCTCTGAGGGAAGCTGAGAACCGGGACGTGACCGCGGTCCTGCGGGATCAGAAACGCCCGAGCTGCCCAGGGAACAGGGGCAGCCAGTACTCACAGAGAGCAGTGGTCAGCTTCTCGGGCTGGTCATAGTGCACCATGGCCACACAGAGGGTGTTGAGGGCCACCACGCAGAGCACGACCCAGTAGAAGCTCTGAGCCTTCACCATGCGCCGGATGAAGAAGCGGAACATCTTCTCTTTCCTCCTGAAGTAGGACGAGCTCTCGTTCTTCCCACTCTTCAAACTGGCACGGGCAAAGGGAGACCCTGGGACAGAAAGAAGAGTCACCACACCCCATCCCAGCAGGAAAAAGGCTGGAGGGGGTTCCTGGGCACACAGAGCCTCTCCAAGCACCAGAAACAGCTCAGCAGGAAGCTGGGAATGTTGAGAATGGGCTGAGCAAGGGCATCTCGCTTGTAATGAGGGATGAAGGCTGGGATTTGAAAACTTCATGGATCAATGCCCAGCTCCACCATCTAAACTGGGCTTCCAAACCTTTGCAACAATCCTGATTGTCCCAGTTAAAGTCTTCACTTTTTCCTGCTTGTCAGGGACAGGGAGCAGCGGGCACAGGGTATTTCTGCCCACGGTGTGGAGCACGTCCCTGTGGAGATGGATAGGTGCAACAGGAAAGCTGGTCCCTGTTTTCCCTGCTCCAAGGACCAATTACTATAGAATTGAGTGAATTCTCCTCATTTTACCTCCCAGCCTCAGGTATTTCCTCAGCAGAGGCTTCAATTTGCTCTGTGCCTCAGATTTTGGGCACAGCCGCTCATTTGTCTCAATTCTGCCTCTATCAGCTCCATTTCTACTCGGGGCCGAAACCCTGGCAAAGAATCAAGGGTTTCAACAATAGGAAGCTGATGGAAGAAATGATTCCTGAAGTCAGCTCTCCCCCTGGGGTACAGGCACTGCTCAGATGAAAAGGCAATCTCCAGCCGGTGCTGAGACAGGAGGAATCAGAAATAAGGGAATAAACACAAGGACCCCTTGGGGCTCCTCTGCAGCAGCCACGGAAGCTGCTGCAAGCAGGGGAAATGGTGATGGTGCCAGGCTGGCACTTCCTGTGCCAGTGGTTTGTGACAAGATGGCATCATTGCCCTTCCCCATCTTGGGATGGAGCATCCCAGCAGGACGAGCAGGACACTGAGTCCTTGTCCTGTCCTGGAGCAGGTGACTCTCCTGGGCTCAGTGACATGCACAAAGAGTTCTGGCTTCAGCAGCCAAATGATCACCTCCATGTCAACACTTGGAAAGGGTGGGAATCTCACCCAGCCTCATCCTGCAGCATCGACCACGGCAGCCAGAGAAAGGATGAGGCATGCAGATGTGACAGCAGCGGGTTCTCCAAGCCTCCCAAACCCACACAAGTGTGATGCTCCCCCATGGAAAGCGAGCTCTCTGCTCCTTTTCGCATTTCTGGCCATCCACCAGCACTCCAAAAGCAGAGCTGGCCTTGGCCAGGCTTTGAACAAACTCCTTGCTGAAAAAATCAGTGTGTTCTTCTGTTGAAAATCCTGCCTTTGGCATTTTGGAAGAGAAGAAATCAGTGCTTCTCCTCTGCTTTGAGACAACAAGAAGAGAGCCCCAGGTTGGGATTTAGGCGGCTTCATGTCACAGCACTTAGCAGGTTCAGAGCTCTCGGATATCCAAGCCCCTCTGTACTCCCAGCCTGGCAAAGGAACAGTGCTGCCCTCTCATTCCTCTCTGCTGATGCTCCAGAAAAGCAAAGCAGTGATATTTAAACTGCTCTAACATGGAAAACATCCCCTGCTCCAGGCTTTGGTGTCTGGGAATCAAGGCAGTGCCCTGTGCCTGGTACAGCACAGAGGGTGTGAAGCCAGTGGGAGTGGAAAGAAAAGAATAAAAGCTAAGAACAACTGCAGAGAGCTCCCTGGGAAGTGTTTACCACTACAGAGCTTTATGCTGCAGTTCTAAAGCTCATCAAGGTGCTTGGGTTTGAATCAAAGTGTAACATTTTGAGCCAATGGCTGGAGAGACCTGGCAAAGTCTCCCCCACCCTGAGCTGCATCTTCACATGGCACTCAGGGATTATTTGTCAGTTCTTCCACGCTCCTTCTGCTCCCATCTGAACACATTACAGAAAACCATCCAAAACCCCCTTTTCTCCAAAACAGATCCTTTATGTGTAATTGCCCACGTGATCTGATTGTTTATGCTCTGCATTTCAGCCTCTTCACAAGCCTGCAGAAGTAGCTGCTTAATCCATTCCTTCTTTTCTGCCTCGTTCCATGAATCAAAATCAAAACCACTTTTCCCAAGTGGGTGAAGCACTCGCAGAAGGTGGAGAGCACTGCTGTTATTTTCCCTGCCATATGCTTCCGAGACAGTTCCCAGCTCTGCCTCAGATTATTCCCGAGCCCAGATGCTCCATCATCCATTGCCACCTGAAATGCTGAACTCCAGGATCTGCTGGTGTGGCATTGGCTGCCCAGAGCCTGGAGGGACTTGGATTTGGAGGCAAAAATCTCATAATTACTGCAACTGTGAGCAAATATTCCAAAAATGACCATTCCTTGTTATCCATGCAGGGATCCGAGAAAAAATAACAACAAACCAAACCAAAAATGCACACAGGCTGCTGCATTTTTGCCCTTTTTCAGCACCAAACCTCTCCTGGAAGTGGCAGCAGTTTCACCACAAACCCTGCAGCCCAGAGGAACGGGGCAGCTCAGTGCTGGTGTCAGGAACATGCCAAGCCACGCTCATTTTCTGCAACCAGATCTTCCTTTAAAGGGGGAAAAAAACTTCCAGCAGCAGCTGTGATCCCTGAAAACATCAATGCCAACTTTCCAAAGGGCAATTGAGGCACTCATGCTTTGCAAGCAGCCACGGACATGGATTCTCAAATGTGCTGTTTGTGCTGCTCCTCCTGTGCATCCAGGATTTGCTGCTTCGTGGGACTGGGCTGCCAAGACATTTCTTTGGAAGATAATGAGAACATCTGCTGCTTCAGCAGCAAAACAGGCTCCAACAACAGGCACGGGGAGAAGCAAAGCACTCGACTGCAGAGCAGCAGGAGATGCCTCTCCCACGGCTGGGAGGATTTTGGCTCCAGCAGCTCCCTGAGGTGGGTGCTGAGTGCCCAGAGCCTCCCCTGGCAGCCCAGAGCTGCCTCTGCCTCCCCACCTGTGCAGGTCTCAGCAGGGAATCAGCTCTGGCAGCTGCAGAACGGGCAGCACTTCCTCAGCCTGAGGATCCCAAATTCACCCCAGCAATGCCCCACAGTGCAGGATGCCCTGCTCTGCACTGAATCTCCAGATGTGGCTTTAAAATCGCTTTAAGATCTTCCTCTAAGACAAGAATGAGAGAATTGAGGCCAGCCCAGCACTTCCCAGTGACCATTCCCACACAAAGGCTGTGACACCTCAGCTGGGCACGAGTGGACAAGGGCACTGTGGCCACTTCCTCTCCTCCCTCCATCAGTGTTGTCTGGCAGGTTTGGGGTTCATTAGCATGAGTGAGCAGGTTCCAAGCAGAATCCGGGGATGGCCAGCCCAGCAGGGATGGTCCCAAGGCTTTGCAGGGCCCTCTCAAGGGTGCAGCATGCAAGAGCCGAGCCAGGCAGCGCAGGGAGAGGGTGAAGCCACCGAGCTTTTTGCTTTGGGAAGTCGAGTGCTGCTGCAGCAGCGTGGAAATTCATTCTCCTTCAGGAAACTGCAGCTTCCGGAGCAAGGGAGCCTCTCCAGAGGAGGAAACATGACATGGACAGGTTCAGGTGGAGCTCAAAACCTCGGGGGATGCGAAGCCAGTACTCACCAACGGAGCAAATGTCTGTGAAATGGTCCTCACCTTCTTCTGCATGAATCAGGTCATTTTTGCTCTTCTTTATGGCGGCTCTTTTCAACACTGCGTGCAAATTAAAGAGAGAATGCCCCGTGAGGATGCAGAGTGGATTCTCTCTCCCCCTCCCTTCACTCTCCGGGGCCAGCATTTCCTTCCCAATGCCAGCTTAGAGCTCTCCCACCAGGGTACCCTGGAGCAAACCAGACAACCCCCAACCTCTGCACACCTCAGTGCCAGGGTGCTTCACGTCTTTGCCCTTCCAGCTCTTGAAGGTTTGCCAGGCACAGCTCTGCACGTTTCACTTCATGCAGCAGATGCAAGAGGGCGGGGGGGTCACTGCAGCTGCTGGGCCCTTCAGCACAGCACCAAGGCTGGGCAGGGACACTGGAGCTTCCTGAGCCCCACGGGGCTGGGAGGTGAGTGCTGCCACCCCTGAGACCACCAGTGCTGTTTGCAGTGAGGGAGTCAGCATTGGCAGAGCTCCCTCTGCCACCCAGCCATGCCTCGAGGGGCAGAAGTGCTGCGTGGAAAAAGCAGTGAGCAGCACCCGGTGTGCAATCCCTGCCCTCTGGGGATGTCGGGATTCTTTGAAAACACTTTGTTTTTCCTCCAAAAGCAGCTTTTGGCAGGGAGGGCAAACATCACTACATTTACTCCAACAGGGAATGAGAGCTCTGTCCACCCAGAGCACGGGGGGGGTGAGGCAGGAGCACTGAGGACACTGCTCCCAGGACCACCTACCTGCAGAACCTTGAGAAGTGGCAGAAAAAAAAAAATCACGTTGGTACAGTTTGGTGACAGCTTCGAGACATACAGTAACTGAGCAGCACTTTCTATCAGCAGTAAGACACCCCACGGTGTGGTGATACAGACTGGTCCGTGGGCACACACAGCAAAGCCACTCACGCTGCAGAGACTGCCCCGGGGAGGCTCCTCCACAACATCCCCTCACCCTACACGGATCGCCCTGCCCTGACAGAGACGTGGATGCGCTTCCTCCTCCTAAGGGTTGTGCTTGAGCCACTTCAAGGGAACACCCAGAGCGTCACACAGGTTCCGAGAGGCTCGGAGAGGGGAGGATGCTCCGAACCTGTGATCTGGATCCATTGCTTTGCAAATACCTCTGTGCTCCTTGCTGCCCCACCCAGCTCTAGGCTGAATCCTCTGTCCCAGCACCACCAGCCTCGGGGTCCCTCAGGCCGTGTCTGTCCCAGCACACTCCAGCATGGCCAGGGCCATCCTCAGCGCTGGCACGCAACCAGCACTGGGATTAAACTTTTCCAGCACTCCCTGGCATGAATTGAGCAGCTTTTTATCTTCTCCCCCAGTAAACTCCTCTGTGCGTTTGGCAGTGAGCTTGTGCCATCTCTCCAGACACCCTGGATGCCGCGTCCCTCTGTTTTGGGGACTCACAATTTACCACCGTGACGTGGGCTGCTGCACACCAGTTGCTCCAAGGCTGGGGACATTCTCGGGCTCCTTTAGCTTTAGGATAAGAGGAGCCTGAGTATCTCTGCGTCTTTACGCCGTGCCTCGCACCCACCTCGAGTTTCTCACAGCACTCAGCCTCTCAGACCGCTGCTCCGGACACAAACTCCGCCTGAGGCTGCCAGCCCTGGCTGCAGCCAGGTGCCGGGCAGGCTTCCCCAGCTCACACACACCCCGCACACACACGAGGCCTGGCCACGCACACCTCACCCTGACCTGCTGCAGCCCCGGCTCTTCCAGCCCCGGGCGCTCCCCGGCGCGGGTCACCGGGCGGGCCGGGCCGGGCCGGGCCGGGCCGGCACCTGAAGCTGCCCAGAGCCTTGCACGGCTCGGGACAGGCGCAAAAACCGCCTGGGGACTGTCACCGGTGACCTGGGCACGGGGGCCGTGGGGGAAGCTGCCCCTGTGTGCCACCTAAGCCCCTGGTGATTTGCAATCCACTCACTGTTGTAGCTGCTGCCGCTGCCAGTCTCTGCCGGCGCCGTGCCTTGAGGAATCGGCCCTTCCGAGGCGGCCCTCCCTGACAGTGAATGGGAGGAGAAAAAAAAAGA